>JAJKFI010000047.1:3038590-3122530 GCA_029204185.1 Lerista edwardsae
GGGGGGGGGGTGTAACGTCAAGTGGGTAACGTCGGCGTATCTAAATATATTTTATTTTATTTATTTATTTTTATTTATTGAATTTATACCCCGCCTATTGCCCGAAGGCACTCAAAATTTTACAATTTTGGGGTAAAAGGTAAAAAAGTTCCCTGACCCCTGGGTTAAAGGGTTGTCCCAGTTCTGAAAGGCTGATGGCACTTGACCTGGAGGGTCCCCCACACCACAGATGCACAGATAAAACATGTACATATCAACTACCACTTAGGTATTTATATTCTGTTGTAGTAAATGACAACATATTTTACAAGAAAAATGCATAAAAATATTAAATTATAAGCATGATTTGCATCGCATGATTAAGCAAACTATATTCCCCCTGCAACTAAGGGTGCAGTCCTAAACTGAGTTAGGCCGGCATAACTAAGCCAGCAAAGTGTGGCCAGCACAAGGTATACTGTAAAGTATGTTTGGACCACTCTCTGAGTCAGAGAGGCCAGTCCACAGACGTGAGCCATCCTCCCTTACTCCAAGAGTAGTCCAAACACACTTTATGGTGGCCCTTGTGCTGGCCAAACTTTGCTGGCTTAGCTTATGCCGGAGTAACTCCAGTTTAGGATTGTGACACCATGAGTTACTGCATCAAGTGACGCCTCTTATTTGGGCATTGTTGGTCACTGGCTTAGATTACTTTAAAACTGGATTCTAAACATTAATGGTGGACAGATCAATCAGTGGTTATTAACCATGATGGCTACATTGAACCTCCAGATGTGGGGACAGTATGCCACTGACTGCAGGTCAGGGAAGGGCACTAATTTTCATCCTCTGCTTGTGGGAAAATATTGATTGTGTTTATTTTCTGACCATTATTATTATTGTTATTATTGTTATTTTCATGTCATGACTATTACTGACAATAATATTGTCATATGGGCAGCTGTCAAAAATATATCAGTGGTTTCCAGTATCTGCTATGGCAGCTGGAATCGTATGTGTGTGTGTGTGTGTGTCCCCTAATCTGCCTATCAGTGCTCTTCTGAGGTCAAGAGACCAGGGGAGATAATTCCAGGTATGCCATTATGCTACCTGGAATGGATTCAATGCAGTAGTCAATATGTTTTATCTAGGATTATTTGCTCACTGGTGTGTTTTTCCTTTTTGCAAGGACCTTTTGGCAATGTAATTCTTATATTGGTTTTGCTCTGTATTAGATGTAATGAGTCATACTATGGCACAATTTGTGACTATACATTTGCAATCCTGTGAGTAATTTGCAATTTGATTTTAAATTGTTCCCTTGAACTCTTGTTTGCTAACTGCATCTTTTGCCAGCAAAACAGATTAAAGTTTGATATAAGGTACTTCAGGAAGGATCATATACGCATACCAATTTTGCAAACCTTATACATTAAAAGTGCCCTTTCTGGTCTTGCTCTCTGCGTTCAGAGACAATAGTTCCAAACAGTGATTGGATTGTGCCAATTAGGGAATAACTGCAGCCTATTTGTTGGAAATTTGCACTTAGGCTACTATCCAATGCATAAAAAACCCTATATCAAATCAAATCAAAGACTTTTAATGGCATATAAAAATATAAATATAGATAAAAGATTACACTATAGTAAAATTACAGTTGCTATCAAACATCTATACAACTCACCCAAACCATGGGAGAACCGCATAAATCTGAGCAGAGTCTGGAACTAGAACCTGGGGTATCTGCATTTAATGCAGATAATTTACAGCACCTTTGTATGATTAAATTATATATTTTGCTACCTTCTTGGTTAAGTCCATATTCACTCCTCTCAGCAAATAGCAAATTTTGTCCTTGTGTGACCAGCCCAGATGAATAGTAAGGAGGACTGGATTAACAGAAGTACCACATATGTCAATGTCATGGATAAGTCGAAAATCCAAAAATCCAAAAACTTAAAAAAGTTTTAAGCCAAAAATCAAAGGGCAAGGCATGCTGGAATATCAAGGCACACAAAACTGTTCAAGGCTAGAACTGATTAAGCATAGAGTTACCAAATACAAACTGGGACAGAGTGTAACCAGAGTGTACCTTTAACCATTGTACAGAAGAAGGAATTTGAGCAGGTGCCGCTCATCATAGAAGGGTTTCAAAAGCTACAACTGCCCAAATTCCCTCTTCTATAAAGTTAAAGGTATAAGCACCCTGTCCAGTTTGTCTCTGGTAACCCTAATTAAGCATATCTGCCTGAATCAACTAATAAAGGAATGAGTGTCACCCTGCCAAGCGCAGTTTACCTGCTTGGGCTGGCTTCTGCAGGGATGATCCCCTCCCACTAAGTTGGCTTGTTATGTTCTTGCAAGGAAGAGGCAAATGTGGCAGGGAGTGTGTGTGTTTTGCCTCCTTTTCCCTCCTGCTCTGATGTGCCTTAAATGGATAAACACACGCAGGCTACCCATAAAGCTTAAACCCGGCTCAACCTGCATCATATGGTCCTGCCCACTGACTAGAGTGGAGCTCAGCAAAAAAAAAAAAAAAAAGCTGCAAAAACTTGTAAAAAAAAAAAAAAGAGCTGGAGCTGGGAAGCAGCAGTCTGCATGATCCCATCAAACTTGTTTGAGAGCAGATACACTGACATAGAAGCTACCCATTAAAATGCTCAAGGCTAGGACTGATTAGGCATACCTGCCTAGAACAACTCAGGAGTAATAAAAGAACATGTTTCTTCTACCCCCAAATAGTTTGCACAGTACCTCAGCATCACAGCCTGGAACAAAGGACAGCACAATCCCCACACCTTGAGGTTGCAGAGCTCTGCTGAATTCAACTCACATATTGCAGTAAACACTTGTATTGCTTACTCACAAGTAAATGCAAATGTGTAGCTCAGTTTCGTTTTCCATATAATAAGTAAAGGCTCAATAATCAGCTTAGAGGGAGGGATTTCCTTTGAGTGTTTTTTGGGGCCTACATTCATCAGATCAGGACCATTCTGGTGGCACTGCATTCCTCTTGGCCTGCGCTTTCCGACACACCATGGCATAGCCACCTCCTTGCGAGTAAATGTGCAGTGTGGCTTAGTTTCACTTTCCATAGGACTTCATTCATTTTCCTGAGCTGCTTCTGAGCATGCACAGAAGGCTCTGCAGCTTCATGGCTTGCAATTACTGTCAGGAGCACTCCCCCGAATATAAGTTGATGTCAGGTTTTTCTAGGCAATCTTTAGGCTTTAATTTCTCGACATATACATTATTATATATGGTAAATGAATATCCTGATACTAGGCGCAATGAAACAACATGTGTTAGCATGATTCAGTAACACCTGCGTTATATGTACAAGCTCTCTCCTCACCTGTTGATCCAGTGAACCTAGCAGACAAAACATTGGAGGGGAGGGCATTACATCTGACCAATATAAAGGCATGTCACTCTTGCGGGCAATCCAAAAAGTGGAAATATTATGGCCTTTTACCAAATGTAAGTGGGAGCTGGAGGTATAGAGGACAGCAAACCTATGGGCAGCTTCATACAAGATTTCACTTTCCACATCAAGGATCGAATTTCTAAATGCCTGGGCAAGAGGGAGAGAACCCAACAGGTCCACCAAAAGCCCCATTGTTTTGAATTTTCCTAATGAATAGTGACAGCTCTGGGAAAAATAAAGAATCAGATAAAATGCCCTTAAATGTGTCACACTGCTCTGAATGAAAGCATACCCTCAACTAAAACTTATATCTTATCCACCCTGTATCAATACTGCTACAATTTTTCATACAGCAAGTATTATAGTCTTGGCATATTGCCAGTCATGATTTAGACCAGCATTTGCAATGTTTGTTTCTTGCCCATACCACTTTGTATGGCCCAGCTACTCGAAGTACCAGTGGAAATAACTGGTGATGATGTCTTTGCCAGTTACTTCTGGATTGGAAGGCCAGATGTGATGCGACAAACACCAGTAATAGGCTCAAGTGCACAAAAAGGGCACACTGGGGGTCTGCCCACCAAGCCAAGCTTGTTGTTTTGCGTTGCTGGGCAGGGATTTGGGGGCGCTGCACCTACCACCAGACATCAAGTCTGGAAGCCAGCAAAGGAAGGGAAAGGCTATATTGGAAAAAATAAAAACAAGAAGCTGCAGGCATTTTTTAATCCACTGATCACTACCTACAGAAGGCAGTATACTTAAGGGCACAAGGGAAGTAAATGTCCTGTTGCTAACAGGCCAAAAAAAGAGTCCACAGTGTCAGAATGCCTTTCCATCATGTTTCAGGAACTGAAGAAAGAAGTCAAAATTATGCCTTCCACTTCTCAACAGCAATCTCTCATCTACCATTCCATGTATTTATTAATTGGTAGTTTCTATCCACTTTTCAATCTTGGTTCCCAAATTAGCTTACAGTATTGAAACAAATATCATAATTACATTTCCATCTTAATAAAACAAAAAAATTCAGCCCCTGCACAAGATAAGTTAGTGTGCCTGCCCCTCTTTTTCCTTCTCCCTCACAAAGCACTTATTTATTAATTTAATTAAGAGATTTCTACCCTGTCTTTCCTCTGCCAAGGCAGATGCCCAAGGCAGCTTACAATTACTGGAGGGAAAAAATACAGTACACAAAAATAATAAAACAAAACAATAAAATATAAATAAAAACTAGGGAAAATATCAGTGGAGGAAGGCAAACTACTTACAATGCAGGTTGTGCTGCAGAGGTACAAGAGGCAGACATGTCAACATCAAATGCTAGATAAACAGAAAAGTCTTGAGCCCACACCAAAATGCCATGAGGAGAAAGAGCTTAGATCTCCCAGTAGGGAGTTCCATAATTGCGGTGCCACTACCAAGAAGGCTTACCCCCGCACCAACAGCCCCCTAACTTGGTAGAAAGGCAGAACTTGTAGGAAGGCCCTCTCAGATGACATAAGAGGGCAGGCCGGAATGTAAGGATGAAGGCAGTCCCTTGGGTAACCTGGATCTGAACTGTGAAGGGCTTTAAAGGTCAAAAACCAGCACCTTGAATTGGGTATGAAAATGAATGGGCAGCCAGTGCAATCGCTGAAGCAGCGGTCCAACAGACTCAAGCTGCCTAGCTCCCATAACCACCCTGGCAGCCGCATTCTGCACTAATTGCAACTTCTGAATCGTCTTCAAGGGCGGGCCCACACAGAGCACATTACAGTTTTGAAGTCAAGTCTTTGTCACTAGGCATGAACCACTGTGGTCAGGTCCAATCAACTCAAGTATGGCTGGAGTTGGTGCACCAGCCAAAGCTGGGCAAATGCACCCCCGGCCACCTGGTTCTCCAGGGAGAGCTGTGAGTTCAGGAGCACACCCAAACTGCGCACCTGCTCCTGCAGAGGGAGTGTAACCCCATTCAAAGCAGGGAGATGAGTCAGTACTTGCATCAAGGATTTCCTGACCAGGACGGCCTCTGTCTTTTTGGATTCCATCTCAGCTTATTGAGATTGAATGTTGAGATATGTTGATGCCTATCTCATCCTATTGAGATATGTTGAGATGGTCAGTAGATTGTGAACCATTTTCAAAGTTCAACCATGATCCTACGGAGAGGTCAGCAAAGTGACCTGCATTATATCATCCATGTGATAGCTATTGCTTTACACAGAAAGAACAGTAAGGTCACTTGAAGCAAAACTACCTCTAATAGACTTGTGGAAACAACAACATTTAAAAGAGCGGTGATGTTATCAAGCATTGTGTAGTAGTTGCCTGGCTCCAAACATCAGTTTTCAGACAAACAAGATGGCTTTTTTCCTACAGCTTCTTCAGGTGTTCTCAAAATATGACACTATTATGGGTGAACAGTTTAGACAATGGGTCTTTTGTCCCCTTTTTACATCTCAATCAAGGATATGGAGAATAACTTTTCCATCTGCTGCTACGACAAGCATTATTATGAATAGAATGCATTAAGATTAATAATTAATAGAATAAGAAAAGCTAAGTTCTTCAACATCATTGTCCAGCACTCCAGGCATCTCAGAACAGGAACGACTCATTTGTATTCAGGTACATGAACTGTGAAACTGGCATATCGGGGAGAACTTTCTGGAATTGCTGAATTGTCACCCCGGGGGTGGGGGGAATCTAAAAGAAACAGAAGCTGGGCAGGCTTTGTGAGTTCATCAGTTACATCGATGGTTGGGACACAGAATGTTGGGTTGTCAGCAGAAAGGGAGAAAAAAGGAAAACAATATACAGGCTTAAGGAGAAGATCTAGAATTGGTCTCTTGAAGCTCTAACAGTTTAACACTAGAGGTATTTGTTTCTGGTGAGTAAGACAGGATAGCAGCCCAAGTCTTACTGAACACAATGGGTTTACAGTTGAGTAAAATAAATAACACCATTTTCAAAACAATAAGTTTGTAGAGGAAGGGGTGAGTTAAGAGTTGGAAATACACATGCTATGATTTTTTTTTTTAACCACTCATTTTCCTGGACTCTATTGGGAAGTTTCAGGAGAAAAGGGGCACTTTTTTCCTCCTTTTCTGCCACTCTCTAGATTAGAACCACCCCCCTCTCCCCTGTTATAAAAATATTCAAGATATGGCCCAGCAGTCAGCTCCAAATCCGACTTTCTAGTAGTGCAAGGGGAGGGACTCCAGGGAGCAGGTAAGAAACCCCCCCCCACGTTTTTTCGTTTTCCCTTCCCCCCCTTAACCTATTCTCCCCTAGGGCAATTTGAATAGCACTAAAAGATTCCTATTCCAGAGCGCTAAAGTTCTGAATGGGACCATGTTAGTTAAGGATGCACTGCAACATTTTGTTGCACATCTTACTTGTCATATCCCCTTTTAGTCATTTTTTTCTAACCTAAAAATGTACCTAACCTAAAAGAATAAAATCCTTTATTCTTACTGTAAATAAAGATATGCAGATATGCAGACGATACCACTCTAATGGCAGAAAGACCCTTCTGATGAGGGTGAAAGAGGAAAGTGCCAAAACTGGCTTGAAGCTCAACATTAAAAAAAACTAAGATCATGGCAACCACTCCCATCACTTCCTGGCAAATAGAAGGGGAAGAAATGGAAGCAGTGACAGAGTTTATTTTCCTGGGCTCCAAGATCACCGCAGATGGTGATTGCAGCCATGAAATTAAAAGACGTTCACTTCTTGGGAGAAAAGCTATGGTGAACCTAGACAACTTAATCAAAAGCCGAGACATCACCCTGCCAACAAAGCTTCGCATAGTCAAAGCGATGGTTTTCCCAGTAGCAATGTATGGACGTGAGAGCTGGACCATAAGAAAGGCAGAGCGCCAAAGAATACATGCTTTTGAATTATGGTGTTGGAGAAGACTCTTGAGAGTCCCCTGGACTGCAAGAACATCCAAGTCGGTCAATCCTCCAGGAAGTCAAGCCTGATTGCTCCCTGGAAGGACAAATCCTGAAGCTGAAGCTCAAGTACTTTGGCCACCTCATGAGAAGAGAGGACTCTTTAGAAAAGACCCTCATGCTGGGAAAGATTGATATGAAGGCAAAAGGAGAAGGGGGCGGCAGAGGATGAGATGGTTAGATAGTGTCACCGAAGCAATTAACATGAAATTGGGCGAACTCAGGAAGCTAGTGGAGGACGGGGAGGCCTGGCGTGCTGTGGTCAATGGGGTCGCTAAGAGTCGGACACGACTTAGCGACTGAACAACAACAAAAATAAAGATGCTCCAACCTCATTCTGGCCACAATACCGTTTTCAGATGGGTAAATCAGAACTATACACAATATTCCAAATGCAGCCACACTAGATATCTGTAGAAAAACATACTAGTGTCAAAATTCCTTTCACAATAGTTCATCGTACTGAATTTGCATTTCCCTGCATCCCACATCAGCTACACACTGAGCTAATATTTCCACCATGACCCTAAGATTACAGGTTCAACCTTTTTATACACTGATTTTTTATATACTGTTTTGACTCAACACTGATGGCCACTGCAGATAAGAAGGACCCAGCTAATCTCTGGAGAAGGGGAGAAAAAACACATCCCCATTTCTAGGGTGTCAATTAGAACTGTTATTTTCAGCTTGCTCTAAGACCCCCTCTCACTGAAGAATGAAATATGAAACTGATGAATCACTTTTGTATTCCATTTTTCAGTGAGACAGGGCATAGGGAAGGGGTCACTTTTCTTGGAGCGAGGTGAAAATAGCAGTTCTAATTTACTGCCTGACTGACTCAGGTTTTCTTTTAACTGCTTTTATTCAACAAAGTTTTGCTTATCAGTAGGAAGTTTCGGAACCAAACCCCAGAGGATAACAAGAGACAACTGTACTGTCCTTTCCCCGCCACTCTGAGGGCAAAATAAGCCCTGGCAGGGGGGCACAACCCAAGGGCATCAAGATAAGGGGTTGGCAGTGATTTCTCTATCTTCTAGCCTGGCATCCGGGGCATCTGTCCCCCCTTTCCCGGTCCCTCAGGAACACCATTGCCTGTGGGTCACAACCCAATTTTTGGTTGGTCACAAAACTGACAGGATTAGACTATGTGTATTAAGGGTTACATATCCTGGTACTTGGGGGCGGGTGGGAGCATTACTGCCCAATCACTATTACAGCCACGGAGACTTGAGTGGCTAGTAAAGTGGAACTTTTTTTAGGTGGATCCTGATACTATGAAGTTTGAGTAGCACTGCCTTTAACCACCATATAGAAGAGAAAATTTGGACACGTGCAGCTTTTTAAACCCTTCCACGATGAGCTGCATCTGCCCAAATTCCTTCTTCTATGCAATGGTTGAAGGTATAGGCACTCTGTCCCAGTTTGTAACTGGTAACTTTAACTATAGCCTACTCCCTATGGTGAAGCTATAGAAAGAATGGAACTGGAAGTTGATAGTGCATGCAAAGTTGTGACGCATGCTAGAGTCCCTTATGTCATCACAGAGATATTCTGCGTCTGTCTGGGGTGCAGTCTCACTTTGCATGGAACAGTCAGCTGGGTCAAAGCAGCACATGCTTTTTTTGGTGTGACAAACGTTGCAGCCCTGTGAGCAGGGTACCCTAGCACACATCCAAACATTACACAGGGTAGTGGTTGCAAGTCAGATGAGTGCATTTCAGATGCAAACTCCCAAGAACCAGCAATTTTAAAAAGCAGTATTTTTAGTCTCGTGTCATAATATCCAAATCCAAAGGGTAAAAGCCTTGGGAGCTACAGAATTTTGTGTACAAGATACTGTGCCCAGAAATAAATTGTGTTGAAGCTGCAAATAGGCTTATGTATGTGCTATGAGGCTGTTGGGTGTGGCATTGCTCCACTACATTTTCATACACAGATTACATTTGCTTGGTCAGGACAGAGAAGTGAATTCTACTGGCTGAGCAGATGACAGGCTCTGTAGCCAAATGAAAACTCTTTGATATTTGTTTAATATCACAATAATGGCTCAAAAAGGAATTCCTTGGACCCCTGAATCCTCTGAATTATTTTCAGGACCATCTATATTGGCTATATTATTGTAAATCCATACAAATTGCCTCCCAAAGCCAAACACAGTACTCTGAAAAGTCTTTCCCCTGCAAGATGTATTTAATACCATAAGAATTTCAAATCATGTTATTATCTCTTACTTAGGATAATTTGTATGCCTCAATTAAATAGCATTTTACTCTTTAAAAGTAGAAACACTGATTGTCCTTAAAAGGACAATGAAAAGATGCAACAACAGTATAGCTGAACATATTCATCAGGCATATAATCTTACATTTAAAACTTTGTTGAAAAATCATGACTTAGACCATTTGCTTGCAAATTTTCTCTAATAAGAAACGACTGTTTTACCCTTCTTCTCTACAAACAACTGGCACCAAAATCACCATGTTTTGTTGCTTTCTCTTTCACTGAAAAGATGTTTTAATTGCTGCCAGTTTTTCATCTGCAGTTTGCAGCAATAAGAGTCACCAGCCATTTTGTTTTGAGCATGAAAGACTAGCAACCAGATGTCTCCATTCTACCTCTCTATTAGCATACTGGACTGTTTTTGAATATAAACTCTGAAACAATGTATGTCAAATATTTTATATGGTTGAATGTGTTTTGCTTATAAGACAACTACAATCCAGTTTATTTTCTCATCCATATACATGACTGCAGCCACTGAAATATAACCAAAGTAAGGTTTAAATGCTGAGATCTCCAAACAAATCCTCTTGCTGTATGAAATACCGGAATACAGCTAACCTTTTAAATATTTTAAAATTTAGCATTTAGCAAAGTAATAAGTGTATTTCACTGCATCAGCTTGCCATAAATAATAAATGTGCCAAGGCCGGCATACATTATTCGGATTTCTAATAAGCAAAGGAAGACAATTCAACACTTCTGCTTGGACTGCAATACCCTGCTGTGGGAATGCCAATTACCATGTGCTCTCTCATATAGTGTCCCTGATGTCCAAAGTGACAAATTTTTAAAGATAAATTCAAACCATTTTGAAGCTAACAATCTCTATCTTCAGTAATTCTGACCCAAATGCAAGTTTTACATTCCATTTTTTAAAATGGTAAATAGATGAGATAACCACACATGCAGATACAACCTCGTCTGCACGTCAGAATATTGTGCAAGGACAGAAAACCTCTTAATCCAGCCCAAACATATTGCAATCTAAAGCTAAAAGCTACAGATAGCTCTCATTAATATTCATCTTTTTGTAAACTTTATAATTAACATTAATTTCTCACCAATATGAAAGGCAGGTACATTTCTCACAGTTACTGTATCCTATTAAGGAGCCAATCAGATTACACCATTTCATCTGCAACACTCAATCAAGATTATATAACATTCTGGAGTCATTAAGAAGTTATCACATGGCCTTTGTAATCAGAGCATAACTCAGGTGAATCATTTGCAGTCTGCACATAATTCCATTATTCTAAACCTCATTACAGCTTCAGCAAACCAGTACTATGTCAGCAACAACACGTGACTTCAACATAAGGGAATTAAAGTGCACTTCACTTGTTTAAAAGAAGATAAAAATGCAATAGAGGAAACATTAAAAATAGGTTAAATTCAAGCAAATTATCTGTTTTTCATCATTAATATGTGTACAACTGTATATTTCTGTGCTATGGTTGGGTACTGAAATTTTCATGCAGGGTTAAGATGGGAGAATGATATAATGGCAGGAGTTATTTTTAAATTGCACTAAAACTTCTGGCCATTAAAAAATCCTGCCCTTTCAAAAATTCTATTCTCATCTTCTCCATGGTTAACAATTTCTCCTACCAAGAAAATCATAATGTTGTTCAGTGAACAGTACCATGATTCAAAATAAGTCATGATTCCTATTATTCCTATAATCATGCGACTTCTATGCATTCATAGGATATCTTTTCTCTTGATATGGAGAGTAAAGCAATCTTTTTCCGAAAAGGGAAACAGTTATAACTACTGTTTAGCGTTTTTCTCTCATATTTTTTCCAGCTAATAATGCTGCACTACTTAAAATATTTCTCACTCTGTTTTGTGCATGCAGCCCTGGATTACAGATTTATGGTACCACATCTAACATGCCAAGAAAATGTCCACTTGCTGCCAGTTAATCTAACCCTTTATCTTACTCCCTAATCAGCACCATTCAATGACCAATGCTTGTGATTCAAGCTAAAGCAGGTAGCTCAAAAAGCAGAAACTAGAAAAGCAAACCTTTTTAATACTAGCTAGAAAAATGTCAAATTGAGAAATAATTTCCTATAAAAGATTATTAAAAGATTTGTGCTATTTTATTATCTTCTTAGCATAAACCTTATAACAGATGGTTTCAACAATGAGTATTAAAGCTATTCTAAAAAACAGACAATGCTGTGAGCAGATTACAAAGAAAAATTCAAATTTGCTTATATATTTGCATCCTTAGGTTCTTCAAAGTTGTTCTATATCCTTCCCTGTCTCAAACACCATCAGTTTTTTCAGATACTAGACAAAAGGTACTAAATCTAAAAGCTGACCATTTGCCGTTCAAACCTAACAGTATATTGCACTCATCCATAAAATATATTAGATTTAGCATTAGTTCTTCAAGGTTTTTTCCTCCTCTGCTCTCTCAACCATAAATTTTCTACAAATGTAATCTATTAAAAAATAAACTCTTCTTTTTCCTCCCCACCTCTTCTTCCCCCATCTTAGAAATCCATTGTGAATTAAAGACGCTTGCTGCTATGATATATATAGAGAATACAGCAAAGTGCAAGACTCAAGCATTTCTCAAACAAAAATGCTAGAAATAGGTAAATATATATCATATAATACACACGCATGCATATTGCAAAATGTTCAGTTTTATCTCTGCATACAGTAGCTTGCAAACATATTTCAATGTAGACTTGAAATATTTATTCGTCACAAAATTGGAAAAGCATTTCCTTTTACTCTCCATTGCACTGTGCAGTTAGCCAGCATTGCAAACCTACCTCTGGATCATATTGAAGGTTATTGTTTTCTAAGGAAGCCCAGAACACACTGCACCATTTTGCTTGTTTTCTGGACAGTGCAGAAGCTAGCACAGCAGCAGACGAAGGAGTATACTGGAGTCAGCAAGTGTCAGTGCAATCTTCATACTGCAGTGTGTGCATTAAACACACTGAAACCTGCAGGTGCCTACGTAAACCCCTACAGCTGCAGGCACTGCCTTTACGTTTTCTCAGTAGCAGGTCTCTCTTCTACTTTCACTCTTCATTAACCCATTGTGTGATCAGAGTACTGGCAAATCAGCATCCCCAGTAGAATATTCATGACAAAATCTTGATGAAAGAGACAAGATTCACACAGAAAGCAGCTTCATGGCCTTGAGTTGTACTGCAAATACTACACAATTACAACCACTTTGTATGCAAATAGATGAAACATGATATGCCTTACTGTACACATTACTTTAACATTCTGGTTTGCTTTTGATTTGCCCTATCTTCAATTTTTTTAAAGTGTTAGCTTTAATAATACAGTTGCAAAATACCTGTTATGAGAGGAAGAGCGAATGTAGAGGCCTCCTATATTGCAGGGGCACCTTAGTGGATACAACTCAAGTTGCTTGTAAAGATGCATTATGATCCACCATGAGGTCGCCCTTCACAAACTTTATAGCCGAGTGACTCATCAATGCCCAGCCCAAACCCCTGGACCTAGGAACATGAAATATATGGGAGTATATGATGTAAGCGCACACTAAGAAGGGATTTTTTTGAAATTCAACCCCTAAGGGGATGAAAAGAATTCAAATGTGTTTTCCTCAATACCTCTTGGGCCCTATGAGATATCAACTTGGTTTCTGCTTACAAAGGTGACCATACAAATGATTAAAAACATCTAGATTTGGGGGTGAATTACAGAACCTTTCCTATTAGGCCTGGCTGTTTTTTCCCCTGGCAACTGAGGCCAGACCAATCTTTTTAACTTAACCCCTTTTAAGATCAGGCTTCTCATGTGAGTTGCTGGACCCTGCACCGCAGTCACCTGGGGCTCAGGCCTCTCACACAAGCTGCCAGACTCTGGAAAGCTCTTGCAACCACATGGACAGCCTGCAGAAGCGAGCTGCAGGAGGCTGCACATAAGGAGATCTATGCTTCCTCCTCCATTATTACATACCATAGTGAAGCACAGTTATCCAGCTAGGTTTTTTTTATAGGAGATGGCAGCCGTTTATTTCCAAGGGAGAAAGCAGACGAAATGTTTCCATATGGCATGGAAAAGGGAGAGTAAAACTGTTAGGGGGGGGTTCTTAGTTGTTTTATATTTAGGATGTTCGCAATCAGCAACAGATATTATACAGCAGCGGTCCTTAAAATCTTACTCTGACATTGAGGCCAATGTAAGTATATGCGGGGGCGGGGATTGAGGCTGGGGAGGGTGCTGATGGCACCACAATGATCACGGCACCACAGGCACCCAGGGGCTTCTGGGCCTACCTGGGGGGGGGGTTGCACAGGCTCTTGGGGTGGTGGAGGCTTGCAGCCCCCTCTTCAGGCCTCCCAGATGTGTACAAAAGCTCTGTTTTGGTTTTAAAGCCCACTTCCTGTTTTTGTGTGAAAACAAGAAGTGGGTTCCAAAAGCAAAACAGAGCTGTTTTACATATTGGGCCTCCTGGACCTCCCCAACAGCCTGAGCAACCACCACCCCCAGTAGGCTCACAATCACTGCAGCACCATCGGACACCCATTTCTGGGCCACTCCCCTTAAGGGGGAATGACCCATTTAGTGTCTTCAGTGGTGGGTTGCAACCTACCATTTGAAAAGAACTGCTATACAGTATTCACAATCAGGGAGGGATATATGAGGAAAATGAAGAAATCCAAGAAACAATTTTACTCAACCCAGCACGATCCACCTTATCTTGGCCTTACTATCTTGGAGTTCAAGGCAAATGGCTGTCATATGTTCAAATAGGCAAGCTTTTTTCCCCCCCAATGAGCATATGCTGTTGCTGCACCACTCTCCTGCCCACCTTCTCCAAAAAGTTGGGAAGGAGGGGGGGTGGATGATAGTGCAGTGTGGCACTAGTATGTGTTCAGTTTCAAAAAGTCCAAATGAAGAAAAGGGGAAGAGCAAGCACAGACAGTGGGGCAGACCTCTCAGCAGGACATTTCACTGATTCAATAAAGGAGGGAACAAAAGCCAAAACCTTCAGATAAAAAAAATCTGGCAACCTGATATTTTCTAACACTTACTGTATATGCTGGGATGGCTGGGAGGCTGGAGGGAAAAAGATGTGGAGATTTAGAAAGAGATAAGATTTTGTGTGTGTGTGTGTGTGTGTGTGTGTGTGTGTGTGTGTGTGTTTTCATAGAAAATGTATATAAAATATGGAATGAATGAATATAAGAGCAGCATGTGAGAGATATTTTGCTTACTTGCTGGAGTGATCTGCTTTGCATGGATTCTGTATTCTCTTCAGGATTCACTTGCAGTGCAATTCCATGCATGTTTAATAATAATAATAATAATAATAATAATAATAATAATAATAATAATGCATGTATTTATATACCGGCTTTCTTAAGATCACTAGATTTCTCTAGTGACTGTAACACAAGGCGGTTTACATGGGCAGACTTTATTCATAAACCCGAAGGTTTTTACCATTTACAGAATGTTCTATCTTTCAAGAACTACACACATTCAGATCTTCCTTTCTGGATTTAGCCTTCTTTCTTTAGCCACCCGTCTGTCTTCTGCTGGCTGATGCTTCCCTGCTCTCACCAGAGACGCAGCTGACTCTCAGCACACTCCTCCTCCCACGAGGCAGCTGGAGCTCAGCTTCTAATCAGCCGCAGTTGCAAGGTCTGCCGCTCACAGAGACTTCCGGCAGTCCCGAGCTCACGACCTTGAGATCTTCAGCTGTATCTTCGGGCAAACGAAGGCATTAACCCTCTTGGCTAAATCTTCTGCAATAAGCCCCACTATGTTCAATAAGGCTTACTTCCTAGTAAGTATCTTTACGCCTTAATCTAAAAAAAATGTGACTCAATTCATTTGCTGAAGTGATCTGCTTTACATGGATCATCTATTCTCTCCTAGCGTATTAGATTGATTTGTGATGGTTTGATATAAGGTATGCTGGGCTGTGTGTGAATGAACAGTGAAGCACTGTGCACTGACAGCTTATTCTGAAGTATTGAAAAACGTACAATATGCCACCAAATATATTAGAAACCAACAGAACAATCAGCCTTCTTGAAATTTAAATCTGTGTAATATAAGCTATTGTGGAGTAAACAGGTAAAGTGAGGCTTTCAGCAATGTGTAATAGTGCATTATGTGGAGGGGGAAGCTCTGGAGTGATCCTTGTTATTGGAACTGAAGCATTGGAACTAAAGCATTATAAACACGCCCCTATCTTCACCTCCGAAATGTTAGATGGTTTAGTAATGGAGTTGTGAACATCAAGGGTTAACATGGTGAATTGCCACCTCTCAGTACAAACTGAGCCTGACCAAACTGAGGACTTGCCATGAATTGAGCAGAGTCGCAGCGCACGTTTGACAGCTTGACCCAGTTCCGGTTCCAAAAAGAACCTAAGATACAGGATCAGGAACCCACTCTTTTACCTCTAAAGACAGTTGTCAAACTGTTATAGCACTCCTGGAGTTTGTTAGCCAGTGGTTTCTCACTTTGTAATCTTGTTAGCTAATTGTTTGAGCTACACGTGCTGCTAAAATAAACAGCTATAATGGTGTGTGCCAAAATAAACAGCTACAATGGTGTGTGCTGGACCTGCTGCACCACTCAGACTGTATTAAGAGGCTAGCGGCTGTGTTTGGGAGGTTCTGACTGAGTAAGAGGATTCCCCAATCAGCCAGCACACATGGAAAGAGAGACTCTGAGAATTAAAGGGACCCCAAATTTATAAATGGGCTTCTTAAGGGGACCGCATGATTTAACAATGATATGAAAGGTTGTAAAGGTATGAATGAAAGGTTGTAGAGATGGAAAGATGAGTCTTAAAGGGAAAGAAGGGTTATAGAAGGTATAAAAGGGGATTCCTTGGAATCAAAGCAAGGTCTGCTCTAAATGTTCCGAGCAAGTTGTGGAGGGTACGGAAAGAGTGATAATGTATTGCGTAAGTGTATGAACGTGACTGAAAAGTGAAAGGAAGACCTCAGGAAACGCGGCAGTCGGAATGGAGCAGGTGCATTCCAAATGGTGTCACCCAGCCTGTGGACATGCCAACTATCACCAGGATCACAAAAGCAACTCCAGAGGCTGGCGCCTTGACTTACACCCAAGGACAATGGGGCACAGAAGCTCTTTTGCTGGCACCTTTGCCTAATGCCCCATGGACTTTGTATATAGCTACCCTTTGTGTACTTTCTTTTGTTTTTCTCTGTTTACCTTGCTTACAATATTGTCTTCCCCTGCTTGCATTGATTGTCTGTATCTGATTGCCTTATTGGACTACCCCTATGCATCCGCCTTGCCACTGTTTACCAATCATCCCCCAATTGTTTCCTATTACCCCACTGCTCCTCAGAAGTTGCTTCACTTTGCTGAGCTCACCCAAACAAGTACCAGGGTAAGGCTGACCCTGATTCTAAACATGCTGATTCTAAACAGGCATACAAGTCCATATTACACATGGTTGCCACTTGGCTCTTGTACCCTTTATTGCAATAAGTTTCCCCCGCTGGCTCATTTTCTTCTGATATTGGTAAGCTTACTGTGGGGTTCCTTCCAGCATGGGTTACTAAAGTTTTTGCTCTTAATTACATACGCACACGCACGCTTGAAGTCTACCCCGTCAGTTCTTAAAGGGACCGTGACAACAGTAATCTAGATAATGCAACAACAACCCTCTATTATTAGCAATGCTACTTTTGACTCTTGGAACTAGGAGTTTTACAGCAGTGAAGTTTGCTGTAACAAAATTATTCTAACAGTTTACATGTAAAGGTGTTTCACTTATAAATTATGAAAAGAATATTGCAATTTTCCAGTGACAACATTGGGAAGAAAAAAAACCTCCTTCAAAATTATTTTTTTCTTGGATGTGATTTCCCTTTTCCTGGGCCCTCACATATTAGACAACTATTGCTACTGGGCTTTGCCCCAATACCAGATTTGTGTGGTCTTTCAAGGTTTGGCAGTCCTGTAAATTCACTAGGCTTGAAACTCCGGATTCTTCTCCAACTTGTTGTATGCACTTATAGTCTTAAATTGTTACAGTGCTACAGTGCTAAAGTTACAGTTACAATGCTAAAGGCATGTACCTATATTTATAAAACAAAGTTCACCATGTCAGATGCTATTTACAGTACTGCCAGCTTGCAATAGCATCTATATGCAGGCTTTTTGCCCATTAATTATCACTGCTACTCCATCTTCAAAAACCTAAGCAACTACATGATGTCATAGCTATCAGGAAGCAACCCTGAGGTTATTTATTGCAAGAAAGGCATGATTGCAAAGCTGCTTCCCGAATATTGAGCATGGTTGGGCAAGGTTAATTTATCTAATAATCAACGTACTCACTCTCTTCTGGAAAAATATCAAAAGAATGTTGCTGTTTGTTTCACTAACCTATCTAGTGCACCAGAAAATTCCCAGTTAAATTTCCATCTCATTTCTGGAACAAGATGAATTTGGATCCCTACCAAGTCTGGAAAGCGTGACTGAAAACATCACTGATTTTTTCAGAAGACAAAAGCAAATTCAGAAAAATAAAAAATTGAGAATCAAAGATCCATGTTTTCTCCAGAACAATTCTCCTGCTAATCAAACCTGTAAAATGAAATGAATAAACTCGGGAGAGTAAAGTAGACTCCAGAAATAACTTTTTTCTAAACATTATTAAGTTTCTAGCAGGTATTCTGCCTGAGAATGCCTTATTATTATCCCTTATTATTTCTGAAATCCAATTATGTGAGTGAGCAGTGCTTGATTGGGTTCAAATCCCTATTAATCCACAAATGCTCAAAGGCTGACCTAGGAGCAAATAACCATCTCTCAGCCATGTCTAGATCCCAATGAGTCAGTTGAGAGGCAAAGCCTCAGTTGTGGGGTTGTGGAACAAAAAGGGTTGAAGTCCACTGGACTAGAACACAACCAGGTAAAGGGGGAAGCATCTGGTATACCCCTTCTGGTGCCAGGAGACTGTCCTGCTCAGGTTATTAGCAATTGTGCTAAAACAGTTTTCACTTGTGTCACTTTTTCTGCTCTCTTTATTAAGAATACTAGCTTTTTGTTACCCGGCGTTGCCTGGGTAACAAATATCATCGGGACTATCACCAATCAGCTTAGCGGCCCCGAAAACTATGGATTTGACGCTTACGTCGGTCAGTTTGGACATTTTATTGTGCACCCCTTCTCACCCCCCATGCCGATGGAGGCCGAACGTGGACTCAAACGGCATCGGGAGCATCACCGTTTGTCTCAGCGACCCCGGAAACTATGGATTCAACACTAATGTTGGCTGTTTTTGAGTATTTTTACATGGCACCCCCTTCGCACCCCCATCCCTAGGGGTGCTAGGGGTGTCATGACCCCCACAGTATTTATCACCAGACTGCAAGGTATACGCATACCAAGTTTGGTGTCAATTGCTCCAGGCGTTCCAGCAGGGCATGGCGGACGTTTTGTTTCACGCCCCTTCTCACCCCCCATGCCGAGGGGGGCCGAACCCGGACTCCAACAGCGTCAGGAGCATCGCCACTCCTCTCGGCAACCCCGGAAACTACAGATTCGACACCGATGTCGGCAGTTTTCAATCATTTTTACATGGCACCCCCTGCGCACCCCCACCCCTGGAAGTGGTAGGGGGTCATACCCCCATAGTGTTTGTCACCAGACTGCAAGGCATACGCGTGCCAAGTTTGGTGTCAATCGCTCCAGGCGTTCCAGCAGGGCATGGTGGACGTTTTGTTTCATGTCCCTTCTCGCACCCCATGCTGAGGGGGTCCGAACCCAGACTCCCAACGGCATCGGGCGCGTCACTGCTCCTCTTGGCGACACAGGAAACTACGGATTCGACGCAGATATCAGCCATTTTCCATTATTTTTACGTGGTGCCCCCTGCACACCCCCACCCCTGGGGTCGCTGAGGGGTCATACCCCCGCAGTATTTGTCGCCAGACCGCAAGGCATACACGTGCCAAGTTTGGTGTCAATCGCTCCAAGCGTTCCAGCAGGGCATGGTGGATGTTTTGTTTTACACCCCTTCTCGCCCCCCACGCCGAGGGGGGCCAAACCCAGAGTCAAAAGGCATCGGGAGCATCGCCGCTTATCTCGGCGACCCCGGAAACTATGGATTTGACACAGATGTCAGCCATTTTCAATCCTTTTTACGTGGTACCCCCTGCACACCCCCACCCCCAGGGGGGCTAGGCGGGTCTGACCTCCCCAGTGTTTGTCGCCAGACCGCAAGGTGTATGCGTGCCAAGTTTGGTGTCAATTGCTCCAGGCATTGCAGAGCCTATGCGGAACATACGTACACACAAACATATAAACGTACAAACGTTCTCTTTTATATATATAGATTTGGATACAGTGCTAGGAGGGGATTACAGGAGAGGGGAGTGGCCAGCAACAGAGGCAGGAGGATAGGGTCCCAGGAGGGGGGCTGGCTTTATGATGGATTTCCAATTTCATTATTTATTTGGATCGTGGTATGAAAACGGCTGAAAACCACTGATGTAGATCATAGGGTGGTTGTGAGGATAAAATGGAAAAAAACTGCCCATGTCAATTTTAGGGACGGTAAAATAGAATTATTGTCATTCTTCAGAGAGGCATGTATTATCTCTCTTCATTTTATCTACACATGCTGTGTGATGGCGCTCACAAATTAAGCTGAGGAACAGGGAGACAGATGCTCAAGCTCAGCCTATGAACTATTTTGGATAAACAAAAACTTGAATCCAGGCCTTCCCAATTATTGCAAAAACTGAAATCCAACACAAACTGTCTTATAAATTGCAGTTTTTGTAAATTGCATTAAGTGCTGAATACTCAACCACATGGAATACAAAACTAGACAACAAGAGCAATATTCTTAAGGTCTGACACAAAATCTTTCACAACAGTGTTAAAAACCATCTGTGAAAGCTGAAAAACCGTATGGCGGTGGGAGGCTAGCAAGCAAAGTGCTTGGTACAATGAATCTTTGAAGTCACAAAATGTGCCACTTCTCCTACCAAGATTATCCACACTTCGTTCATGCAATGAGCAGAAAACATAATCCACAAGAAAATATAATCATCCTCAATTTGATGACCCACTGACAAAACCCAATCATGGCCAGTATAAGTAAAATTTCAGTAGTGGACATTGAAAGCATGGAGGCAGGAGAAAGAACAAGAAACTCCACCAGTTTTTGGTAATCAGTTTTGGGTCATATAAATTCAATTTCTCTTCCACTTCTCTCCATATTATGGTCCCAGGACAATTTACAAATTAAGTTAAAAAGCCATCAATCAAAGGGCAATAGTGAGACAGCTAAGGGAGAGAGCATTTAATGGAACCATCCAGAAGGAGATTTTAAATGTATTTGAGGGGCATTTGCAAGCATATATATTTTGGGGAAAACAATAATTGATAAAAATCAAAGATACAGCAGGGTACAAATTACCTCTGGTAATGTTGGATTTTCAGAAAAATGTGATAAAAATAGATAGCAAATAATAACTGGGAATTTCATAGTTGTTGCTCAATTATTAATAGCTAAATCTTGGAAATAACAAACCGTTCTGTGGAAGAAAAAGGTAATTCAGACTTTCTTTCTAGGTATGTGAGAAACTACTCAGCTAAAATTCCAATTCTGATGTTAGGGGGAGGGGAAGAGACAGGTCAGAAGAACCAGCCTATCTTCAATACCATCAATATTATGTTGTATATCAGCTGATATTTCATAAATACTATACATTTGTGAAGGAAAAAAGAATGGCTTTGAAAATCTCAAGAGAAAACACTGTCAGAAGAAAGGAAATGAATAATAAAAGTTTTGTACAAAGCATTTAATGTATTCATCAACTTGGATAAAATTGAGTTCATACATTGGTTTCAAAAGACTATCTGTGCTGATAAAGGAATTTGGGTCATTCCGTGTCAAATCACACTTAATATTTTTCTACCTCATGTTCTTTGATTTTGATGAAACTTGTACTTAAAAGATCCTGTATGAAATGCATATTTTTAAACTCTCTGAGAAAATATATTTAAGTCTGAATTTTCAAAATTTTATCACAAAAATGGCTGTTTTAATGTGTTTTACTTATGTTTTACTTGTTATGGTTACATTGTAATTTGTTTGTTCTCTGTAAGCCACTCTGGGCATTTGCTTCAGCACAGGTAAGGCGGGGTATAAATTCTTCAAATAAATAAATACTTTAACTAGTGATACTTTAACTAGTTCTACCTTCGACACCTGTTGAGATATAGAGTTGGAAGTGGTCTCATTTTAAAGCTCTTTTCATGGGCATTCATATGATATACAATGCAATGGGTTTAATAATTTTTTAATTTAAAAAATCAATTAAAACTTTAAAATCAATTTTCTCCAAAATTGTCAGTTTTAAAATTTTGAAATAATTTCAAAATTTGTTCATACTTGTCTGAACTATACAAAACAAATTTGGGACAATGATGGAATCATAAGACAGGAGTGATAACTCATATGTATGATCAAGAGAAAATAGAATTTTCAAGTTGAACTTAATTTTTTTTAATCTACAACCTAATTCTTGTACTGTATTTATGAACATTGTTTCCTTGTGTATTACTTTTCTCAGTGTGTTCTCTGGTGACCTATATATTTTTAGGTGCTACAGACAGAAACATTCTTCAGTAGTTCCAGGCAGGGTCAGCGTAATACATCTGAGAAGCTCCTCCCTCTCGGTCAGATGACAGAAGATTTGCTGAGGGGGAGGGAGAGCTCCCAGAATCCCCAGTTCTGGCCTTGCCTCTTGCCAGAACAGGTCATCTTTCTGTGACCTCCAGAGAGCTCACTTCAAAAAACAAGGAGAAAAAAAGCTGTCTTAAAGTTTGCGTTTTAAAAATAAGAAAGAAATAGAAGAACAAAGACCCAATAGCCCTTTCAAGGCTCTGGAGGTGAGCCCACAGACTTTTTTTAACTCAGGCAGGCACCTCCATTCAGCATCACGAGGCCCAAACTCAGACGGACTTCCACAGCAGCACACAGACGCCATTTTGTTTTGGCGCGAAGAAGCTTCAGATCCGCTCCGACCTCCGCATTCGGCACAGGCCAGAGACGGGCAACAAGAAGCACAACAGGCATGCTGGCAGCCTGGCCCCCTCACTCAGCCTTGGAGCGGGGAGAGGGCAAGTGCCACGAGCCTACACGGCTTTGCATCTGCTCCGACCTCCATCGCCAGCCTTGGGATGGAGACAGCAGCCTCTTCACGCAGCAGCATATATATACCATTTTGTTTTGGCACAAAGCAGCTTCAGATCCACTCCCCGACCTCCATGTTCGGCATGGGCCAGAGACGGGCGACAAGCGGCACAACAGGCACACTAGCAGCCCGACCCGCTCACTCAGCCTTGGGGAAGGGAGAGGGCAAGTGCCAGGGAGCCTGCGCGGCTTCGCATTTGCTCCGACCTCCGTCGCCAGGCTTGGGATGGAGACAGCAGCCTCTTCACGGCGCAGCAACAGTTTTTCAGCCAAGGGGGAACAGAGAGACTCTGTGACATGGCAAGCCCCAGCAGTGCCCCCAAAGACACCCAGGTCCCTGCCCAGGAAGCCATCCCAGCGCTCCTATGGGGCAAGATCGAGGCCACCCTCCAGCACATGGTTACTGCGGCCATGAACATTGCCCTGGGGGGTCTGCAGCTGGCCCCGCGACTTTGCGAAAAATGCAGACAGAAAAATGCAAACAGAATCAGGCAGGATCATATTGGCCATTGGGCAACAGCACCATTGCTCTTCCTCTTCACCCAACTGCTGTCGGCTCACTCTGAGTTTGTGAAGACAACTTGCTTCTGTTTATTTGTTAATAAATATCTGTAGCGTAAATAATTGTGAATGTGATGTGATAATTTGAGGCAACTGACAACATGAAACACGTTTTACAGAAGTACTTCTTTTTACTTTTTCTATAGAGATGGGAGAAAACGGTGATAAAGAAATAAAAACAAATAACACTGTTTTCTACACCTTTTTTGTAAAAAAAACAAAAAACAAACCCAAAATCTGGGAAAAAAAACACGCCCTCTTTTAGTTTTTTGGTTTTTATTTATTTAGTGGGGGTGCATGGTTAATGACTGTGGCTGCATCTGCTGACACTGTACCACCTATCTGGTACACTTTTAAAGCAATTATAATTAAAATGTAAATTTTGAACAAAAAACACAACACCCCCTTTTGCACTTGGATAACACTGAAATCTGCAAAAATAAAACTGTTTTCTCCCTCCTCTGTAGAATACCATGTACTGTATACATGCTTTTGTCAATGGGAGGACTATCCTATGTCTTGGAAGGATATATTCAATGTTCTTAAAACTTCTGAAGAGAATGATACATCAGGGTCACCATCTGAAATATTGCAATCATAACCTACATCCTAGCTAGTAACTGGAAAACCTGTAATTTTATCTTTTTCATTCTCTTTTTTCATCTTGCTCATTTCTTTCTTGAAAAATGTTACAGAATCTAGTTATCACGGGTGTTTCAGGAAAAAGGAAACGGAGCCATTTTGTCACTGGCCTTCATCCCTTTCTCTGATGGTTTTTAAAATGGACTGAGGGAGCAATTCAGTTCTGCCATTGGACTGGTGCATGTTGACTGCGTCAGCCCAATGTGATTGCAAACGTATTGCATATTGTAAGGCATATCTGCGTTGTACAAATGGGCGCTGGGCCAACGCAGGAAGCACTGTCAGCCCATGGACGCCACAGGAAGAGGCAGGTAAGCCACTCCTACACTGGCCAAGTCAGACCAACCCGGGGGCTACTGTGACAGGGGTCTTCAAGCAGGTCTGACACTGCCTCCCTGAGTGGGAGGGGCTTCCCACGTGGGGAGAGAATGCCCTCCTCCCTCTTCCAAGAACAAGACATTCACAGGTAAGAATTCCTTTTTTCCCTTACCTGTGAATCTCCTGGGAGAAGAAAGTGGGGCACTCGTCACCACATGGCCTACCCCTTCTATCACACGAGGCACGGCCATACTTTGTTCAACGACTCCTCCTCCGGGAGGGCAGTCCATCCCCATCTGGCTTTGAAGAGCTGGAAAAAGGAGCCCTCCAACCTTGGATGCCCCCATGGGTGATGTTTCCCCTGCACAACACGCTCAGGAGGAAAGGAAACCACAGCGCAACCAGCGCCTACCGTAACAGTAACAAACACTTTCAGAAAACAGGTAAGGAGAAAGAAAGATAAACCGAGGGACAGGAGGTGGGAAGATTAATTCCACCCCCCATGTCACCAGCAAGAAAATTCTTACTAGCTGATCTTCAATGTGGTGGGTTGAATGCCTCCCTTTCTCTTCGCAGAACAGGAGATTCACAGGGAATTCCTTTTTGTCTATAGGAGGAAGGGGAGCACTTGCCCCCACATGGAACGAGCAGTGAATTAGAAGGGTAGGCCTAGCAAGGCTACCTTAGGGTACAACCACTCTCTGGAGGACCTTCCTCCCAAATGAGGCCTCCGCCGAGGCTGATACATCAATGTGATAATGCCTAGTCAAGGTATTAGGGGACAACCAGGTGGCTGCCCTGCAAATGTCCCCCAAGCAACATACCCCCTCAAATATCACTGACATGGCTGCCCCCCTAATGGAATGAGCTGTGATGCCAGCAGGTGGTTCCTCACCGGCTCTTCTGTATGACACCTCAATCAACGTTTTCAGCCATCTGGACAACGTGGGGGTAAACGCCCTACTACCCATTTGTTTTCCTTGGAATTTTACAAACAATTACTCTGTTTTCTTAAAAACCCTGGTTTTCTCCATATAAAACCCTACACATATCCAGGTTGTGTCAAGCTTGTTCCTTGAGATGACTTGGGTTTGTACAGAAGGACGGCAGCAACAGTTCCTGAGCCCTTTGAAACCAGGTGTTGACTTTGGGAATGAAGGTGGGATCTAGTCTAAGGACCACCCTGTCCTTCTGAAAAATGCAAAGATTTGGATTTACTGACTGGACCAGGACAGCCACAGCCTGGGAAGAGTTACCTGGGGCAACCCCTGGGGATGTCCTTTTCCTGGGAGGAGGCTGGGCGGCGAGACCCCACCAGCGCGGGTGAGTTTGGGAGCCAGCAAGGGAGGCGAGCACTCAAACCCCAAACGGGCCCATCCAGGCCTCCAGCAGAGGATGCAGGTACAGGACACAGCCCCAGGTCCTAAAGGAGAGCAAGGCCTCTGGCAGAGGGTGCAGGTGCAGGAGCCAGCCCCAAGTCCTACAGCAGGGCTCTGGGGAATATCCCTGCCCCAGTTTCACATAGTTGGCGCACAAAAGGACTTAACCTTGCTGAACTCCTTTTTACTCTCTTTTGTCTTTATTTTCAATTAGAAGGGGTTCTAGTTTGGTGCCTTTGAAGGGTACTTAAAAAAAATTTTTCTCTGTGAATTTAAAATTTTTTAAAAATAATTTATTCAGTAAGTATATAAGATCTTTAACAGCTCAATCCTACACTGGCTGACCACCCGGGAACACAGCGATAGCCAGGAGCCTCTGCAGGGAAAGAGGATGTTCGTCCCTTTCCCCACAGTAAGGGCGCAGGATGGGCAACAGGTCTACTCGCTTCTGCCTTGGCTATTTAGCCAGCACAGAAGCAAGTCCTCTGAGTAAGGTCACACGGCTTTATTTGGAGGTCGCGAATCAGCAGTGAGAGTCACCACCAGTTTTATCCCTGCTTCACCCCTCCCCCACCCCAGAATGCTCTCCCGCTCCGCCCAGGGGGTGGCCATCCCATTGAGTTTCATGCTCAGAAAGTGAAGCCTATGAAGCGGGCTTGGCAGCCATATTGTCAGGTGCAAAACAATGCTGATTCCAATTATTTCCAATGGGTTTTCGCATGATGTTTCGGGCTGAATCGTTTACTCCTGAAGTAAAAACTTACCAAAATAACAACGTGTGATCGTAGAGAAACATCAGTGGTAACCATATTATGAGTTAATATGCAATTCCAAGGTTTAATTCCGCGTAATTATATTACATTAAAATCTCCGTTCGTTCGCGGCCATATTGTCCGGTCCGGAAGCTTCAAGAATTTGCCATTATGGCACCTCCAGCAATTTTTCCTCCAAGGCTCCGCCCAGAATGGTCGCATCACTGGCGAGCAGTTGCCTCACCACTCGCCAGCAAACAGGGCTCCCTTTGGGACGCCCATAACGGCTGTCGCCATGGTGCTGCCCCAGCACCAGGGTTGGAGGCGCTTCATAGAGTATTTGCACTTCATAGAGTATTTGCAACAGAGACAAGGGCAGCACAAGTATACTGCCTGTGTTGGGCTCAATAGTTCCGGGCCCTAAGTAGGACAAGTTTCATCCAAATCTAAGAACATGAGGTAGAAATATATTATTAAGTGTGATGATTTCACATGGAATTACCCTTCAGTAAGGGATTTCCACACACACCCTCATTTTTGTTGTATGAGGAGGGGTTCGGTGTCTGGGAGGCAACTATTAGTCTTTTCAATGTGTAGGCAAATATTTAATGGTGTTTTGGCCTTTTTATGAGCATGTGCACACTAACAATATATTTTAGTACACTTAGTTATAAGTTGAAAACATTTGTGGTCACGCAACATTTTTTAAAATGACGCAAAATTAAGACAAAATCTATTCCTCTTCCTGCACTTGGAAAATGTGGATAATTCTGATTATGCACAATAAGTACTAATTTTAACTCCTCCTGCTTTACAGGTATGCAGAACTATAATGAAACCGTATTTTATAAAGCCAAAACCTTTTCCATATTTTAAAAGAATGCTTTTTTGCCCTGTCACCATCCAAAAGACAGGAAAATGTTTTATTGAAAATATTACATATATTTAGAGACAATACTATCATTTTTTCAATATGAACTTTCAGAGCGGTAGCCACATTAGTCTGTTAAATCTGTTAGTCTTTAAGGAACCACAGGAATCTTGATTAAGCTTGGTTTAAGGCAGTGGATAACTCTTATCCTATTATGTATTGCCTTGTTTAAGGACTTTGTTATTTATAATTTGAGTTAACTCACAATACAATGAAAAGAGGATAAGTGATTACTGCCAGAAACAAAGAACCAAAAAATTGTGGCAAAACACAGCTGAATGCATGGAGAAACTGAACATTTTCACCATAGTAAACAAACAATTTAATAACTATGGCAGAGAATAACAACTTCAAAATTATTATACATTTGGCTATTGCAGCAAGTCTAGGGAGTTTTAAATGGAAGAAATCAGATCACCAACTATACCTGAATGGTTATTTATTTTTGGGACCAATATTATCAAATGTTTGTTAGTTATTTGTATCTTCCTTTTCCTTCCAAATATATATATATATTTCACGATGTAAACTGCTTTATGA
This sequence comes from Lerista edwardsae, assembly GCA_029204185.1. Taxonomy (NCBI): domain Eukaryota; kingdom Metazoa; phylum Chordata; class Lepidosauria; order Squamata; family Scincidae; genus Lerista; species Lerista edwardsae. The sequence continues at coordinate 3,066,563 of JAJKFI010000047.1, forward strand.
ATATTTATTGAAAAACGGTAAATATTCTTAATAATAATCAAATAAAAATACAATGAAATACTGAGCACCCTCCTACTAACAAAAATTAAAAATTAGGAATAAGGAACTACCACGACAGAACAATTCAAAACCAACTACTGTAGTCCTTATTGATAGTAAGTACACATTTACAAGGGGACATGGTGACGCTGTGTGTTAAACCACTGCTGCTGGGCTTTCTGACCGGAAGGTTGGCAGTTCAAAACCACACGACCAAGTGAGCTCCTGTTGCTTGTCCCAGCTCCTGCCAACCTAGCACTTCGAAAGCACGTAAAAATGCCAGTAGATAAATAGGTACCACTTCAGTGGGAAGGTATCGGCGTTCCGTGTGCTACGGCATATAGTCATGCCGGCCACATGACCACGGAAGCTTGTCCTCGGACAAACGCCGGCTCTACAGGCTTAGAATCGGATATGAGCACCACCCCCTACAGTCGGTCATGACTAGACCATTTGGTCGTGGGGAAACCTTTACCTTTTACACATTTAAAACAAGGAGATTTCACCACATTTTCCACATAATAAGCTAGGTGGCAGTATTATTAGAAGAAGGGAACAATTTGTGGTTATTTATATTATTTTAATTTTATTTTAGATCCAACCATTTCACTGTGGAACCCAGTGAAAAAAGGTGGGTTGTAACGATGAAAGACAATATAAAAACATCCACGTTATTAAGTCCTTTATCCCAATTGTGCCTTAAAATTAAAGACAGTTTTTTTTAAAACTAGCAGAGAGATACTATGTTCCTTAATTAAATAAAGCCAACAACAAAACTCATAGTGCTCAATATTACTCACCAGCTATGATACAAAGAAAAAGAAATCTCCAAGTAGTATCAAGGCATGTGATCCCCAAAAGATCACAAATTAAACCAGTTGCTGTGGGGAAACTATGCAAGTCTTTAAGCTACATCTATTAATGCATTTCTTAATACATTCAGCTGTCAGAGCATGAATAAATGCAGGTGTTGTTCTTAAATAGAATCATTTAGATATTTTAGAAGAGAATGGTTTGGATTTAAAGAACCATGAATAGAAGGATAAAATGTACAAGCACTTTTCCCCCAACTCTTGCAGAAGTGCTGCTGAAAGACATTATGCAGTGCAGAAGCAGGAGTTGCATTATAATAATGCAGGAGTTGCATTATTATAGGAGAAACAAAGTGAATACAGAAAATATGGACTAAACACATAGTAAAGGCATGATGCAACCAGGCACATGAGATGTCAAGAGAATTGAAAAGGCCTGAAGATGTATTGGATATGTGACACTTGCTCAGCAACCATGGTTTACATTAATCATCACTTCTATTAACACCTAAATTTGTTCAACCATGCCTGCACGTATGACCAAAATATATGCTACCAAAGGGGTTAATGCATTACCAATTCTACAACTAGGACAGCCAATCCTGGATTTCTCTCTGACATTGCCTTTTCTCCATGTAGATTCTTCTAAACACGGAGGCTCAGCACTAGCTATTTCCCTACAATGGTCAGTACATACTCATAAATCCCTGGACAGTCAAGGGACAAACTTCTTGCAGTTCTCAACTCCCTTGTGAGCTCTTGGTTAGCTTCCATGTCTTCTGTTGCTTCAGTACTAATTGTTGATGCTCTTGGACAGCTGTTGTGCTAAGATAAAGAACCACTTAAGAAATAACATCACAGTGGTCCTCAAACCTTCTAGCACAGGGACCCACTTTTTACAATGACAATCTGTCTGGGAACCACCAGAAGTGATGTCATTAACCTAGAAGTGATGTCATGGCCGGAAGTGACATCATCAAGCAGGAAGTGCTGTTATTTTGACACCAGGGCTGTAGGCTTCGAAAACTGAGTCTTGCTCAAGCATCCTCCCTTGGGAAAACTATAAAATGTTCTTTTTGAATGGAAACTGAGAACCCTACAGAAAATCCTGACCATGGCGGTAACAGAAAGAGATGCCCTGCCCTGTCACAAGACTATGCACCTTTTTGTGGAAATTGACAAGAGGGAAACTGCCTTAATCTTTACTTTTGCAGCTTCACTTTAGATGGAGAGGGATGCATTGCTTCTTCCCACAAAGCAAGCAATATAGTATCTGAACAGTATTTAGGTAGGCAAGATAATAGGAATCCCCTGCCTGGAGTCCCTTAAAGATCTTCATATGAGAAATGCTCCATTTTTATTTTTTACTGTACTGTAGCATGGAGGGAGATATTGAGAATACCCACAGACAGCAAGCCGCCTTTTCTACCTAAGGTAGCCATTTACTGTGGAAGCTGATCTGCTCTTAGGCTTTTGCAAGAATCTTGGTCTTCAATGTTAATATTTTAAGTCTTAGAAGGCTCAAATGGTTCATTACAGTTTGTTACCACTCTCATAGAACACTTTCATAAGTTCAGGGAATACTCTGCTCCTTCACAAAGTATACTCCTCCTATCCTACCCTCCACAGCAGAGAATGCTCTGCTCCTTGGCACTGGATGCCCATTGTATGGCAGTGCAACAAGAAAGACCAATTCCTAGCCAGAGCTGCTTCTCTACCCCCCAAACACACACGCACACACAGAAGTTATGTTCTGCTTGCCGAGGCTGGGGTCTGCTTGCTTGCCTTTTGGTTGTGGGGTGCAGAACTCTGAGTAATAGGGATTGGAGACCCCAGCGCCTCCTGTTGTAAATGGGCACTTGCACCTTGTGGGGGAGAAAGAGGGCAGTTAGAACCACATACCTGCTGCCAAAGACTCTGCTGTAATTAGCTGCAGCTCACAAGGATCAGGCTAGCAAGCCTGCGGGTCCACGCTCTCTCTCCTCCCAAGTCCCCAGTTTCAATGCTAGCACACAAGAAGGCATGTGCCAGAGCGACTAACCCACACACAAATGAACACATGGAAGAGATGTTCCACTGGATTCTGAGATATAGGGATTGGAAACCCCAGCACCTCCCATTACAAGTGGGAACTTGTGCTTTGCGGGAGCAGGAGAGAAAGAGGACTGATTAGTGCAGGAAGACCCACGTACCTGCTGCCCAAGATGCAAGCAGGCATGCTGCTCCACTCTGCTGCAAACAGCAGCAGGTGCCACAAACAAAGATCAAGCTAACATGCCCGCTCTCTCTCTCTCTCTCCTCCCCCCCCCAAGCCTGGGTTCCAGTGCAAGCATACAGTACAGGGAGGCACGTACCAGAGTGGCTACTCCACACACAAAATTAATACACACAGACATACAGTTGGAAGAGATGCTCCTCTGGACTGTGAGCAATGGGGATTGGAAACCCCACTGCCTCCCATTGCAAGTGGGCACATGAGCCTTGCAGGGGGTAGAAAAAGAGGACTGATTAGTGTAGTGCAGTCCACATACCTGCTGCTAAAGACTCTGCTGCAAACAGCAGCAGCTCACAAGGATCAGAGTAGCACACATGCCTGCACAAGCGCTCTTTCTCCCCACTCCTAAGTCCCAGGTTCCAGGGCTAGCACACAGGGAGGCACATGCCAGAGCAACTATCCCTCATACGAATTATCACACACACACACTTGTGCTTCTCTCTCTCTCTCTCTCTCTCTCTCTCTCTCTCTCTCTCTCTCACACACACACACACACACACACACACACACACACACACACACACACACACTTACTTACTTACTTGGAAGTGATGCTTCCTGTTGATGTGTCCAGGCTTTGCTTGCTTGCTTTTGGAGGGGGAGGGTGCAGGACACTGACCAATAGGGTTTGGAAACCCCAGTACCTCCCACTGCATATACCTGCTGTCCAAGATCCTAGCAGGCACGCTGCTCCACTCTTCTGCAAACAGCGGGTGTGGCCTCTCCCCCCCCACCTCCTAGTTCCAATTCAAGCATGAAGGGAGTGCATGCATCCTCTGCCCCAAACTCATGCCATGGCTCCCCTCCACACTTATCTTTGACTGGCTCCAACTAGCCTTTGCTAGTTCAAGCCTTTGTATCTTACATAAGAAGAGCCCCACTGGATCAGGCCAAACAGCATGATCCATGCTGTCCATCTAGTCCAGCTTCCTATATTTCACAATGGCCCACAGATGCCCAGGGAACACGCAAGACAACTAGATACGTGCATTTTGTTGCCACTCCCCTGCATCCGGCACTCCAAGGCAGCCTAAATCTAAAATAAGGAGGTTGCATAACCCATCATGGCTTATAGCCTGCAATGGACTTTTCCTCCAGAAATCTCTCCAGTCCCCTTTTAAAGGCATCTAGGCCAGACACCATCACCACCTCCTGTGGCAAGGAGTTCCACAGATTACTTACCCGCTGGGTAAAAAAAATATTTCCTTCCATCTGTTCTCACTCTCCCAACACTTAATTTTAGTGGATGTCCCCTGGTTCTGGTATTGTGGGGGGGGAACCCTCCCTCTATCCACTTTATCCATCCCATGCATAATTTTGTATGTCTCAATCAAGTCCCCACTCAGGCACCTTTTTTCTAGGCTGAAGTGCTTCAAAGGCTGTAGGCTTTCCTCATATGGGAGGTGCCTTAGCCCTGTAATCATTTTAGTCGCTCTCTTCTGCACCTTCTCTAGTTCCCTTATATCTTTTTGAAGTGGGGCAACCAGAACTGTACATAGTACTTCAGATGTGGCCTTACCGTCAATTTGTACAGTAGCATAATAATATTAGCCGTTTTATTCTCAATTCCTTTTTAAATTATTCCAAGCATGGATCAGCCTTCTTCACCGCTGCCGCACACTGGGTCCACACTTTCATCGAGTTGTCGCTAGCACTCCAAGATCTCTCTCCTGATCCATCACAGAAAGCTCAGAACCCAGTACCCTATTTGTGAAGTTTTGATTTCTTGCCCCAATGTGCATCACTTTGCATTTGTCTACATTGAAACGCATCTGCCATTTTGCTGCCTATTCCCCCAACTTGGAGAGATCCTTCTGGAGCTCTTCACAATCCCTTATGGTTTTCACCACTCAGAAAAGTTTAGTGTCATCTGCTAACTTGGCCTCCCCGCTGCTTATGCCTGTCTCCAGGTCATTTATTAACAAGTTGAAAAGCACGAGTCCCAAGACAGATCCTTGGGCCACTCCATTTTTCACTTCTCACTATTGTGAAAGTTGTCCATTGACCCCCCACTCTTTGCTTCAGACTCCTCAATCAATTTTTAACTCACAAGAGGACCTGCCCTATTTATTATTCCCTGACTGTGAAGTTTTCCGAGCAGCCTTTGGTGAGCCTTTGGTGTCAAAACCCTTCTGAAAATCCAGATATATAAAATCCACAGGTTCGCCAGCATCCACATGCCGATTAACCTTTTCAAAGAATTCTATGATGCCTTTGGAATCGCCCTTTACAGCTCCATATCTTACTATACTACCTGAATATGGACAGTTGACCAAACACCATTATCCACTATATCTCCCCTTTCTTTGGTGACTCCCTTGTGTTGTATTTTAGACTGAAAACTCAGTGGAACAGGACCTATCCTCTCATACGTTGTAGAGTATCATGAACATCAATGACATGATAATATAACAAATCAGCTATTATACAAAACAACAAATGCCATGAGAATGTTCCTGATGACTTTCTACTTCATTTTCCTCTGTAAATACAGAGGCTGACAACTCAAAGTTATCCAATTGCCTTATAACATTGAACATAATGTGCAAATCCTGTGAAGATAGTTTCTTCATGTAAAAAGGCAGGCTGCTTATGCACACAAGCTACACAATACAAATATGTGCTATGTATTAGAGCAGCGTTTTCCAACTGCTGTGCAGTGGAACACTTGTGGGCTGCGAATGGGCCTCGGGAGTATTGCAGGCCCAGACGTGACAGACAGCAATGGCACAGGAGCCTTGAGCAGGAGCCACTTTGCAAAATGGAGGCTGCCACTTTAAATCTCATGCTGTTGTGCGAGAATGAGGCAGCTTTGCTTGCTGCACACTGACTGGGCAGCTGAAGAATCCTAAACGAGCTCTGGGAGTCATGCTGTTGGTGAGAGCAAAAAAGTGAGTCAGACAAAAAAGTCAGGGCAAAAAAGAAGAGGGCTAATGAAGTGGGAGTCTGGCCACTGCCACTGGCTGGCTGAAAGTTCTGTTTCAGTGTTGGTCCTTGAGAGTCCCTTTTCCTCACCATAGTTTGCCTGCAAAGCCCTTTTATTTCTGCATTGCCTCCATTGACTGGGTGCTCTTTGGCCCTTACAGAAAAAGAATGTTGTTCACATTCTTTTTCTCACATACACAAGCAGACAATTTGCACATCTCTCTCACCCCACTCCCTCCTGAACAAGCGGTCATTCCTTCCCCCAATACAACCTAAAATCTCATAGTCTCGCTGTTAACACCTCCCTTCCTGAACCTCCCCTCACTATTCTCTACCTTCCAAAGCTCCGAAATCCTTTGCCTCACATTTTCTCTCCCCTCACCCAGTTGAACCTCACACCTTATTTTGACTTCACCTTTCTCCAGGACACCATGAGCTCAGGGAGAGCCCTGCGAATACTTTCTTGCACTGATGATAAAAATATGATCAGCCTAGTTCTAAACAAATATGTTTTCTTCCTTTCCAGAAACCATATTCACTTCCCTCTTCAATAAAGTTAACTTTGTGAGAAAGAACTGTTCAGGTAAGTCTGATTTCAGTTTGTTGTGAATTTTTTGGTCATGTAATAAGTAACTTATTAAGATCACATTATTATTTAATTTAATTGTACTTATTAACTGTAGTAATAATAATTTAATTTAATAATTGCTGTACAGTATTGGAGCAATGGTTCCCAACCTTTTTAGAACCTGGACCCACTTTTAAAAATGACAGTCTATCAGGACCCACAGCAAAACCTTTTTAAAAAGATGATCTAGAAAGAAACTATTTATCTACCTACAGGCAATGCTTATTTTCAAAAAGCTCAATCTATTTCTTGGAATGAGGCAGCCCTAATGAATAGCTTCAAGACTAGTTATGTGAAACACCAGGGAGAAAAGAAACTTGGAAATTTCCCCCCTATATTTACACAAGGTTGCAAACTACAGGATCTCAGCAGAACAATTAGCAACTATCCGATTTTTGAATAGCCTCAAGGCAATTAGTTATCTGATCTTTCCAACACCCTTTGGATTTTCATTGGATGATCTGTGGGTAATTAGGCCACAGCCCATCAAGTAGGTCCTCCCTGGTGTTTCTTCCCCCCCCCCAAGTCTGTCAATGACAGGTGGGGGGGCAGGTGAAGGCTGGGTCACTGGCGGTATGCCTTGACATTTTAGCGCCTTGCCAATGAGCTGGAAAAGATTGAAAATGGCTGTAAAGTATTGGAGGAGGAGGAGGTCAGGTACAGGGGAATCAAACAATCCACAGGATGGGGGTTAGAACTTCACCCAAGACCTGAGTGGCTGTCCTGCACTTCACCACCACAGCAGTGGGGGCAGAGCTGACAATGCAGCAGACAGCCACATCGAGTGTGGTGGGCAACTGCTAGGAGAGGTATGGTTGAGAGGCTGCTATGTGTACATGAGAAAGTGAGTGGTGGGCTAGGCTAAATGCGTGTATGAGAAAGTGTGCTGGACTGTGTTTTTATTTTGACAGTTTTCTAAATCAAGTATACAGGATCCCTCTTTTACTGGTTTAGTAAAAATCCACTGTGAATTCCTAAAATTACGAAGTTTCAAACTCCCATTTTAAATATAAAATTATCTAAAAGTTATGCAATATCTGCTAAGTACTGTAAGGCAGCAATGGGAGGGGGAAGTATTTCCAACACTGCAAACAAGCAGGTTTTGTATCCAAAAATGGCTGCAGCATAAGGAGGGGGCACAGAAAGAAGCAAGCATCAGAGGAGCAGGAGGTGATGAATAGATACTGCTAAACAGAGGTGGAGGATAATGCTCCCCTTTTCATGCCAAAACTGCCCCCATTTCACTTTACAAATACTTCCTTGCCTGCATGACTTATGCAACTATCCCATAGCCAAAAAAAGGTATGCATGCATGCTAGAATATGGAGAGTATCTCCCTTTAAAACAAGATAAAAAATTAACTCTTACAGTGGTCAGGCATTAAAAATGTCTGGACCATTTCAGGATTGGGTTGGAAGTCTTTCAAAATATGCTTGTTCCTTCTTGCAGCTTCTTTTTACTCAGTTCTTCTCAGCTCAGTTTCCTCCTTGCCCATCTTCACTGCACTACTGAGAGCATTTCTTCACTTCTGAAGCACAAAACCTGTGCTACATCCTGAGAGAAAAGACATCCCATCTTGCATTCCTGCAGGGCAACCTTTTTCTTTTCCCAATCAGATTTATTACAGCATTTCTGTTTCACCTTTCTGTTCATTCAGAACATGTATAGCAACAAAATGCAAAAAATAAGAAATTCTACTATTTCTGAGAACAGCAGAAGTAAAATACTAAGCAGCAGCAGAAAAATCCCTATGCAGAGCTCAGTGGAAGCGATTGTGTCCTTGTGTCTTGGGACAGGAGACACCTCACTCTTGCTCTGTAACCCCCTTCCTTTTGTGTTATTGTCTGAGTTGTATGGTAAAATGGGGGAACCAGAGTAAGCCTACTCCCCTGGACTGTATGTTAAACAATTTTAATGAGTTTAAAAAGGTAGATTACAGGGTGCCCCTAAAAAAGGCAGTATTGCAAAGGCAATGTACACTGGACTGGCCCATGGCCAGTATCGGGTGGCCATCTTGAGGATCCACTGATCCTGAGGCGTGCAGAAAAGTATGGTTGAAAGCAACTGAACAGGAGGGACACCCTGATTGGTACCCATACATTGACAGATGGTGGGAGATAGATAGTAAAAGACCCCCCTCAGTGGTGGACCAAGTGCAGTGGTCCAGGTCTGACTAAAGCCCCAAAGCAAAGGAGACATTTCTTCATGGCTCCGCTAAAAGTAAAATCAAAGAAAATCCCTCTCATTTTGCAAGAAGATCCAGAGGATAGTATAATGCCTCCCCCTTATGAGGGTGCTACGGTACCACCACCCCTCCCAAGAGGGGTGCAAGCTCAGCCTGTAGTTCAGGCTCAGCCTGCAGTAAGGGAGAAGAGAGAGACAACCTGGAGAGGAAGAAGATATTCCAGTAGAAGAACAAGGGGCAGCAACAGCCCAGAGGAGGACCCCTCACCCAAGCCCAGATTCCAGTACATCAAGGATGGTCCTCCGCCCCAAAGCGAGAAAGGAAACTCTCCAAGCCCCACTACGTACCACCCACGCCCCCACTGGAGAAGAAACAGCAGCTGGAAATGACCCGGTTTACAGAACAACAATTCAATACATGCCATGGACCAGCGCAGATCTTTTTAATTACAAAAGAAACGCTCCATGTTTTCAAGATGATCCATCAGCTGTTGTCCATCTAGTAGAGCAACTAGTTGCCATGCATTGTCCCACCTACCTAGACATGGGAATCCTGTCGTCTACCCTCCTGACTCCAGAAGATAGGAACCGGGTAACACAAGGGGCTAAAGATTATGTGAGAGAGGAGGCAAGAAAACAAAATCGGGCTGAAGACAATGATGTGCAGATCTACCTCCCTGCTCAAGACCCAAAGTGGGATCCATTTAACCAAGATCACATGGCCCAATTGAGTGCCCATCTGCAGGCCTTGATAGAAGGCATGCGAAGAGCAGGAAGAAAGGCAACAAATTATACCAAAGTGGCTTAAGTGCTGCAAACGCCCACTGAGAGCCCAGGGGCATTTTTGGAAAGAATCAAGGAAGCATATAAAAAGTGGACCCCCATGAATCCACATGATGAGACTAATAAAAGACATGTCATCATCAGCTTCATGAATCAAGCGTATCCAGATATAAAACAAAAACTGCAAAAGACAGAAGGCATAAAGACAGAGAATTTAGAGAAAGTGTTGAGCGTATAAAGTTTACCAGAACAGAGAAGAAGAGGAGAAGACAAGCAATTCATCCTCTTTGTGGCTGAAAACCAAGGGATTGCAAAAGAGGTCGTAACACAGCCCATGGGGTCATGGAAAAGACCAGTGGCCTATCTGTCCAAGCAGCTAGACCCCATTGCAAGAGGATGGCCAGGCTGTATGAGAGCCATCGCAGCAGTGGCACTCCTGGTAGAAGAGTCTAAAAAATTAACTTTGGGGAAGCCCCTGACTGCTTGTGTGCCTCATGATATATCTCACATATTGCTGACAAAAGGCCACAATTGGCTCACAACCTCTAGAATGCTGAAGTATCAGCTAATTATGTATGAGAACCCAGAGCTAACAATTCAAAAGTGCACAACCCTAAATCCAGCAACCTCCTTACCTGAAGGAGATGACAGTGAGGCAGAAACCCATGACTGTTTGGAACTTCTGAGCTTGTCTACAGCAGCCAGACCGGATCTGAAAGATGTGCCCATTCAAAATCCTGATTGCACCTGGTACATAGATGGGTCCTCCTTTGTAGAAGATGAGAAAAGATGTGCAGGCTATGCTGTAGTTTCAGATCATGAGGTAATACAAGCTGGAAAGTTACAGGAAGGAGCCTCAGCACAAGAAACAGAATTAAGGGCCTTCATAGCAGCATGCAAACTGGCTGCAGGCAAGGTGGCTAACCTATACACAGATTCCAAATATGTATTCCTGACAGCTCATGCTCATGGGATGCTATATTGGGAAGAAGGATTCGTAACAGCACAAGAGTCCCCAATAAAGCATAAAGCCCTCATAATCATGCTCCTAGAAGTCATCCATCTTCCAAAAGGCTTGGCTCTCATCCACTGTCAGGCACATACCAGGAAAAAAGACAGTGTTTCATGGGGAAATGCCGGAGCAGACGCTGCTGCCAAATCTGCAGCAAAAGGCTGCTGAATAACCAACATTTTCGTAGCAATACCAGCAGCCAGTCATTTCAATAGTCTGCCTGACTACCAACCAGTGTACACCAAAAAAGAAGAAAAGATGGCTCAGGATGTAGGAGCAAACCAAAAGGAAGGCTGGTATATGCTTCCTAATAAGCGCCTATTCCTAATTCGATAGCATGGACTGTAATCAAGAATTTGCATGATGAGATGCATGTGGGACAGCCTGCCCTAGAGACATTGATGAGAAAATATTTCTTTCTGCCTGCCCTGAGAGAGTTGACACAAAAAGCTACCAAGAACTGCCCAGCGTGTTTGCAGGTGAATCCCAAAACCCACTCAGAAGCAAGTCCAGGAGTTCTGCCAACTGTAAGGTGGCCTATCGATCAAGTGCAAATTGATTTTACAGAAGTACAAAAAGGCAGTAGGAAACCATATCTGCTAGTAATCGTGTGTATTCTGACAGGTTGGGTAGAGGCCTACCCTACCAAGACTGAAAACGCAAAGGAAGTAGTTTTGGTCCTCCTGTGACACCTGATCCCCAGGTATGGCTTACCTTTTGAGATCGGATTAGACAATGGTCCCAGTTTCGTGGCAGAGATAGTACAGGACACTGCAAAAGTTTTAAACGTCTCTTGGTGACTACATTCAGCCTGGCGCCCAGAAGCCAGTGGAGAAAATGAATTCTACCATTAAAAGACACCTCACTAAATTAATAATGGAATCAGGAACAAAAAATTGGGAAGAGTTGCTACCCATAGCCCTATGGAGGGTGCGGAACACACCATGAAAGGGAATTGGTTGTAGCCCCTTTGAGCTGTTGTTTGGAAGGCCCCCACCTACCCTCAAACCTCTCAAACCCCAGAATGGCATGTTGCTGAGTCCAGAGACCTGAAGCTTCGAAAGTCCAGGCCCTGAAAGAAGAATACACTTTGCTTTGGTCACACCTGGAAGCTGACCAATCTACGCACAGTAGAAGCTTGAGGATCGGCCCCACCCTGCTTTGATCACACCCAGAAGCTGGTCAGACGCACGGTGCACCTGGAGTAAATGGGAAATGACTCATCATCCTCTCCGACTTGCATACACAGCCTTTGTTGATCATGTGTTAAATGAAGGATACATGCTCAGTACCTATATTTGCCCTCATTCTGTGTACCATACTTATTATGAAAAACAGGCCAATATAAATGTGTGGGTTCCGACCGAAACCAACAGAGTCACAGGAGGCCCAGGAAAACCTATCCAGGTTATTCTTAACAATCAGGGAGAAGAAATTTACTTCGTCTATGACGTAATAGCCTCACTGCGCTTTCTGCTGCATAGACAAAGAACTGATAAAAACCATTCCCTGGTCCAGGCAATGTGTTTTGGGGATACTTACACGCTCAGGGATAATTGCATGGCTTGTGTTTTGGACCACAGTGGAGGCAACATTGGAGCTGGGGGTTATGTTGAGTAGCTGGGAATATATTCTTATAGTGATATTAATAGTGCTGGGAATCATAGGACTTCTGTGCTTTCATTATGAAAAATTTTGCGGGATCCCTCTTCCTGGCAGCACATATCATAGGATTGGGAATTGCTCTCCCTCACCCTCATGTCCCGGTTCTGAACAAGTTACTGTCTTACACAAACCTGAGTAACTGTTGGATGTGTGAGCACCATAGAAAGGAAAGTATCGAATCTGCATTTCTAGCACTCCCCATCTCCCCCCGAGAATGGATTTTGCCTATCCACCCCAAAGAGTCCAGGCTCCAGGTCGCGTTTGTGCATAAGTGGGTAAAAAATCCCTATTCTGTATCACAACAGACCCAGGAAGAAACAATGCAGGCACATGGCCCTTGGTATAGATCACAGGCTTCATTAGGAGTTCCACTGGCCACAGTGTCCTATGAACAAGCAAAAGATGAGATGTTTCCCTTTTGTTTTGAGCCTGCGACCACTGGGTATAGTTCCTCCATTCCCATGGGCCAAGTGCCTGAGCGACTGTGCAAATACATATTCACTTTTAATGATATAAATGGGGAATGGCAAGTAGACAAAGGGAACGAAAGTGATCCTATCTATCCAGATGAGGGAGATCATCCCAGCTATGGGCAGATGATATCACCTCTGTTATGCCATCAAATCCAAAACAGGTAACCAATCTTTCCTTCGTGCATGTGCATGTCCCGAAATGGAATTTCTCTACTTTAATAGGACTTCAACTGGGAGCTGTAAGTTTAAACAAAACAGTACATAAGTCAAACCACCAGCTGGAAACATAAATGCCCAATCAATGCCTCTATGCTCTCAGTTATGCAGCATGTGGCAGCTTGCTCACGGAGCCTTCAGAGGAAGGAAACGTGGGCTTGGAATTGGAAAGAGACTTGTGCAGCTTATTATACTCAGAGGCGGATATACAGGGAGGGCAAAGCTCTAAGTGTTGCAAGAAGCCTTACCCTATCATGTAAATCCCTCCTCTCCCTTGCTGCTGTAGCCAGTAAGCAACGCCAAGATGTTGCTGTTCCCTGTGAGGATTGGCTAAAACGGTGCAGGAGAGGAGTGATTTCCACTGCAAGGTAAGGCTTCTTGCAAAACTTAGAACTTTGCCCTCCTTTAGATCTGCCTCTGATTATAATGAAATATATCTCACACCCTGCACTGTCAATTCCAAAGACCCAAAACAGTAATCCAATCAGGGCACTCGCCTCAAAGGACACCTTTGACGCTTGGGGGGAAACAATTACCTTTGATAAGATACCAGGTCTGGGCATACGCCTCCATTTAGCTATAACCTCCAAGAAGGATTTCCTTGTGTGCGGAGATAAAGTCTATAAAGGGTTCCCGGCTAATGGAGTAGGCAGATGTACCATAGCCACTCTCTTACCGAACGTTAAGATCTGCCAGAATCTCACCAGCTCAGAGCCCTCAAATTTGGGCCACTTTCACCAAGATAAGTGGGCAGGGGAAAACCCTTTAGTAAGGCATAATAGTTGGTTCCATAAAGGACTCAGAGCCGTGTTCCCATGGGTAGGCATACCTGAACTAGAAAAGGCTATAGGAAATATCTCAGAAGAACTGGTGATAAGCTTTAATGCCACTTGGGATGCCATTTCTGCCTTACAAACAGAGGTAAATCAATTAAGGCGGGAGGTCATGCTAATTCATAGAGGCATGAATATTGTTTTCGCTCAGGTGGGGGATTTATGTGTCGGTCTACATGAAGAATGCTGTTTCTGGGTAAATCAATCTGGCCGGATTGAACAAGACATTGGCAAAGTTAAGAAAGCTGTACGTGTCCTCACTACTGTCTCAAATAATGAAAATTCAGACCCTTTTCAGTGGTTGTGGGACTGGTTGCCAGGATAGGGATGGGTAAAACAGTTATTCTTGGGACTAATCTGCATTTTTGCTATTCTGTTATTAGCTTGCTGGGCAGTACAACGTGCTCCTGCACTATGCTCTATTTGTATTTCAACTTCTCCCCCTGCCATGAATTGGGAGCAAATGCTGCACTTGGTGCAACGCATCCAAATTTCAGACTTTCAGTCTGAAAGGGGAGAATGAGAGCGGCGCTTCTATGCTTTTGGGTATTAAGAATAAAGAAATATGATTAAAGAAATACACTCTGTACTAGCCCAGGAACCATGTCCCTTTTCCCCAGTGAGCTTTGCTGAAACACAGAGTAGAAATTTTTGAGCTACTGTAAAGTTGCTAAATGACCCTTTGCTAGAGGAAGTAGCCAAACCACGAACCCAGCTCAAGCCAGAGAAACTTGCTAAGAGCTGCAAATAACTCTCTTATCTTGTAGATGTTTCCTGTATTCTGCTAGGATTATGCTGTAACGCAAGGAATCCCAACCAGAACACTCTGGTTGTGAAATGCTTAGGCAAAATATTTTGCAGATAGTTTTTTGCTGCATCCCCTCCTTCCTCTTTTCCCCCCTCCCTTTTGAGTTGCAAATAATTCCTGTATCTTGCTAAAGCTTTCCTGAAGCAGTAAACACGTGTATTGCAAACTGCTCAACTGTTCTGTACTTTGCTAAGTATGGTAAATGCAAAGGAAACCATTACTCAAAAAAGGCGCAGTCCTGGGAAAGTTAAACTCCATGAAGAGGAACTGACCCGTTTGTAGGGCGCGCCTGTGTCTTTGGGGAGAGATCCCACACAGATGTCGAGCAATGGCCAGCTGAATAAACTGCTTGACTTTTGCTTAAAGATCTGAGGTCTGTTTCTTTATGAGGGATGCCTAACACACCCAACGCATTTTAGATGATGTGAAGCAAAGTTGCATCTGAGATAAGGATCGTGTGAGCAGAGACAGTTCTCCAGGTATTTTAGTCTCAAAACCATTGTTTTAAAAGGAAAGAATTTGATCTGGGGGAAATACTTGAAGATGAAATAATATTGGTATTATATCTAAGAGAGAAATGCTCCTATTAGAGCTCTCACATTCTGTACCAACTGAAGTTTCTGAACACTTTTAAAGGACAGTCTCAGGTAACAGCATTGCAGAAATCTGATAGAAACCAATGCATATGTGGCAGTCTGCTGTTTCTCGGTCACAGTTGGTGTATTAGCAGAAATTAGACAAAAAGAATACCAGAAGCAAGGCCAGATTTCCTCCAAATATCGAGCTTCCTATGCTTTGCAAACTGTCTCATTTAAAGTGCTAACACCAGTTTTAAAGGAACAAGCAGAAGCTCTGTAGTTAGGCTGACCCACAACTATATCAAAAAGGAAGAAAAATCCCCTTGCCCTCGCCCACTTTGGTTCATTGTCTTTAAATAAGGCAGTCTACAGAGCTGTATGTAATTCTCCAAACACTATATTAGTTGTATTGTTGCCTCCGTTCCTTCATGTCCCTCAGGACAATTTGTGTAAAAGAACATTTCTGATGAAGCAGATATCTGATGAAGCAGGGCCTTCCATATAAAAGATCATACTATAATAAATTGGATAGCATTTAAAGTTATTCAGACTTTGAGCCTCATAGGACCAGCCTTCTCTTCAATTGTAAAATATCATGCAATCTGATGGCCCTGTATTAATAATCATAAGGTACTATAGGATTTTTTGTCTTCAACAGTTTATAGACAAAACTGTTCCTGACTAAATTTTAATTTTAATTCAATTTGAATTCAAATTATTTTAAGCGTCCTTAGAACCCAAGAATCTAAAGAAACCCAAACACTCCATATTACATCTAATCAGTGCTTCTTTCTAGTAAAAGAACAGAATCTTGGACACTGTACAGTAATGTCCCCAAGTACAGGGACCCAGAGCATATGACCCCACACTTGCAGAGCCTCATGCAGCACCACAAACCTTGTTGTTGTTGTCCGATTTTTCGCAACCCCATGGACCACAGCACGCCAGGCCTCTCTGTCTGCCACTAGCTTCCACATGAAGCAACTTCATGTTTATTGCTTCGGTGACACTATCTAACCATCTCATCCTCTGCCGCCACCTTCTCCTTTTACCTTCAGTCTTTCCCAGCATGAGGGTCCTCTCATGCTGGGAAAGAGAAGAGAGGATGAGACTCCTCTCTTCTCATGAGGTAGTCAAAGTATTTGAGCTTCAGCTTCAGTATTTGTCCTTCCAAGGAGCAATCAGGCTTGACTTCCTGTACAATTGACCAATTGGATCTCCTTGCAATCCAGGGGACTCTCAAGGGTCTTCTCCAACACCATAATTCAAAAGCATCTATTCTTCATCGTTCCGCCTTCTTTATGGTCCAGCTCTCATAGCCATACATTACTACTGGGAAAATCATAGCTTTGACTATGCGAACCTTTGTTGGCAGGGTGATGACTCGGCTTTTTATTGTCTAGGTTCGCCACAGCTTTCCTCCCAAGAAGTAAACGTCTTTTCATTTCATGGCTGCAATCACCAACTGTGGTGATCTTGGAGCCCAGGAAAATAAAGTCTGTCACTACTTCCATTTCTTCCCCTTCTATTTGCCAGGAAGTGATGGGAGTGGTTGCCATGATCTTAGTTTTTTTAATGCCAATTTTTGCACTTTCCTCTTTCACCCTCATCAGAAGGTTCTTTAGGTTTTTCTCATTTTCTGCCACTAGGGTGGTGTCGCCTGCATATCTGAGGTTGTTGATATTTCTCCCAGCAATCTTTATTCCAGCTTGTGCGTCATCCAGCTCAGACTTTCTCATGATGTAACCACAAGCCTGCCCACCACCACATTTGATTTGCACATACCTTATTTGGCTTCCAGGGACCCATCTCTAGAAGCATTTTTTCAGTGACATGATGACTCTACTACTATCATGTATGCAAAGTATCTGTACTCTCGAAGGTATCACAGATGTGTATGAGAGTGATGTTGAGGAAATACTGGATTCTAGCAGTGACCATCTGTTGCAGGAGGACTTAGAAGAGCTCATCTAAAGTACAGAGCAGGATGAACTACTAGAGGAAGAAGAATGGACAGGGCAACCCTCATGGGACATCCATAAATTTGCTGAAGATTTTTAACTCTTGAAGGAGTTGACTGACTGACAAGGTGCAGGAATACAATACTTTAATGGCGAGAACTCTATGAACCACATCAGATGAGCTTTTCTCTAAAGAAGCAGTTTTCTGAACTTCAAAGGAAGAAGAAGCAACTCCCCATAACAATGTTCTCACACAATTAAAGATGGTAGCACCCAGGAGAGCCGGCAAAAAGAGGCTGCTGGGGAATTCCCTGTGAGTTCGCAGCAGCTCCCTTGAATGTTGCAGCACACAGTTTGGGAACCACTGCTGTCCAAAATTCCCCAATTTTGTTACTTTATCATGGACCCTGACAGAACCAGCAAGATGTCAAGAGTAAGGAAAGCAAAAAGATAAATCACAAGTCAACACCTTCAATTATCAAAATCAACCAGAATTACAGGACCATATCATCAGCCAGAAAACATTTTTAGCTTTCATTGACCCAGACTACTGATGCTACTTGTTTCATTTGGGAAGCACAAAGAATTACATTTTCAAACAGGCACAGCATTCATGACAAGTCCCACATGAAAGAAGCCACAATTATTTTAACCACAGCAAAAAGGCATAATTCTGAGCTAAAAAAGAAGAGACCAATCTTAAATGCAGAAGGCCACAATTTTCAGCCTTCTTAGCCAGACTAGCTAGCCTTTTTAGCCAGATAAAATTTGTATTTGCCAATGACCTTAATTCTCCTCTGTTCTTGATTCTGTCATTGCACTAAGCTTTGGAGGAATTCTGTAGATCTAGACACTCAACACAACTACAGATAAACTCCCACTATCTTTCCCAACAACCAGTGGGGAAAATAAGGAGCTCCCTGATCTTGCAAAAACTGTGGAAAGGTTCAGAAAGCAACAAAACATCTGACTGATTCTAAAGTGAGGTCTTGGAACTACTTTTGCCTAAACAGAAAGGGAGATCTCAAAAAAAAAAAAAAAAAAAAAAACCATGCTGATCATAGTGAGTGCACTTGTGGACAGCTGCTTACATGGAATCCAATTCAATTGTTATTGAGCACTTTGAATTGATTCTGAAAATGAACTGGCAGCCAGTGCAATTTACAAAACAGATGCTGTATGAATCAACTGCTCACCCACACCAGCAATCTAGCAGATATTGTATACCAGTTTTCAGACTGACTTCAAAAGCAGCCCTATTGTAGAGAACTTCAGTAGTCTAGCCAGCAAGTAAATAAAGCATGCATCCTTGAAGCTATCCTGCTGTAAAGCTGCAGCTGACATATCAGCCAATGCTGGGGGAAAGCACTCCTGGTTACACCCAAGATCTTGATGTCCAGGGAAAGCTCTCAACTCAGGAGAATATGCAAAATGCATACTTGATCTTTCAGAGAAGTCCACCCCACTTAAAATATGTCCATTACCAGTCACTGACAGCCCAATCCTGAGCTGCTCAGCCACCCGAGCGTTACCCAAAAGAGCAGTGGTAGTCAGACGGCTATCCCTGCATCCCACAGCAGCCAGGCAGCCATGAGAGGCTCTGCAGGAGAAGGGGACATTTGTCTACTCACCTCTGCACGAGCTATTTAGCTGGTGAAGAAGCAAGGGCCTCTGTGAAGAAGCATGCGGCCCTACATAGAGGTTGGGGCGAACGCAGTGACAGGATCTGGGAATGAGGAAGCAGAATGCTGGGCGGGACTTACGCGTGATTGGCTGCCCGTCCGTTCCGTTCCACGGCTGCTCTGGCCTCGGCGGGGCGCCTGCTCACCAGGGGGGACAGATGGGGAGTGCACCGGGTGCCTGGGCAAGCAGCGGTGGGGCGCGCCAACCGAGGGCAGCCCCCCCGAGGCCAGGACAGGCGGCAGAACGGAACGGATGGGCTGCCAATCACGCGTAAGTCCCGCCCAGTATTCCGCTTCCTCATTCCCAGATCCCATCACTGGGCGAACGTCACAGCCTGTCCCACCACTGCTCCATCCCTGCCCGTGCCCAGGAACACCCTTCCGCCCCGCCCAAACAGGACACGATGCTGGCAAGCGGTACACTCACTGTTCACCGACTCATGTTGCTGCCTCCAGGCAGTATGAGTCCAGCATTGGGCTGGTGTTCACACAGCGCCAGAGGTAGTGGCTTACTGCTGCCTTACAGCACCTTTCACATTATTAGCCTGAGGAGTACGAGCGTACCACATGTGGTAAAGCCCATAGGATTGGGCTCTAAATCATTGTTAATCAATTCAAGGCCCAGCCCTATCCAACATTCCCATGCCAATGCAGAGGAGGACTCTGTAACTGCCCCCTCCCCATGTAGGATGCAGAATATACCCTGTCACCATGGCTGACAGTGTTGGAAAGTTGTATAGGATTGGGCCCTTAGTTTTGCCTGATTAAACTTCAGTTTGTCTTGATTTTAAAAATCTCTGTCCCACTAGGTGGCTAATATTATTATATTATATACATATATTTGTATACAAATTTTAATATATTAAAACATGCATCCACAAAAAGCCTTGAAAGAGCAGCAAAACCTACTCAACGCAGATTTAAAACAATTTGCCTACAATTTGAGAACAGCAGCAGCATAAAGATAAAGCCAGTGATAAAACAATAAAGGCAGAAAAAGCAGAAACCCTAAATGCACAACCTTCAACTCACTCACATTGCAACTAAAATTCTTTAGTTGCGCTAGTAAGGGAACAGTTCTTAAATCATCAGGGAGAAAGTTCCACAACTGCAGTGTCACTTGGGAGACAAAACAGAATCCTGCAGCACCTCACAAGTCAATGGTCAAACAGATGTCCCCCAGCAAAACCTTCTGGGATCTGTTGACCAAGAAGGAGCACAACCAGAACCACCACAAAATAGGGCCCTCAAGCCTCAACAGTCAACTATTCCAAAAGGACAACATGGTCACTGCTGCCGAAAGCTACTGAGAGGTCCAGGAGGACCACACTCCTCCTGTCTAGTTATAAGTGTAGGTCATCTACAAAGTGATCAAGACTGTGGGTGCAATCCTAAACTGAGTTAGGCCAGCATAAGCTAAGCCAGCAAAGTTTGGCCAGCACAAGGGCCACTGTAAAGTATGTTTGAACCACTCTCTGAGTCAGAGAGGCCAGCACACAGACGTGAGCCATCCTCCCTGACCAAGAGTAGTCTAAACACACTTTATGATGGCCCTTGTGCTGGCCAAACTTTGCTGGCTTAGCTTATGCCAGCCTAACTCCAGTTTAGGACTGAGCTCTGTCTCTGTTCCAAAGCCAGGCCTGATCCCTGATTGAAAGAAGTGTAGATAATGGACTCTCAGGACTCTCTGGAGCTGAAATGCCACTACCCATTCAATCATCTTGCCTAATTTGATACTAGCTAAAAATTATCCAGCATGGGATTTAGAGCGGGCTTTTTCAGGAGGGGGTGAACCACCACCACCATCTTTAGTGGCCCCAGTTGCATCCCCACTAACACGGATGAACACCCTCTCAACCCACTTGGTCAGACCTCTCCAGGCCAATCTTACAAGCCATACAGGGTGATGGTCAAGGGGGAACACAGGCAACCTCATACTTCAAAGGATCCTGTCCACATTCTCAAATTGTATAAGCTGAAAAGAATCCCAAATAACAGGGCCAACAGATACCTGGGGGTCCTTAGTGTATAGTCTGTCATGGCAGCGTGATGTTATTTGGAAAGTGCTTAGTCAATTCATCATAGCCACTATGCACTTCTCATTCTCCTGAGCAACCAGATGGAATAAGCCTTGCACTACATGGAAGAGCTCTGCTGGACAGCTCTCTAAAGGTGCAATGGTAACAGAAAAGAAGACTTCGTCACTTCCATCACTATAAGCTCTAATATGAGCTTACCTGTAGTCCGTGAGTTTCATTGTGAGCTTTCCTGCACCATCACTCAAGACATCTACCATGTTGTTTTATTTTCTGCAGCTCTTAAGTAAACTAAGGAGCCTCCCTAGATCTACAGTGTGGCAGAGATCACTTAGGAGCAATCTGAAACAGCCCTTTCCTCATTCCACAGGTCAACTGCTGATGAGTTACCAGTCCTGTCAACAGGAACAACCCCCAGAGCCCTCAGGAATCCATCAACCCCTGGAGAATGACCATGTAAATTTGGCCTCCTGCCACTGCAGAGGTGATGAGTTGCAATAAGCCCAAACCCCACCAGGAAGTAATCTGTCCACAACAAAAGAGTGATCTTAATCTACCATCCACTTTCCCAGCAGTAAATACAAGATTCAGCATAAGCCCAGCAACACACATCACACAGAGGTCTACTGAGACAGGACATTGATTGCCATGGAATCCTGAGCCACTTCTATCCTAGCAACCTCAGTATGGACACTGAGTCCTCCTCCACCACCACCAGCAGCTGGGAGCATTCCAATGCCACTCCAAATAAAAACCATTCCAGCCAGCTGGGGCAGGGAGACTATTGGGCAGTAAGGTGATTGAGTACAACATGGGCTCACTTAAAGAGTAAACTCCCTACCTAGAAACAGTTCAAGAATGAGGAGAGGTTTCCACACTGGGTGGCTTACAGATCTTCTCACCACTGCCATCAACTCTGCAGCTGCTGCCAAGATGTCTCTCACTCCCCCAAACATAGGTAACAAGATTGGGGTGTGTGTGACATGGATGCTGCTGTGCTGGCTACCTAAACCAGTCCTTTTTTGGCTGATATCCCCAAGCTGCCTCCAAATGGTATTGGTTCAGAGTATTTACTGGGATTAGATGTCGCAAATCCACATCACAACTTGGATATCTGACAAACGAAACAGTGTGGGTAACACACACTGACATTTTGTAAAGCATTCAAATTGTGGCAGCCTTTTTAATATACTGTCCCAAAATATAGTTTATATAAAACACATCCTCGGGGCACTGTATTATAGAACAATTTTTCTCCAATTCAAAGAATTATTAAACAACTGCTCTCAGTTGGAAATCACAAGTTCATTTGCAGTCTAATCCTATGCATGTTTATTCAAAATTAACAGCCCAATCCTATACTATGCTGACCTAGTAAGGCCAACATAGCAGGGCTATATCCTAAATTCCTATATTCCTAAAGCCCATTAGGAAGCAGCAACAGCAACGTGCAGGACAAGGGGAGGTTTTCCCCTTGCACCCGCGTAAGCCCTGGTCACCCCTATGGGCCTGCTCGGATCTGCACTGGCAAAGTAGCAGGTGCAGAGGAACGTGGACAGGAGCAACCCAAATTGGGATTTAGAATTTGGCATTACGGCCGTCCTGCATCACAATCCCCGTCTCTGCCCACTGCACCGCCCAGTTACACCCCCGGAGTGCCTCTGGAATGCCCTCACAGAGGCCCTGCGCTAACCAAGTGCCACCGACGCTTGACTGGTGCATGGCCGGTGCTGCCGACGGACACACTTTACAGCACATTTATGACAGCATTAGGCCGATGCAAGAGCACAGCGCCAGCGCAAAGGGGATATGGGACTGCGCTCTAAGCAGTAGTGAAATTCAGGGGGTTCACCCAGATTCTATAGAACTGGTTGTTAAATGGCCGGGCCCTGCCCACTCGCTTACCTCAGCTGGCTTCGGGGTTTTTTTTTGGCTCCAGCTATGACATCATAGAACTGGTTGTTAATTCATTTGAATTGCACCACTGGGTCTAAGTCACACTGAGTTACAAGGGCCTAATTCTAAGAAAATGTGTATAAGATTATAGCATTATAATTCATTCAATTCAAAACTATTAATGTAAAATGAACCAGAATCAGGAAGTAACAAAGGAAGTTTGCATGGTTCTCTGCCAACCACACATGGGACTCCTCTTTCTCTCTCAGCACAGCTGGCATGAAGCTGCCTGGACAGTTAAGCTCTCATTGAGTCACCTTTAAATGACTGTAGTGATAGGAGCAGCAGCATCAATATGCCAACAGAACCTCAGTACTGTTGGGTGGGGTTTTAGTTGAGTCTACAGTAGATTGGTCTGCTAAGCAATGTAATTGCTGACCAGGACTCTACACAAATGGAGATTCATAGAACTAGGACAGGGGTCTCCAGGTCCACATCATAAGTCAGACAAGATGTTAAGGGCAGGAAAAATAATTTAAAATTAAAATAAACAAATAATACATACATTATAGATAGAATGTAAATAATGAATAAATTTTACTTTGAACTTTTTGCACCCCATACATTCCAAAAGCATTTTTTGAACGCAGAACACAGCAAAGAAAGGAGGGATGATCTCTCTCATCAGACCAACCAGTCCAAAATCACTGTTAGAACCAGATCTGGTTCAATGAGTTCTGCAAGCGTAACATTTTCCCCCAGCTTCCCTCTCAAAACAGCAGTAATTAATTCCAAAATAATTCCTGAAAGGCAAGAAGGCACGAGAGGCCTGGTCCCTTGCAGCTGCTCTCAATTAGCCCTGGCTCTGCAGGAATCCCCATCAGGGTCCTCCATGTGCCCCAGGTTGGACCCACATGGACCCTCTCATTTGCGAGGGGAGGAGATCTTCAGAAGGTTATCTGAGGGCGTTGAGAGGCCTTAAAAGGCAACTTCTGGTTTTTCGGGGGGGGGGAACAGTGTTCTGAGTGCCAAGGAAGCCCCCTCTGGGCCTCCAAAGGCCTTTTAAAAAAAAACCCAACAAAAACACAAATGGAAGTAGCCTTTTAATGCCTTCCAGAGGCCTTAGAAAGCATTCCAAGGGGCGGAGAGGACATTCACAGCTTTCCCGGCCCTCAAAACAGCTCCTCTCACCTTCAGCGGGTTATAGAGCTCGCAGCGGGCTAGAAGGAGCCTCACAGTGGGCCTGATCTGGCCTGCAGACTGGAGTTTGGTGACCCTCAAACTTAGAGAACAGCAGATGGTTTCATACATAGTTATATTTTTGGAAAAACAAGGTTTAAGTGAAGAAGCCTGAGGTGCACAGAGGTGCCAGTGGAGAAGGGCACTGGATTACCATATTGCCAAGAGTAACAATATTCCACCCTACCTTGGCCCACACTGTAGCAAGTTCCTATGTGCACATCTCATTTGGCTGGGGTGACTGTATGTCAAGATACTTTTTTTTCTTTACTTACCACTGGATCTGTTTTTGCGATTTGATTTTCCACCTGTAAGAAGCATCTTGAGACTGTTTCGAAACATGACTTTTCTGGTCTAAATATCAGCACGCCCCAAAAGCTGTATAAATACAAAAATAAAAGCTCAATTAATGTTTGGCCATTAACTGCAAGGAATAATATAGAGCTTCAAGCAGTCTTTACTACTGTACTATTGGCATTAATAAGAAGCAGTTTCCACGGCAAAGTAAGGCACTTTGCAAAATTTAGCGCACACACCTTCTAGGGATGCCAGTAGGAAATGGAATGTTTCTCATTCAAGTGAGGCTGGAGCGCTTTGTGGAGGCGGTTGGGATCTGGATAAGGGCCAATAGACTGAGATTGAATCCAGAAAAGACAGAGGCCCTCCTGGTCAGGAAATCCTCAATGTAAGTACTATGTCATCTCCCTACTCTGAATGGGGTTACATTCCCCCTGCAGGAGCGAGTGCACAGTTTGGGAGTGCTCCTGGACTCACAGTTCTTCCTAGAGTGCCAGGTGACATCAGTGGCCAGGGGCACGTTTGCCCAGCTTCGGCTGGTGTGCCAACCGAGGCCGTACTTGAGTCAATCAGACCTGATCATGGTGGTCCATGCCCTAGTGACTTCAAGATTGGATTACTGTAATGCGCTCTACGTGGAGCTGTCCTTGAAGACGATTCAGAAGTTGCAATTAGTGCAGAATGTGTCTGGCAGGGTGGTTATGGGCGCTTCGTGGTTTCTGTCAGACTGCGGCTTCAATGGCTGCACTAGCTGCCCATTCGTTTCTGGGCCCAATTCAAGGTGCTGGTTTTGACCTTTAAAGCCCTTCACGGTTCAGTCCCAGGTTACCTAAGGGACCACCTTCATCCTTACATTCCGACCCGCCCTCTTAGGTCATCTGAGGAGTCCTTCCTGCAATTGCCACCTTTCTTCCAAGTTAGGGGGTTGGTGGTGCAGAGGTAAGCCTTCTCAGTAGCAGCACCACAATTATGGAACTCCCTACCGGGGGGTCTAAGATCTTCCTCTTCCTTCATGGCATTTTGGCAAGGGCTCAAGACTTTTCTGTTTCATCTAGCGTTTAGTGTTTATATGTCTGTCTCTTTTACAACTGCAGCAAAACCTGCATTGTAAATAGTTTGCGCCCCTCCAACAATTCTTTTTATCCTATTTTTATTTTCTATTTTGTTATTTTTGTACTGTACTTTTTGTTTTTCCCCTCCAATAATTGTAAACCTTGGGCATCTGCCTTGGCAGAGGAAAAGCGGGGTAGAAATCTCATAAATAAATAAATAAATATTCCTAGAGGGCCCTTGTAAAGGAAGGTAGAGTGACACCAGAGGCATCTCTACTTCCCTGAGGAAGTGGGCAAAGAATCAGGTTCCCACTTAACCAAGTGCCAAATAACACAGCTGTACTCACAGCTGTACTCTACTACTAGAGGCATTCCAAAATGGTAATTGCAAAATACAGAGATATAATGCGATATCCTGCTGAATCAACGAAAACATGGAAATTTACTTTTTAACTGCCTGGTGATTGTGTTGCAAAGAGTCTTCAGACCATTTTGAGTACTTAGTGGCCATTTGCAAGTCACTAACCGCATTCAGAGTTGTGCTTTGTTCTCCCTTTTCTTTGCTTGCATTCCTCAGTGATATCTCCTCCCAGTGTCTAGAATCTACTGAGCATGCTCCTAAAATCCTGGATGATCCTTTTAAAATAGAGCCTTGCATTATAAAGGCTTGTCTGAAGTAAACTGGTTTACAGTGCTTCTGCATTACTTTTAGAAAATATTTTAAGTGGCAGTGGCACTGTTTTCGTTGGCAGTGTTTTCAAAAGCATTTCTATTTAAGTGGCTATATCTTCAGTTTTTTACCAATTCATCAAGGTGCTGTGATGCTTTTTTCCAGCAGTAAGTAGCTGTATTCTCAGTATTTAAAAGGTTCCTTGGAATTGCTATGTTTTGGTATTTCCTTTGAGTTTGAGAGCATTAGGTTCAGTGTGCACACGGTGGTTTGTGAGGGTTAATCTATATTATATGCTTATATTTTGAAATTGGTCACAGGCTGGTTGGCCAGTTGCCTCAAAGCTGAAGTTTAAAAACGTGACAGACACAGGTCTGTCTTGTGTCATTATTTTGGGGGGATCTTTCATGCATTTTATGCCTATGGCAATATCTGCTGGCAGTATGCAACCTGTATAATTTATAAAATGCTTTCAAATTGATTGAAATGTAATTTTTGGAATAAAAACACAAAACACTGCTTTCACCAATTTTTACTTTTGGATAACACTGCCATTCCTGAAAAAATAAAACCATTTTAGACTGCCTCTATCTATTACAAATGCTTGATCCTTGCAGAGACTGACAATATTCAGCTTGTTATTTCAAGATTTTGTCCTGCCTTGCCCCTGTTTAGGGCAATAGTTTAGGGCAAAATGCTACCATTGCTTGGTTCTGCAAATTGGGTAAAATTGGCAAGATACCATCACATCAGTAACATTGCAGAATCCAGAATTCTAATATAATTTGACTGAGGATTGAAGTAATAAATACAGTGGAAAATTCATGACTGGACTTCTTCTCTTCAAATGTTGGGAAAAGTAGTCAAAACTGGCTGGGATTCATAGCAGGATTTTTTTTTTGCAGGGGGGGGGGTAATCTTTCCCCCATGCTTTTTTCCCCAATGAACACTTCCTGCCCTCTAAACACCTATTTGCTCTATGATGGAAAAATGCATGTATACATAAATGTTCCCTAATTGGCAAACAACAACAGAGAAGGGGGGATTTTTAACTGGAAAACAGAACAAAGGAAAGGGTTAAAAACCCACACAAACAATTCATTGGGCCCAAAGGGGTTTCTTTACAAGAGAAATCAACAGACAGTTGAAAATATCCTTTCTGGGGACAAGGTGCCTGAGTGGGATACACAAGGACTTTTCCAGTTGCTATACCCAAGTAATAGAATACCCTCACAAAAGATGTTTTGTGCTAAACAAGCTTTTTAGATTGTGTTGCCTGTATCATGTGTGTTTTAGATTTAGAAACCTTTATTGGCATTACACTTACAAACAAAAGATAAGTACAAGTAAAAAAAAAATTTCGGCTATGGGGTAAATGAGATGGTTTAAGCTTTGGGTTTAGATTTGGATACTGCTAATAAAAATTCCGCCACCAAATAAGTAATGTCTGACGAATAATCACTAAGAAGTATAAAGAGGATCAGTAAAGGAAACAAAGAGGGAAGAGAGAACATGTGTGTTTTAACCTGATGTTGTTTGTTTAAAGAGAGGTAGTTTTACTTTTGTTCATTTTTTTGCTTTTAATTGAAAACTGTTTTTGTGCACCACCTTGACAGTATTATTTAGAGAGGGTGCCCTGACAGATTAACTGAGGCAACTGGCTTCTAGGTTGCTCACAAAGATTTGTCTGTTGAAGTCAGCCTTGCTGTCACCGTTAGCCTGGCGGATCAGTGGAATGATTATCTTGTTCAGAACGTGTGCCAGCACACCCTCTTAACAAGCTATGGATTTAGAGCTCTGGAAAGTGAAGTTGCAGGGTAGACAGTATGAGGGCAGGCAAACCTAGGCTGGTCCAGAAAATACAGCTGAGAATAAACTATTAGGAGTTTTGCATCCCTTAGAGGCTAACCTATTTATTTCACCATTGTTTTCACAAACTGCAGTTTACTTCAGCAGGTGCATGAAGATGCTTATGCTAAAATAAGCTGGTGAGTTTTTAAAGGGCTACAAAACACTTACTCCTCCAAAAAGTATTGTATATAATTATGCATAAGGAAAAATATTAAAGTAGCTACTCAAGTATAAGTTGATCTCACGGATAAGTCAAGGGCAGGTTTTGAATCAAAAATCATGGAATTTTCTATAAGTGGTGTTTTTTTTTTAACTTAGGGGGGGTGAAGTCCATGGGGATGGGGCCAGAGTCCCGGGACATCACAGGGTGATGGAGGTTGTGGACTTGCAGGCACTTGAGGCGGTTGCAGCGCAGAGATGAGCAAGACACGAAAGGAGTTCGTCTCAAGCTGTTTATTTGGGCTGGATTCTTCACATTCATTAGGGGGTAACCGCACAGGGTGACTCTGTTGCTTCACGGGCCCCTCCCCCCAAGTCTCTGGTATGCTGTCTGAAAGCTCCCTCTTACCCCAGAGGGTGACTCTGAATGGTGGCGCCACCGCTGGTAGCTGCTGCCCCGGCTTGTGGGGTCCAATCCGGTCGGGCGGGCTCTCCCTGCCCGGGGTCCTTCTAGTGGGGGGGCGGCTGTGAGTGCACGCCCCCCTTCGTTGGTGGGTTG
Organism: Lerista edwardsae; assembly: GCA_029204185.1. Lineage (NCBI taxonomy): Eukaryota > Metazoa > Chordata > Lepidosauria > Squamata > Scincidae > Lerista > Lerista edwardsae. The sequence continues at coordinate 3,095,196 of JAJKFI010000047.1, forward strand.
TGGTCTTACGGGGAGGAGTCCTTGATCGCCGAGCCTCCACTTGGCGCTGAGGAGCGACTGCTCACCTCCCTGGCCGAGCTCCTAATGAGCTTTGGCCAGGGTTCCAGAAGTTCCTCCCCCCAGCCCAAGATCTCGGCTGCGAAATCTCGTGAGATCTCAGGCCCGGCCAGAAGTCCCATCCCCAGCAAGATCTCGGGTCTGAGATCTTGTGGGACTTCCATCCGGCTGAGACCGAGCTGGTGTTGCACAGGCCCTGGAGCAGCGGTGGCTGTGCCGGAGCGCCGGGGGTCGCCGGCCCTTGGCCCATCAACCAGCCAGCCCCCCCAGGCCCCAGCAGGACTATCGAGGAGGTCCTCCCCTCGTCGGACCGAGGTGAGTCCTAGTCAGGGGCCCGCCGGTGACAGGGTGTCTGACTATAATTTTGTCTGATTTTACCCTCTCTTGTTTCTTCCACACTGAGAAGGTCAGGAGCCAACTGCAGTGAGGAGAGACTGAGGGAAATGGTACTTGTGAAGAGGAGCATAAAACACACACACACACCCCAAAAAAAATAATGACACGAAATATAGCATTGACGTGTGAAAAGAAAACCAGATTCAAAATGCAGGGAAAAAAGCCCACATGTTTAAAAAAACACCACAGCAACTTCAGAAAGGATTGGAAGTTAAGCAGTTAACAGCATGCTCAGAAAAGCTAGCCATGAGAGCTCCAGCCAATATAACAATGAAACAACTCAAAGCTCTGTGTATTGGAAAAGGTGGAAGATACCCCCAGGAGTTAGGAAATGGTATCAGCAGTGGCCTCTTGTCCATATCAGCCAGGGATTACAGGGTTAACCCCCAAGGTCTTTGCCTGCAGCAGGAACACAGCTGCAGGCTAATGAAGGCTCTGGCTAGGAAGGGTGATGAGCACAGGTGGAAAAGGGTGTGGCTGATGAACTAAGGCCTGCCCAACAACAGACACCGATTGGCCTGACCACGGAGGTAGAATTCACTGGAGGCGGCATGCCTTAAGAATTAATGCTGGCTAAGTGAAGCCAGGGGGCGGGCTTAGCAGCCATGTTGGTTGACTCAAAACAATCCTCATTCCAAGCATTTCAGATTGCTTTGCTCGTACTGTTTAGGACTGAATAGTTTACTCCTTAAATAAAAACTTACAAAAATAAAAACGTGATCGTATAGAAACATTATTGGTAAACTTATTATGATTTAATATGCAATTACAAGGTTAAATTCCTCATAATTATATTACTGAACATACCTGACGAAATGCTACTTGCTGTCTATTTAAACTCGGATTGCATTGTTTTGACAGACTTTATTGAAATCTACACAAGCAAAAATAAAACGGTCATGCCCCATAAAAAAAATTCTGATAATGTTCAGGAACATTAGGAACAACAAGAAATTACACAGCTTCAAAAATAATGCACTCACTATTTCAGTGAATTGTAGTTTTATTGAACCGATGTAATGTGAATACATGAATCTTTCCGTGGAAACTAAATATTCAAAAATGCCAGCCTCTGACAACTTAAAAAATAAATGAAGATAGAGTTCTTTAATGTAATAACTTGATAAGAACCTAATCTGCTAAGTCCTTACATGTGATCATGTAGACACATTATTGGTAACCTTATTATGATTTATATGCAATTACAAGGTTAAATTCCTCATAATTATATTCCTGAACATACCTGACGAAATGCTACTTGCTGTCTATTTAAACTCAGATTGCACTATTTTGACAGACTTATTTTTTGAAATCTACACAAGCAAAAATAAAACGGTCATGCCCCATAAAAAAATTCTGATAATGTTCAGAATTTCATAAATATTACAGTAGAAAATGAAAGGCGGAAAAATAAAGTGTGAACGGGAAGGAAAGAAAAAAAAGGAGGAGGGTGGGCAAAAATTAGATAAATATATAGGAAAATTTCATTAAAATCTCTTCATAACATCAATTCAATTCAAACCTTTATTGGCATAATAGTAATAAATAAATAGATAGTCATGACACACACAATAGACAATAACTAAAAATCAGCTCTTGATCTTAAGAACTTCCAACAAAAAAGAGGCAACTGCCTTAGTCACATCAGAGCAAATATCATTCAATAAAAAGGGAAGGGGGTTAGCAGAAGGAAAAAAAGGAGCAGCAAAAATTGGTTAGCGATAACGAGCGCGAGGTAGTTGAAGAGAAGAACAATGTAAAAGAATATGTAGAAGAGAATCAGGCACTTCAAAACAAAAGTGACAGAGTCTGTTTTCACGAGGAATCCGGCGAAAACGTCCTAGATGGTAAGCAGTGGGAAGAATATTTAAACGAGCCAACATGAAGGCTCTACGAAGAAAAGGATTAGATAAATGGTAAAGATAGTTGAAAGGAGAGGTACGAAGTGAAGATAAACCATGAAAACGAGGAGAACAGACAGGATTTAAATAAGATTTCATAAGATCATGTTCTAGTTGAAAGAGTTTAGATTTGATTGAGTTATGAGCCAGAGACAAGGAGGAATCAAAAAGAGATTCCAAGGAAATGCCCAAAGAAGAAAGTTTAAAGTAAATAATCTAAACCAAGGAGATTGGTAAGAGTCTTGTAACATATCCAATAACAATGAGTTGGGAGGGGTACATATATGGATGCGTAGCCAATATTTAAAGGAAGTAACCCAAGCTAATGTGGAAGGAAAATGAATGCCAAGTTCAAAGAAAATAGTGTATAAGTTAATAACATTGGGTAAACCGAGAAGTTTCCTAAAAAAAGATGTAATAATTTTATCCAGTTTGTAATTTACAACAGAAATCCAAAGAGGAACAGCATATAAAAGATGAGAGAGAAGTTTAAGATGATATAATTGAATGGCAGCAGGGATGAACTGATTGCCTGTAGTATAATAAAATTTAGTTATAGCATGGAGTTGTAAAGAAGAAGAAGAAGTAACTGTTTTAAAATGAGGGTACCACTTAAGATTGTAATGCAAAATAATATTTATAAGTAAATACAGTTTGGTAGACTTGAGAACCAATATGCCAAGGAACAGAAGACCAGGACCTAGAATTAGAAAAAACCATAATTTTTGTTTTTGTCGAATTTATAACTAAATCATTGTGGGAACAAAATTGTTGAAATGATAAAAGAGAATTGCGGAGACCAGATTTAGTTAAAGAAAGAAGAACAGCATCATCAGCATATAATAAAATATTTAAAGGTTTACCATTTAAAGAGGGAGGAGAGTTGTGGGAATTAGATAAATGAGAGGGAAGATCGGCTAAAAATAAATTAAAAAGGAATGGAGCTAATATACACCCCTGACGTACCCCTTTTTTGACTGGAATTGGAGGTGTGAGTTTGTTAGAATGAGGTAAGCAAACTTGGCAATAATTATTAGTGTGTAAGGTACGAAGAAGCATTAACAACCGTGGATCAATATTCCATTTTTGTAATTTGTTCCAAAGAAGAGATCTGTTTACAAAATCAAAAGCATTACGGAGGTCAATAAAAGCAACATAAAGTTTGGAGTTAGAAGCAAGATATTTTTGGCCAAGAAAAGTTAAAACAGAAAGGTGATCTAAGGTACTGGAACGAGCTGTAAAACCTATCTGTTCTTTGCCTGGCAGCCCACTGGTTTGAGCCCAGACCTGGAGCTTGGGTAAGAGATGTTTAGAGTATAATTTCCCGATGACTGAGAGTAAACTAATTGGTCTATAATTATTTGGTAACGAAGGATCATCTTTTTTATAAATGGGACAAATATGTGAATTAAGCCATGAATGAGGAAATTCACCTGTCCTATCTAAGTGAGTGAAAAAATTGGCCAAAACATTAGACCACCAATGAGGATTATCTAACAGAATTTCATTGAGAAATAAATCCGGACCAGGGGCTTTATTTGCTTTTAGAGAGGAAATCAGCTCGATAATCTCTGAGGGAAGAACCGGGGGCCATTCAGGGATGTTAAGGGTTGGTTGTGAAGAAGGGCCTTGAATCCTAGGGGCCGAAAATACCCCGGAATAATGAGCCACCCAAGCTTCAGATGAAATTTGTGAACAAGAATGCAAGGAGGAATGGTTTTGCGAGACAAGAGACCAAAACAACTTATGGTTATGAGAGAGAATGGCCTGATGAAGTTGGGACCATTTAATCTCTACAAATAAATGTCTTTTATTTTCGAAAAGAGAGTGGCAAAAAGTGCAAAAAGATTTAAAATGGGACAAAGAGGAAGAAGAAGGATGTTGACAGAGCTGGTGGAAGAGCGTCCTAAGATGGTGTTTAGCGTTCCAGCAGTCCTGATCAAACCAAGAACGGGCTGAAAAAGAAGATCTAGAAGAAGAGGAAACAAGAACAGGAGTTAAGGATCTTAATAGGGACTCAAAGAGAGAAAGGGAGAGAGAGGGAGAGTCAGAACTTTCCAACTGTTGTTTAAGAGTGATGGTCTCAGACTTCATGGCCCAGGCAGAATAAGTCTGTTGAAGTTGGTTGGACCATCTAGGTCAGGGGTCCTCAAACTTTTTAAACAGGGGGCCAGTTCACTGTCCCTCAGACTGTTGGGGGGGCCGGACTATTGTTTGAAAAAATATGAACAAATTCCTATGCACACTGCACATATCTCATTTCAAGTGCAAAAACAAACAGCTATGGAGTTTGCTTTCTGGGCCATACCACTGTGCCTCCTTCATAGCTGCCCACAAGTTCTCACCATGAACAGCAGCAGTGGGACCACAGATGTTATTTCACCCTGCTCCACCACTATTTTGTCCAAGCTGCCCCAGAAGTTTTTAAAAATACAGAGATCAGTGGTAGGGGAACAAAACTGGGGAGAGGACAACAGTGGAGCAAACCATGTGGAGAAGACAACACTTGGGGAAGGGCAGAGAAGAGGGGAGAAGAGAAGGTACTCACTGGAGGAGGGAAGCCAGCGAAGAAGGTGTGCGGGGCGAGGGAGGGGGTGGGAGGGGGAGGGGGAGGGGGCTTCCACCGAGGGAGGGGTTCTGGGCCCTGGAGGCTCTCCACAGAGCAGGGTGGGGGAAGCGTGTCCTGGCTGGGGGAATCAGCCAGGAGAGATGGGGTGAACAGGGCAGCTGACGGGGGAAGGAGGCGCAAACGAGGAGGAGCAGGAGCAAACGAGACCTCGGAAAAGAGGCACTCACCGGAGGAGGAAAGCCAGCAATGAATGGGAGCTGGATCGCAGTGGCTACCTGCCGCCCACCACGTCTAAGTTGGGGGGGGGGCTGCCTGCCCTCCACAAAGGAGAGCCTCCCTCCTGTCCAGACAAGGCGCCTGTGCTTTGGGAGGGCTTCACCCTTGCAAATGCCTCCAGATTAGTCCGGCTCACTTCCGCACGTGGCAACACCCTGGAAGGGGGAGAGAAGCCGGTCCCTAAGACAGTGCGGGAGGAACTGCAGGCGGTGCTAACAGATCAGGCTTTCAAAACTGCCCCCCCAATCCAGCAACAGGTTTCAGAGCCGCAGAATCTGAGATCTGCAAAATCCTCCCCCAGGCGTTGCAAAAAAACCCAGATGGGAAATCTCCCGCTTGCAAACCACGGGATCTCCTTCCCGACCGACGCGGGCGGAGCTGAAGCTGGGCTTCGAAGAGAAGAACGCTCAGGGGGCTCTACAGTGGCTCCGGAAGCAGCCAGGATCCCCCCCTCGCCAGGCGACGGCCCAGCAGCAGCCCACGCGCAGCGATCGGACTCTGCTCCCCATCGAAGCGAACGGGGGTCTTTTGCAACGTGCTGCCAGCCTCAGTTCTACCGTCCGGGAGCGATTGGAGCCATGCAAAGAGCGCGCGCGCAGGCCTCCCCCTTCCCTTTCGCGTCCTGCTGCTCAGCTGATCCAGGGAGGAGGAGGAGGAGAAAGAAGAGACAAAACAAGCGGGCGAGGGGAAAAATGGCAAGAGATGGGGGAAAAGGGAACCTGCAAATCGGAGGCGGCCGGCCAGCACCAACCCAAGAATCAAGCCCGGGACGGCCGCGTCGCGGGAGCAGGGCAGGGATGAGAGGCGGGGACTCGCCCCCTGAGTGAGCGGGCGTCTCAGCCAATCGGGCCTGCGCTGGGACGTGGCGGGGGCGGGGCGCAGCGGCAGCCAATCGGGAGCGGCGCGTGGTCCGGAGCGAGCGCCTCAAATAATCTGGGCTCTCCGCTGGTTGTTTAGGGCTTCATGCGGGCCGGGTAAATGATCTTGGGGGGCCGGATCTGGCCCGCGGGCCGTAGTTTGAGGACCCCTGATCTAGGTCTATGAAAAAAGGGTTGGGAGATTGTAGAATGTGAAGAAGTGAAATTGGAGGAAGATGGCAAAGATAAAGTTAAAGAAATGGGAAGATGATCACTTTCAGTGCGGGGAATAACTGAGAAATTGGTGAAAAAAGGTAAAAGAGGATAAGAAGATAAGACATAATCTATCACACTAGAGCCTTTATCAGACATAAAGGTAAATTGACCAGGAATATCAGAAGAAAAAGTGCCATTAAGAATTTGAAGATCAAAAGAAAGACAGAGCTGAGTAAAATAGAAAGATTGGTTATTGAAGCCAAGATCATTGGAGACACGTGGAGTTAGGAACCAAGACGGAAGTTGGTCTAAATCCCACGATAAATGGGAAGCAAGAGCATAATTATCCTTCCCTATTCTAGTATTGAAATCCCCCAAAATGAGAATAGACGCCGTAGGCCATTGGGAAATATATTGGGAGATTAAAAAATCTAAATCATTCCAATGAGAAAAGGACGATTTATAGATAAATATATAGGAAAATTACATTAAAATCTCTTCATAACATAAGTTGTTGTCAATAAGAGAGTAATTCTTTTTTACTTCTAGACTATTAAGAGTTTTTTTTTAAACTTCTACTCCCCCCCCCCAAAAAAAACACAAATTCTGTTAATGTTCAGAACTTTGAGAATATTACAGTAGAAAATGGAAGGTGGGGAAAAAAGTGTAAACGAGAAGGGGGGAAAAAGGAGGGGGGGAAATTTTTTTTTTTTAACCTTCTAGACCATTAACAGTGGGTGTCAGAAAATGGTGAATAAGATTGCTAGGAACAAGAAATTACACAGCTGCAAAAATAATGCAATCACTGTTTCAGTGAACTGTAGTTTTATTGAACCGATGTAATGTGAATACATGAATCTTTCCGTGGAAATTAAATCCCATTTTTCGTACAGCGATTCGCACACCCGTATGCAGAACTCGCAGGCATGATTAAAGAGGTTGAGATTAACTTTTACACACGTGCAGGAAGATTTTTATTCGTGAATTCGCGGCAATCCTCCTTGGCTGCAATGATCTGAGTCAACCATATTGGTTGACCCGAGGTGGCTTCAAGAAAATGACGTCATGCCGCCTCCAGTGAATTCTACCTCCATGGGCCTGATTCAATATAAAGTTGGAGGCAGGAGCTGCAGTAAATTAGCACCGGGTAAGTGCTGGATGGACTGATCGTTAAAGGAAGAGAGCACCGGGTAGGTGCTGGATGGATTGATCATTAAAGGACTGGATAAAGGAAGGGTGATTGGCACCAGGTAGGTGTAGGCTGGACAGCTTGGGACTGGCCGATAGATGGAGTGTTAAAGGACTGGATTAAGGAAGGTAGGAGGACTATGGGGAGTTGTTGTATGGCTGCCACGCCCCTGGAAGCACCGAGTGGAAGAGGCAGGTGTGGCTTAGGCAAGCTGACTGCCTATTGTTTGGTAGTGGGGTTTTGTGGTGCCAAGTTAGACTTATGGGATCTTGAGCTAAGCCAGTGATGAGGGCAGTCTGGAGGAGGCTGGCCAGCTGGTGATTTCAAGCAAGGCTGCTGGAAGAGAGGAGAACCAGTGGGTGAAGGGACCCTCTCCCTCTTGCCTATCTCTGAGGCTGCTTAAAGTAAAGGGGAAACTAGCCAGCCTAGTGTGGGCATTGGGGTCCTCAGGGAGGCCCAGCAGGGAGTTTTTGGCAGAACACTCTGCAAAGCTTGGAAATTCTCTGCAAGCATAAAATGGTCCGCAGACACTTTGCAGACAATTCACGGGCTGCCCTGACCCCTGACTGACACTGAGATAAGATGAGGAGGCAATTTACAGCTCTTTTATTTGCAAATATTTCTCATCTTATAGCCAGGTATCTACTGAATGCCTTAAAACTGACCCTGAAAACATGGATCAACTTATACACAATATAGTAAATAAAGTTTCTGAGCGCAGCTGCTTAGTGAGGTGGGGTGTGTGTGACAAAGCTGAGAAACAGGATGCTGCGGGGGAGGTGGCAATTTTAATTACCAGCACTTGTTCTGAGGCAGCAACAAATAAAAAAAAGACAGCCATTTTAACTTCTTCTCCAAACAGGGAGGTGTAGGCACTCACAGGAATTGTAGTCTTTATGGAGACTGCTGATATGGAAGTACAGTACTGTATTTCTCACAAAGCCTACAAGTCCTATAAACATTTTCATCTTCCTGTTCGGAGAATAGCTTCATTTCTGCATTGCCTCAGAATAAAATGAATTGGCTCCTTTTTATTGTTTGCTTTCTGTTGCCGAATAATTACCAGTAAGTAGTTTTCAAAGAATTTCATACGTTTTACTCTCATCTACAGATCATATGATTTTGGCCTTAAAACATGCCTTTGACTTGTATATATGGTAGTTACCATATTGTTCAATTTAAAGCCTGTAATAGCAATGTGGTAAAGAAACAACTTATTTCTCTCACAGGCAGCGCAATCCAAGCGCTGCTCTGGGCCAACACAAGCGACTTGCATCGGCCCAATGCTGTCGCACACATGCCATAAAGCATGTGCGCTAGAGCTGTTGCTGCAGTCGATACAAGCAGCTTGCGCCAACACTGAAGCACCAGCACAAGCTGCCAACGCACCACTCCTGCGCCAGCCTAGTTCAGCAGTTGCAGGGAGCAGCAGTTTCTGGGCGGGAGGGCGGGAAAGAGGGTGTTTCTAAGTGTGCTGGAAGGCATGCTGACCTGTGGAGGGGTTAAGTTTGGATACGGCCATTAGGGCCTCTGTCCTCAGGCCACATGGCCCCAATTCAGACTGCGTGACTTGCTTGGAACTGCGTCTGCTATACAGCGGGGACAGATCTAAGCAAGTCCTATCTGAGGCAAGGGCACAAATGTGTCCTTGTCCCATGGAGGCTCCAGCACAGTCCCAACCTGCGCTGGATACAGTGCAGGCCCACCAGCCTAGGATTGCACCCTAGCTTTATGGCGTGGTGAAAATACATAGCAGTTACAACCCACACCCATACTCCAGAGCAGACAATACTCCTATGTTAAATATTTAACAAGATCTCTTGCATGTAGTCTGATTTGTACTTGACAGCTGATGCAGGCCAATAAATTTTCATCTTTGGGCGATAACACTTGAAATGTATCCATGAAGACACATTTCTGGGAGACCTGAGGCCCAACACTTGATCTTGCAGAAGATTTAGCCGAGAGGGTTAATGCCTCTGTTTGCCCGAAGATAACAGCTGAAGATCCGAAGGTCGTGAGCTCGAGACTACCGGAAATCTCTGTGAGTGGCAGACCTTGCAAAACTGCGGCTGATTAAAAAAGCTGAGTTCCAGCTGCCTCGTGTGAGGGGGAGTGTGCTGGTCAGCTGCGTCTCTGGGGGAGCAGGGAAGCCTCTTATCAGTTAGCAGAAGACAGACGGGTGGCTAAGAAAGAAGGCTAAATCCAGAAAGATCCATATGTATGAGTGTCGTTCTTGAAAGATAGAACGTTTCTGTAAATTGCAAAAACCTTCGGGTTTGTGAATAAAAGTCTGCCTATGTAAACCACCTTGAGTTACAGTCATTAGAGAAATCTAGTGATCTTAAGAAAGGCGGTATATAAATACAAGCATTATTATTTATTATTATTATTATTATTATTATTATTATTATCATCTTTGCCCATCATAACTTGCGAAATCTTTTAGAACTAAATAGTTTTAACCACCATGATGAATCAGTTACAGGGGATACATTCTCAATTAGGTCGCTATGTGAACATTCTGTTCTTTGTTGTGTAAATAGACACTGGCTGGCTACAGCTATAGACAGGCTACTGGAGACTCAATTGTCTCCGTAAGAGCTTATTCTTTGTTGCTTTGATATGTTATGTCGCTAAGTGGACACCTGTATTAGAGGGATGCTTCTTAGTACTTTACAGGAAACTACAATTCACACATTCTAGATAACATTGCACTCTCTCCAAGGGAACTGCAAGGGGTGCCTCCTTCTACTAGCTTCAGACTGCTCTCAGACAAGAATTTCACCTCAGTCATTTGTGTTTTGTAACCTCTCATACTGACTATTGCAACGCACTCTAACTGGCTTTGTGGAGGTTTTAACAGTACAGAACTGTGTGGCTTATCTCTTAACAGAGAGAATAGTACTCATACACTGGCTAAGCTGTAGTGGTTTCCTATTAGCTTCTGGACCCAAATCAAAAGATTTGGCGAACACCTTCAAAGTTCTGTAAGGGGACCTCCTCTCGCATGCAACACTCTACTCTCTCACAGTGGAGATGGAGGTACTGCCCAATATCCCAGTCTTTATGAAGGAACAGTGAAAGCACCTTCTCCATACCAACACCCATATTGTGAAATGCCCTGTCAAGTGAAATGTGGCTAGGTGTCAGGAGTGGACTTGCACACCAAAATTCTAGGGTCTGTGAGTAGCTGTCCCATGTAATGAGCTGTCTGAACTGCAGCCTGGAGTTACTGAAAGAATAAAAAACTTTCAGGCTCTGACCTGTCCCATTTACTTTGAGGCCTTTGCTAAAGTTTTCCAGGCCAGGTTTTATTTATTTTATCTGAAGCATTTATACCCTGCCTTTCCCATGCCAAAGCAAATGCCCAAGGCGACTTACAGAGAACAAAATACAATTAAATGTAACCAAGGTAAGTAAAACATATTAAAACAACAGCAACATTAAATATTTAACGGGAACACAGAGTGTATACAAGAATGAAGCCAGACCCAATTCTCCATATCAGGCCCTTTGGAGGGTGGGAAAACAATTGACCAGGGGAGTAGACAAACTATGACAATATTCCAGAGGGACAGAGGGCAGACAGCCAACCATCATCCAAAGGCTAAACAAAATAGGTATAATTTGAGCCCGCTCCGAAAGGCCATGAGGGAGTGTATAGTTCTTAATTCTTCCGGTAGGGAATTCTGTATTTGTGGAGCAGTTACAGAGAAGGCGCACCCATGTCCCACCCCAACCCCCCTCCCTCCGCCAATCCCGTGTCCATACGGACACATAGCTTCCCTCACACGAGCCGGCTTCAGCCAATGCAATGGAAGCTCAGTGCAGGCGCAACAGGATCGGCGCTGCCTGCAGTGCCGGCCCTGTTGCCTTAGTGCCAACGCAGGGGTACAGATCGGCACTGGCGCGTCGTGCCAAGTGCGCAGCATCGACGTAACACAGTTTCTAGGACTGCACTGTCGGTGCCTGCATTGAGGATTTCCTGACCAGGAGGACTTTTCTTTTCTGGATTTAGTCTTAACCTATTGGTTTTCATCCATACCCCCAACTGCCTCCAGACAGCGTCCCAGGATCTTCACAGCTCTTCAGTTTGGGATGGTAAAGAGAGATAGAGTTGAGTGTCATCAGCATATTGGTGACACCCCACTCCAAACCCCCGGATGATCTCCCCCAGTGGTTTCCTTTATATATTGAAGAGCTTGGGGGATAAACTAGAACCCTGAGGCACTCCATATTGTGAAGGCCAAAGTGCCAAGCAGGTGTCCCCCAGCATCACCATTTGCTACCAGTTAGCCAAGAAGGAGTGGAACCATTTCACCCCTGTTAACTGGGCAAGAGACGCTTTTTCAAGTGGAGTTCCTCTTATATTTAGCAAGGGGAGAATAATTGTCCCTCTTCACTGCAGTTGTGAACTAGCTGCTGGGAAAAGCTCTGGGATTAATCCTGTAACTCCTGGCTAACAGAAAAGGGGCCACTGCTGATACCATTCCCTCCTCGGGGTAATCTTCTGCAATTTCCATAATGATTACTCACTCCCCCTAAGTTGATTTGTTATGTTCTTGCAAGGAAGAGGCAGGGAACAGTGTGTGTGTTTTGCCTCCTCTTGCCTCAGATTCTCCTGTATGCCTTGAGAGAAGAGCAACATACCTGCCTGAGGGTAATACTTTGCAGTAAACACTTGCTTACTCATGAGTAAACACAACCCTGTAGTTCCGTTTCACTTTCCATATGGTTCAATACTTCTCAGCTTGGAGAAAGGGACTTCCTTCCCGAGTGTTTTTGGAGCCTACATTCATCGGATCTGGATCATTCTGGCAGCGTCACATTCCCTCTCAGCCTGCCCTTTCCAATGCGCCATGGTATGGCTGTCTACTCATGAGGAAACATGCAGTGTGGCTCAGTTTCACTTTCCATAGGACTCCATTCATTTCCTCAGTTGCTTCTGAGCATGCTCAATCAAACTTGTATGATTGCTTGACTGTCTTTTTCTCAAGAATTCACTTAGTTGCAAAAAGTGTGGACCATTTTAGAAAGGTATTTTGTAAGAGTAACATATTTAACCTTCAAAAGCATCTCTTTTATGTCTATTACTGGATTCCTAGAAAGCAACTGATTAAAGAATCCAACCAACTGATATCTAACTAAAATACTTCAGTTGGATTAGATACTTCAGTAACTAGTGAAGGACTAGTAATCTAGTTGGATGTCTCCACAAATAATGAATGACTGATGCTCTGCAGCAGGCCGGATGCAGCCCCAGGAAGCACTTTATCTGACCCCTGAGCTCTCTAGCACCACCATCCAATATCTTGAAAATATTAGCAAGGTTTGCGTATTTTCTATTTGCAACTAATGAGTTTTGAGAAAAAAGTGCTTATTTCTGGCCTAGATTAATGACATTACGTTCTGTTAATTTCATCACTTCCAGCCTCCAGCAGGCATAATAAATGCTATACGGCCCATTGTACGAAATAGGTTTGATACCCCAGCATTAAAGCAAAGGTTCTCAAACTTTTGAGCACCAGGGCCCACTTTTTAGAATGACAATCTGTCCAGGAAGTGATGTCACAGCCAGAAGTGACATCATCAAAAAGGAAATGTTTTCCCAAAAATGCAACAAACACTGAAATGGCACAATTTTCCCTAGATAGGTGGGCTATAAATAATTAAATTTAATTAAGTAAAACAAATCCTTGGAAAAACCCAGACTAACAAAAAAAGGGAAGGGGACAGTGGATTGTAACCACCAGGGCTTAGGTTGCTTATACACAAAACAAGAGAAATAAACAGGATGAGCCTGAACTTCTAGCAAGTGAAGTTAATTTGACTTGATAGGAATAACTGTAATCTGGTGGGATGACTCTCATTACTGGAATGTGCAAATGGAAGGCTACCAGGGTTTGCATTATATGTCAAGAATACATACACCTGCTCAGAAATCCAAAATGGTCATGATAGATCTGTGGAGAATATCTGGGTAAATGTTAGGGGGAACAGCCACAAATGCAACATTGTGGTGAATATCTACTATAGACCTCCAAGCCAAGGGGAGGAGGTGGATGATGTTTTCCTGAAACAACTTACAGACATTACAAGAAAACATGAGCTAGTTGTAATGGGAGTCTTTATCTGGATATCTGTTGGGAGACTAACTCGGCCAAGTACGGGAGCTCCAACAAATTCCTGTTGTGCCTGGAAAATAACTTCATCTTCCAGAGAGGAAGGAATACTAACCCTAACCCTGATCTTAACCAATAAGTAGGAATTGGTTGATGAGGTCCAAGTAGTAGGAACTTTAGGGAAAAGTGATCATGAACTGCTGGAATTTTCAATCTTACGGGAAACAAAGGTAATACTCAGTGAAACCTGCACTTTGGATTTCAGAAAGGCTGATTTTAATAAACTCAGAGAAATGATAGGTAGGATCCCATGGGTTGATGAACTTAGGGGAAAAGGGGCCCAAGAAGGGTGGGAGCTCTTAAAAAAGCAGCTTCTTCAGGCACACTCAAAAACAATTCCTATGAAAAAGGGAAAGACACCTCAAAAAGCCAGGATGGTGGCACAAGCATCTTATTGGTGAACTGAAGCTTAACAAAGACATGTATAGAAAATGGAAAATGGGACTGATCAACAAGGATGAGTACAATCAGGTTAGCTCAGAAATGCTAACGCTCAGTATGAGCTGAGGCTGGCCAGGGATGTCAAGAACAACAAAAAGGGCTTTTTTAGGTATGACCAAAGGAAGAGAAACGAGAGGGTGGGATTGCTGTTCTGTAACAATGGCCAATTGGTGTCTGGTGACAAAGAGAAGGCGGAGCTGTTCAACTCCTACTTTGTGTCCATCTTCTCTCAGAAGGAGGACTGTGCAAATGTGGATCCTTGGCCAATAGTTGGAAATGTGTACATCTTCACAGAGGTAATGAACACCTGGACAACACAGATATGCAGATTAAGATTGACAAGGAACTTGTCAGGAACCACCTAACTGCTTCAATAAATTCAAGTCATTTGGACCAGATGAGTTGCATCCAAATTCCAAAAGGAATTTGCCAATGTACTTGCAGAGCCTCTGTCAATTATCTTTGAGAAATCCTGGGAGATGGGGGAGGTGCCGCTAGACTGGAAGTGGGCTAATGTGGTCCCAATCTTCAAAAAGGGGAAAAAGGAAGACCCAGGAAATTACAGACCAGTCAGTCTGACTTCAATACCAGGGAAGATATTGGAATAAATGATAAAACATACAATCTGCACACAACTCCGTGATTAACAGAGCTCAACATGGATTTGCCAAAAACAAATCTTGCCAGATGTGATTTATCTTGACTTCAATAAAGCATTTGACAAGGTTCCACAGGACATCTTAATCAGCAAGCTGGTAAAATATGGGCTGAATGAAATCACTGTTAGGTGGATTCACAACTGGTTGGATAACAGTACACAAAGAGTAATAGTCAATGTCTTGTCTCAACCTGGAAGACTTTTACTAGTAGAGGGCCCCAGGGTTCTGTCTTGGGCCTGGTACACTTTAACATCTACATCAATGACTTGGATGAAGGGATACAAGGGGACTTCATCAAATTTGTTGGACACAAAACTGGGAGGAGTAGCAAACACAACAGAAGACAGTAAAAGCCTTCAGGAGGATCTTGACAAAATGGAATACTGGACTGAAATGAGTAAAATAAAGTTCAACAGGGAAAAATGCAAGGTTCTACACTTAGGCAAAAATAACCGAAGATGCAGGTAAAGAATGGGAGAAACCTTGCAGCACAACATGTGGGAGGGATCTTGGAGTTGCAGTGGATCACAAGATGAACATGAGTCAGCATTGAGTCATGTTAGCAGGGTGATACAGCTGCAAAGAAGGCTAATGCAATTTCAGCCTGCATTAGGGATGTGGGTTTTTTGTGCGATATTTTTTCCAAAATTTCTTGATTAGCAAATTGTGGTGTTATGTGTTTATTCTACATTCTGAATCCAAGTTCTCATTTTTATTAATTTTAAATGCTTTTAAAAATTTTATTTTAATAAAATCATTTTTATTAATTTTAAATGCTTTAAAGGTGTACCAGGTACAAATGATATAGTATCAGCAGATGCAGCCACAGAATTATTTCTAATTGGAAAAGTAGTCTATTTTAATTTCTGGGAAATATCTTAAACACCAAAATGCGGTGTTAGGTGTTTTTATTCACAGCGCGAACAAAGCATGACCCTTGCATCGATGCGACGTCATCGCATCAACACAAGGGGCAGAGCGCCAAGCCAACGCTGCTCACAGCATCAGCTTCAGAGTGCCGACGGAGAGCCTCCCTTGCACCGACCAAAGACGGTCGGCACAAGGGATTCTCTACTGAGTATCGGGACGGGGATTGGTGGTGGTGGGGAGGCGAGACTTGGATGTTCTTGGGAGGTGGCCGTACGGCCACCTCCTAAGCCTGTCAGCGAGGCCACACGGCCTCCTCGGATCTGTGCCCACTCTTTAGCAGGCACAGATCCAAGAAGCACATAGGGGAGGCTGGAGCCTCCCCTATGGTAAGGGAGCGCACGCCTCCCCCAACCCAGCATCAGATATGGCACTGGCCGGCTGGCCTTGCCATTCCGACGCTGGGCTGGATTGCGCCCTCAGATATTTTAACAGCCAAAAGGCAGTTGTTCACACCCAAAAAGTGGTTTCAACAAAGAAACCACCCCTAACCTGCATAAACAGAACCATAGCTTACAAGACATTGTGGTTCCACTTTATTCCACACTGGTGAGACCTCACCTGGAGTACCATGTTCTTCTGGACACCTCAGTTCAAAAAGATGCAGCCAAACTGGAGCAGGTTCAAAGATGGGCAACAAAATTAGAGGTCTGGAAAACAAGTCCTATGAGGAATGGTTGAGGGAACTTGGTATGTGTAGCTTGGAGAAGGGAAGTCTGAGAGGGGATATGATAGCACTCTTCAAATATTTGAAGCGCTGTCATAAGGAAGAAAGGACAAATTTGTTCTCATCTGCCTTTCACAGTAGAACTAGGTCCAATGGGCACAAGAGGAGATTCTGGTTGTACATCAGGAAGAATTTCTTGACTATGAGGGCGGTTCGACAGTGGAACAGATTGCCAAGGGAGATGGTAAATTTTCCCTCACTGGAGACCTTCAAGCAGAGGCTTGACAGGCACCTGCTGGAGATGCTCTAGGATTTCCTGCTACAGGCAAGTGGTTGGACTAGATGGCCTTGTAGATCCCTTCCAACTCAACTCTTCAAGATTCTATGAAATAAATAAAGGGAAATGAGATGGGGAAGCCAGCCTATTCCACCAAGTACATTCTCTCTGTAGCCTGCCTGCAATAACCTCAACCTCCACCCCACCCCACCCCCGCAAAAAAAGTAAGATTTTCAGCTGTACTCCACGTGCAATTCAAGTTTAAGTTCTTATATTTAAACCTGTTCAGTGCGATTTGGGAGGAATTCAGTTTTAAATCCAACTTTTTTTAAAATATTGTCTGGATTGAGATTCAAAGCTTCCCTCTAAATAGCATTAAAACCCCAGGAGCTAAGGCTCCACTGTTTTTTTTTGGGGGGGGGAGGAGACTGGAAACAACCCTTTCCAAAAGTGGTCGCCAAACCTTTTATTACCAGAACCCACTTTTTTAAATGACACAGTATCAGGACCTACCTAGCTTTAAAAGAGTAAAAAAAAAAATGTTTCACATCAACATAAGCTTCTGTTTTTATCCTTTTTATGGTGGGTGGGCTGCCTTCTGGAGCATTTTTTGAGCTCCCTGTTCATCAGATTGGGACTATTCTGGGTGGCCTTTCCCTGACCTTCAATATGAGCGGAGGCACATTTACTTACTGAGGAGTAAACGCAAACATGTAGATTTCACATTTCATAGGCCTCAATACATTTTTCAGCATGGAGGGAGGGACCTCCTTCTCCAGTGTTTTTGGGGGGCCTGCATTCATCATCCCCTCAGTCCGCCCTCCATCCAGTTTTGCCCCATCCCCGCCCTGAAAGGCCTCTCCCCTTCCTGATAGGGATACTCACCACACAGAACTCCTTGGATGTGTCTTCCCAGTGCTAAGGCTCAGTGCTGACTGCTGCTAGCCTCACCACTGCCTATGGGTGTCTCTCACTGGCGGTAAAGTGTCTTAGGACACAGGGTGCTAGCAGTGCAAGCGCACCACCAGTGCTTGTGGGGGTAGGATTGGTCCCTAAATTTAGCAGTCACATTACTCAGCTTGCAGGCATTCCGTGCCAGTTTTATACTATGGCAGCCACATAGCATTAGGGCAGTGGTATTCAAACTATATCTACAACATTTCCTGTTGTTGCTCCAATGTGCTACCTTTGTAGCAATGACTTGCCTTTAAAAAGATAATTGTTTAGATTTGTTCAGGGACTTTCTCTTGAACATCTACTAGGTCACAAAACTGTACCAGAAGTAGCCCTTTAAGTTATTGATCTTGCCATGCAACATCTCCTGGTCATAAATGATGTCCAGGTCATAAACAACTTAAGGGAAGGGAAGAATCACCCTGATTATTTTGACGGAAGTGCAGCCTCCACATGTTTTTTAAGAATACATGCAAGGCTTGTAACTGAATGCTATACCTTCCAACAGTTAAACTTATGATTCCTTTG
This sequence comes from Lerista edwardsae, assembly GCA_029204185.1. Lineage (NCBI taxonomy): Eukaryota > Metazoa > Chordata > Lepidosauria > Squamata > Scincidae > Lerista > Lerista edwardsae. Next base: position 3,113,295 of record JAJKFI010000047.1, read on the forward strand.
AAAGGAGTGAGAGCAACAGTTTCCGACTGCCCACTTCAGAGAATGTCATCACTTCTCTCAGGTGTTGTGTTTTTAAAAAAATAATAATGGTAGCTTACCAACTATGAGTGACTTTCCAAATGTGAATCCTATGCAGCAATCTCATGAAAGTCAGAGACAGGTGTGCATTCCTTTGTCCCTATTAATTTAAGTTCAGCTTTAAGGGTCAATGAAAGTACGTAATTTTAGGGAAAAGAAAAGGAAGTAAGCCACAGGAAGCGACTACATCAAGGTCAGAAATGGGTGTTGCTGCAGAAGGCACAACATATAATTAAACTGTGGAATTTGTTGCCACAAGATGTGGCAATTGCCACAAAAGAGAATTACAGCGCAATCCTACGCTGCCTGTCGTGTCGACGCTACGACATCGCATTGACGCGATGGACGTAGCGCCGATGCGGGGGCACCTATCAGCACCCCCGCATCAGTGCTTGAGCAACGGGACCGGTGATGCCAAATTTAATGAAAAAAGGCATCCAAAAGAATACTCTCATTTCCCAAAAATTGTAAATGTTCACCAAATTTTAGACCCCATAATACTAAGTGATAATCACATATTGAGTTTTCGTCATTTTCTTAAAAGTATTTGACAGAAAAAATGGTTTTGTCTCCCAAAAAACCTAAATGTTCATGTTATAACCCCAACCCTAACCCGGCGTTCGGGGGCAGGGCTTATAATTATGCTAGCTAAAGAATAAAGTAAGTGTTATAAATTTGGTGAACATTTACTAAATTTGTAAAACCATGGTTTTTTTGTAGTACAGAGCTGGGGGTTCATAGTCTAATTTGGTAAACATTTAATTTGTTGCCATTTTTTCTATCATCCAAATTGGCTATAGATGGCAGTTTTTTTGCCTATCCCAGACTGGCGAGGGAGGGATGGGTATTCAGTAGGTTTCATGGTTTAAAAACTGGTGTTTAATAAAGTTAAACCCCGACCGGTCTGGTATCTTCCTTGGGGGTGGTGCGAAGATAATAGGCTACCTCAGAATGCCAGATGCAGGGAAGTGGCAACAAGATACAAGTATCTGGTTGTCTTGTGTACTCTCTAAGGCATCTGGTGGACAAATGTGAGTTATAGGAAGCTGGACTAAATGGGCCCTTGGCCTGATCCAGAAAGGCTTTTCTTATGTTCTTAGTTAAGACTTACAGGTAACTGGAACCAATGCCTGGTGCTCTTGTTGTTTCTGGCCTGAGACCTGAAGATACCAATGCCATCTCCTTTGGTCCTCTGCCACCAGTCCCTAGCCTGCCAAGAATTCACTCTTCACAATGCCTTCTTGAGGCACTAGGAATACATCCTCCTGGGTTCTCAACTCAATGGAGTCTATCCTCTAATAACCGGGCATTCTGCAAGAACTTAGAGGAAGATAACAGTAGAGACAATACAGCTCCTCAAACAAAACTGGTTTTATTTGCCAAGGACACATAGGGAGCAATCTTTCTCTCAGATAGTTTAGCAATGAGATGCTACAGTTTTTTCACGCACCAACTTTCCACACTGAATGGCTAGGAGCTTGCTCATATATACAGTGGGACCTCAATATCCATAGGAATCCATTCCAGAAACATAACAATAACAACCATTTCTATGGATAATCAAATTCACAAGGGGCTCTGCCAGCATACTGAAGTGCTTCTCAGAATCTTCCAGGAGGCCTTCTGGGTGTGGGAAAGTCACACACAACCTCCCCACACCTCAGAAGACCTCCAGAGGCTTCTGAAAGGCACGTCCAGTTTTTTGGCAAATTGAAAGTACCTTTCCAAAGTATAAGGAGCCCTTCTTAATGCACGGGGGGGGGGCATAAGCGACCTCCCCACAGAACTCCTCTTGGACATGACCAAAAGACTCTTCCAGGTTTATTCAGGAGGCCACGCGAGAGGCTCTAATACCGTTCAGGCACCCACGAGTCAAATCCATGAGTGCCTACTGTGCACACTTTGGGGCTAGTTACCTCTTCTCCATTTGGGAGGGAATTTCAAACTTAACTGCCCCTCCATCACTTAAAAAAAAACAAATGGTTTTGGAGAGAGAACATATAGTTTAAATTCAAACCAACCTTAAACAGGAAATAAAACAGTTTTAAACAGAGCCAAGCCATATGATAAAGCTTCTTACTGGGGGGGGGGGTTTGCATCTTATACCAATGGGGCAGGGGGGATGTGGGGGGGGCAGCCCGGGGAGATGTTTTAGGCTCAGGAAGCAGGCGGGAAAAGCAGCGAAGACTGCTGCTGCATCCTATTCCCCCCTCCTAAACCTGAAATCGCTACATGGGCTACTCAAATCTGCACCAACTATGGATATTCCCTCACCCCAAGGAGACCTCCAGCTGCCTTCTGGCCCCCACAGATACAGCAGCAGTATTTTAGCACACTGTCCTGTGGGCACCAGCAGCCCAAATAGGATTGGGCTGCCAGGAAGCTGCATGGGTGAGCTGAGATTTGAACCTGGATCTTCCAGGTCTAACTCTAAGTCCAAGTCCAATTAAAGGCTTATCTGACTTTCGCAGTTTAAAAAAATGGCTAATTAAGGCCAAGAATCCTGAAATTGTATCAAGACCACACCCACAAAGCTCTAAAATTAATGCAAATAATTCAGCGACAAGCCAACAAAGTTCTTCAAATATAAACGTAACTGTCAGTATGACTGAAACCTAAACTTTCTCACCCTTTCTCCAAGACATTATAAGAAAAACAGGAAAAATGTCTGAATTTTTATACCAAAACTTAAATCAATTTGTTTGAAAAGTCAATGAAAGACGTGCCCAAGACAATTCCTCAGTCTAATGATAGCGCTCTCTCTCGCTCTCTCCACATGAGACAAGTTTATGAACCTTACCTCTGACACAAGAGATAGTCCAAAATATGAAGGCGTCTAATCACAAGATGCTGCTCAAAATATTCTGGTTGAGTTTCTAAGAGAGTATTATAACTACAAATAATGTTTCACCACCCTGGACACAAATATCAAACTCTTATGAAACCGATCATATTTAGGGTTTTTCCAGTTCTGTTTAGGGAAAGGAGAAAGTTCCAATACAAACACTGTCACATTTACACTATATCTAACACAGAGCCCAATCCTAAGGGTTCGTAGCAATGGCATCGCTGCTCAGCACTGGCCCCTGGTGTCGTAAACATGTCATAAAGCATGTTTACGGCATCCAGGGAGCACTGGTGCTAGGGCCGCACCAGTCAGCTGCCTCAGCAGTGCCTCCAGCAGCGCCGGCCAGTAGTAAGGCCCATCGGGGCAGGGGGAGGCTGAGGGTGGGTGAACAGGACAAGCAGAGGAAGGGCAGGATTAAGCCCATGCAGGAAAAGGGCAACAGCATCCTCTGTGGCCAACATGGGCCTCCTCAATTTTGCGCCAGCTCAAATGTAGCAGGATAAGGGAAGAAATGCTCCCTTACCCCAAGCGGACTCCAGTGGTGGTCGCAGTGGCCTCTGGATGCAGCGGTCAACATTTTGCTCCTCTGAGAGCCAGCCACCAAGTGTAGGACTAGGCTGACAGGTTAACTGAGAAAAAATTCTCAAAAATGAGATTAGTTGAAAGCTGCTGAAATATACAGCATCAAAATTCCATTTTGAATATTAGAAATTTAAAACCCATTATAACTAAGGTTCATGTCTAATGTATAGCACAGATCATGAGGAAAAGCAAAAGGATGGCAGCATAATAAAGAAGCAAACTATAAAAAAGCCAAGAATGCTTGCATTAAAAAGCAGAAGTCCTATCTAGCAGGAAAAAAGTGTATATTTTTGGACACCAAATATAAAATGGTCATAAAGCAAAGCAATAAAGAACTTGAGGAGGAAACTGCTAAAGCTATTTTAATACACGCTAATTTAGAAATACCACCACTTTCAGTACAACTTGGTTCTAGAAAAAATACACATACAATTCACTTATTTATGCTATGGGTCATTTTATTGAATAAAGACTGGTTGACCTTGCCTTCTGAAGTTAAAACCAATACAATACTTTATGATTCTTGCAATTTTAAATACTAAATATTTTCAACATAGCAAATTAATCACATTTATATTTGTGATCAAGTCACCATCAGGCTATAGACAGAAACAGTTCTTATGTTGATGCAGTTTTGATATAAGAATTGTTCCAAATTCATAATTGCTTTATCTCTTGTTTATTATGGGGAGAAACTATATACTTAACTCGAGGTATGATCAATGCAGATTGCATAGCTATAATCCTATAATTATATTATTGACACTATTGAATGGACTTCCAAAGGCCATTTTTGCTACAATATTACATAGCATTTGCATAGCATTTATTAAGCATGCAAAGCACTTCACATATACTGTCTTGATGCAATTCATTTTTTACAATAACCTTATAATTAGAGGTAGGAGAAAAAGGTTGAGGTTTTGTGTGTGTGTGTGTATTTCAGTGTTCTAATTTTTGGAAAACACCAAAATCCACCAAAAACAACAACCACCACCACACCTTTTCCTCCTACCTCTAAGAAACTGGACTTATGTGTTTTTATCACCATTTTCTCCCACCTCTACTTGTATTTCTGTACCCAGAATATATAATAGGAGCTCATATCTATATAATATAAATAATCTGACATCACTGTTCTGCTTGAATACTGTCCAGCAGTATATGAATTCAGATCAACCACGAGTAATACCAGCAATTTCTCAATATAAGTTCTATTCCACCAACAGCATTACTGAGAGACTCCTCCCTCAAACTCCACACCAGCTGGGACATTTGTAATCTCAACCACACACCAGACCTACAAGTATGAAGAATGTCTATAAGCATCTTCTGCTACCCTGTATCAGTAAGCTGGAAAGTTGAAATGTAAACCAAGGAAGTTCTGATTCACAGCTTAGACCAGTGGTATTCAAACTTTTTAGACTGGGACCCACTTTTTATAATGACACTCGTGTTGGGACCCACTGGAAGTGATGTTGTGGCAGGAAGTGACATCATCAAGCAGGAAGTGCCGTCATTGTAGCATAATAAAATGACACTCCTGAAATGCAAGCTGACGTTCTTGGACTGCAGCAATTGCACAACCATGAAACATCCCTGACAGAAAGCAAGATTAGGACAAAATATTATGTAAAAATGGTGAACTAAAATCAACATTAAAAAAAGCCCTCACTTGAAAATTGAAACTGTTAACACTCATAATAAGAATATAGCAAGAGTAAGGTCTGCAGTTTCCAAGATACGTGCTCCCAGTTTTCCGCGACCCACGTGACATCTGGTTGTGACCCACCAAGTAGGTACCAGCCCACAGTTTGAATAACACTGGCTTAGACTGTTTGCCACTATGCAACACCACTTCTCAAGATCTCATTTGTTCTCCATATTATATATGGATATTAGCATTCTGAGAGTTTCATACCTACACTAGGATATGATGAGATCTCCACTTTCTGCTCCCCCCATCCTATCCCTCTCTAGAAACTGCCCGGTTCCAAAGAAGGCGGCCCCTCTGATTTTGTTTTAATATTAACACCTGCAAACCTCTGGAGTTCAGTAAGTATCCAGAAGCCTCCATCTTCTTTGTGGGTGGTCCCATTTTGATTCAATCTGATTAGCATACAAGATCTATGTGGCTATTATATCTACAATGAGGATAAACAAAAAACAGTAGTCAATGTGAAAATGATTATACAAGTATTATCCAATTCATGACATCACCTACACTCCTATGCTAAATTTGCCTCAACTCTTACACACCCTTATTAAAAGAGAATTGTTTTCCCACATGCATCACTGCTATCCCAAAATCACTATGCTACCAACTCCTGCATCAGTATGCCAACCCCATAAGGCATCCCAAACCCGTTTACACTGTGGTGATCCATTCCTCCAACCTCCCATAACGTCATTTTTCTAAGAACATATACTTTCCACTACAGGACCAGATCACAGGGGCTCAAAAATACGGAATTTGTGGTGGGATCGGGGTCCTGATAGTCCTTTCCTTCCCGATTATATATCCAAACACACAGCATCTCTTTCCCAATCGTATCTCAAACACATTTGTGCGGTTACATTTCCCACCTCTTGGCATCCTACCGTGGGAAACGTCGTAGATTACCTAGTGTTCTCCATATACAAACAACCTTTTACATTTCATTTATATTTTCATTCACGACCAATACTGTGTAGAAATATCAGCTAAATACAACTACAAAAAAACAACCACCGATGTTATGATTTAATGTAGAATGTGCGTACCCAACATACGTACACAGAGAAAGGTCGTGCAAAATCGGCATCCTGTATCTAAACACAGACGTGCGTAAGTATAGACATTCAAATCCATTGCCACACGATCGCTCAGAACGAACCTATCGCCTCCTTCCTCATCGATATCCTAGGGACAGGGGGCGGGGGGCAGGAAGGAAGGAGAAGCTCTGAGCGTGATGACAGAGTCTCTCTTCCCTACCCCACACACGGGCTACTCCGGTACAGCCAGACAGCGCCCCCTTTCTTCCTTCGTTTGAGGGAAGGTACGCCCGTCAGGGTAAGCCCCTCTTTAGCCAGACTCACCTAGTCCGCCGTCGGGGTCCTTCCGGGCTCCCTCCAGGGCGCGGCAACTTCGGCTTCTCCTTCTCTTCCCCTGCTGCCCCAGAGTTTTGGGGGAGGAGCTGCGAGGCAGAGGTGGGGGAGCAGTCCCCGTCTCCCTCACCACATCCCAACGAGGAGGAGGAGGAGCGGCCGGCTGGCTCCTTCCTTCCTTCCTTCTCAGATGCACCCAAGCTGGGGGGATGCTGACGGGACCGTGGTCGTCGTGGTGACGGCGATGACGGTGGCGGCGGTTTCTGCTGCTCTCCCTCTCCCTCAATCAATCAATCGCGCTCTTTCTCTCTCTCACAAAACAACCCCGCACGGCATGAGCGAGAGCGCGCGCCTGCCCCGAGCACGCGCAGCGCCCCGATGAGTGAAGAGATTCAGGGGTCTCGGGGTGGCGGCAGCGCCGCGCGCGTCTCGCTTCGACCTCCGCGCGCATGCGCCGCGCATATGCCAGGTCGCTCAATCCAGCAAAGAGGCGATCCTTTTTCTCTTCTCCCTGCCCGTGGAAGGGAGAGGCGGCGGCTCGTGCCAACTCACAGGTGGTGGGTGGAGTTAAAACCACCTCTCCAGCGCGTGCCCGATCCGTCTGCTTCCTGCCGCCGCCCTCAGTTATCTGAGGGCAGCACGGCGCGCGCTCTTACGCGAAGTTGGCCGCTCCTTATCCCTCCCTTTCTCCCCCCCGCACGCCCCAATACTTAAGGGTAAGGGTCTCTTCACATAAGAGGGGCGGAGCTATGCAAAACGACATGCTCCATAAGGAAGAGCACGGAGAGCAACGAGGGGCTGGTTTTCATGAATGGGCGGGATTATGCAATATTTAAAGATTCATACAACGCTCCGCGATTGTCACTCAGTTCCTTACACTGTGGGAATGGAAGATTATGTCTTTTTTATTATTACTAGTGTTTAAATAACGCTACACTTCCTGCATTTTGAAAAGGAGTTGCCGCCAACCATGGCAGGGTGGAAAAAGCAGGACCAGGAGGCATGAAAAGAGCCTTACACTTCCCTGCCCATGAAACAGCAATTTTGCATAAATGCAGCTCATGGCAAACAATGGTGTGTTCATTAAACTAGGAAAGCTACCAAGAAGCTGGTAGCATCCTGTAGGTCAAATTAATACTGGCCTGTCACATATTTTGCATGTTTACTTAGAAGTAGGCCTCATGGAGTTAATGGCATTTATTTCAAAGAATGTGTGTGTAGGATCACAGCCTATGTCTCACAGGAAAGATATGTGTATATTTCTGTCGTGGATTTTGAATGTCAGAACCCACAGCCCATAATCAATGGCTTGCTCATATTGAACTGCAACGCATTCTTGAACAACACAGTTCTTTCATGTACATACTGTTCGATAATGCAATCATAATGCATGTTTCTGTGGAGCATTTATGAAGCAACGTTTTGTACTGCCTGCATTGGAATGAGGGTAAAGCTGCTTCATGGATGGGTCTTTCTTCTAGAATTGCAGCCGCTGCCATCGAATTAAGAAAGGTCAAGTGCTGTCTGTGAATGAAGATCTAGCTCTCGCGCAAGAAGAAACTGGCAAACTCACAGCAGGAAACATGCAAAGTCACAAACATTACAGGATTATCTTCATATTTGTTATAAGATCAACTTTTATGTCCCTAGAAAGCATTGCTGTCACTGATTCCATCGAGTATTGTTTTTTAAGACTATTCCATTTTGAAGTAAAATTGGTCAGGAGCTGGGCAAGCCTTTCACTGTTTCCCAGAAACTCATTTTCAACATCAACTTGTTTAATAGTATGCTTTAGTAGTTAGAGTGACCAACTAGGCGTGGGAAGGCCTAAATTAAAATCCTCACTCAGCCATGAAACTCACAGCCCAATTGTAATCTGTGCTGAAGCAGCCAAGCCACTTGGCCTGCGCTGTATTCAACATAGGTTAGGAGGAAGCTGGAGGTCTACTCGGGGTAAAGGGATATTCAAGTGCCTGGAAAAGCCCCAGCCTGCTCTATTGGGCTTCTTGGATTTAGCTGGCACAAATCGGAGAGGCCTGATGTAACATTGTGAGGCCCAGGAGGAGGGTTCAGATAAAGTGGAGGCTTATGCCAATCCTGCCTCCCTCCCAGGTCCAATCCCCCGTTATATCCTCCCCTGCCCAGAAACACCTCCTTGCCTTCCTCCCCTACACCGCTCGGCACCTTACCTGCTTGTGCTGGGAGCCAGGACTCCAGAAACAGCACTGGCGGGCCTTCTTGCCATTGCTGCTTGCCCACGATTCAGTGTAACAGTTCTTTACGGTGCTTTTACAACTGCTGCACCAGCAAAGTGCAACAATAGGATTGCGCTGTAATTGAGTGATCTTGGACCAGTTGCTCTCAAGAGTAATTATAAATTCCTCACAGGGTTGTTGTGAAGACAAATGTGGGAGGTGGGGAGCTTGTATGTCACCCTGAGCTGCTGGGAAGGAGGGTAAGATGATGATGATGATGATAGAACATGGACAAGTTAACTTTCTACTGGATGTATTTCATTCAGAAATACAAGGAATGTACAATGCAAACAAAGCAATTTTTTAGGAATTTGTAATTCCTAAATTATTATGTAACATTTTAACTACACTCTTTGTTGTTGTTGTTCAGTCACTAAGTCGTGTCC
>JAJKFI010000047.1:3127530-3187678 GCA_029204185.1 Lerista edwardsae
GCTCTTAGGAAAGCAAAGCACATGGCACACAGGGAGGAACAAGAATCCCATACTTTTAAGTTATGGGTGCTGAGATGAATAGGGACAATTGCTCTCAATTTACTAAGTGTTTTTAAGTGTCTATTTACCCTGTTAGCAGGAGTTATGACTGGTCCAACCAACAACCTGCTTTTCTGCTGTCCATTGTGCAGTTTGCAAAGGCACAAGAACCTTGCTGAGAAAGAATGTTATTAATGTCTTTCTTTCAGATGCTGCCCCATCTCTGATGCTATTCAACTATGTGAGAGTGCAAAAGAGAGCAACCAAAATGATTACTGGGCTGGGGCAGCTTCCTTAAAAGGAAAGGCTACAGCATTTGGGGTTCTTGTCTAGAAAAGAGGCGCCTCAGGGTGGGGACATGATTGAGATATACAGTACCTGCAATGAAAGGTGCTCTTGCTTCCTTGTGTCAAGTGGGTTGTAAGTGTGGTCCAGTGTGTTGACATCATGGGTGAAACTTTCAGTCATCATCCACTGACTGACCTTTTCACACATAGCCAATTTGGGGTTGGAATAGGGGTTGGACACTGGATAATCAGGCGGTTGCAATATATACTGAAGAAGTGAATAGCAAAGTGTCACCTTTCTGGGGTTTTGAAGTTCTTGTTTCCTCCTCCTTTTTGCTGAATATAGGATACAAATTACAGTGAACCCTCAGTTTAACAGACTAATGGGGGAAAATATGTCCATTAATAATAAAAGTTTATTAAATCCAAATGCATTGAAGCACACGTGCAAAACATATATGACTAGTTGTTAATGGAGCAGAAAACGTCCATTGTTTCCAAAGTCAGTTAAACCAAGGATTGTTAAATTGAGGGTTCACCCTGCAGTTAAGCTGGTGTAGCTAGACCAAGCCCACACTGGTTCCTCTTTTGCCATATCTGCAGTCCTGACAATGTACTGTCCAGCTGTAAACTGAGGACATGAAGTACAGGCGTGCCCGTGTATCCAATGATTCAGTAGCCACGATTTCAGTTATCCACAGATACCATGGATATTGGGACACCTATTAAAAAGATAGGGGAACATTAAACAATTTTTACCTTGTTGCAGCAAAACCACTGATGTTCCCCTATCTTTAAAAAGGCATCCCAAGTATCCATGATTTCAGGTATCCACGGGGGAGTCCAGAATGGAACTACAGCGGATACCTGAGCATGCCTGTAGTGTGAATCAATAGCAGGAATTAGACAAGCATCAGCTTTTTATCCAATCCTCCCAAAGTGTACCTTAGCAAGAGAAGCAAAATAATTAGAGCTTTTACAGCTCCCTGCTCAAAAGCCACAAAAATGAGACTAAACTGTGTCATACAAATGGAATTTCTCAAAACCAGTTTGACAATTTCAACAGCTTTAGAAAAATTATTCGTGTAAAAAATAGCACTGAACTTTGGCCCATTTTATTTATTTCTATCAAGTTCAGTAAGCATAAGAAAATAAATTGCATTTAGTACAACTGCTGAGCAGGTACCAATATATTGCATTAATATAAAATAGTGTTAAGAGCGCATCATTTTTCTTCACCAGCAGTGCATGTCTGTTTTTCAAAGAAGAAACAGCTGAATACAGTTCTTTATTTCTTGTCTGCAACAAGTTTTTTTTTGGGGGGGGGGAGACAGTACAATCTGTATAATTATAATGTTTAGTTAAGAGGGACACACCCTAGGTAAACTGCATACAGGAAGCAGAATGCTGTCTCATACTGTACACAGCAACTGCACTGAAATACAGTTCCTTACCTATATCACAAAGCATTACATGCCATACTGAATTTAAGTTTTTATAGATTTTCATGTGAACAGCAACAATGCCAGAAGGAAACTTGCCCTTGAAATTCTGATGGTGTCATTTTGGATGGTGCACAATTCAGATACAGTGAGGGGGGAAACTATTTGATCCCCTACTGATTTTGTACGTTTGCCCACTGACAAAGAAATGATCAGTCCATAATTGTAATGGCAGGTTTATTGTAACAGTGAGAGACAGAATAACAACAATCCAGAAAAATGCATTTCAAAGAAGTTATGAATTGACGTGCATTTCAATGAGTGAAATAAGTATTTGACCCCTTCTCAAAACATGACTTAGTACTTGGTGGCAAAACCCTTGTTGGCAATCACAGAGGTCAGATGTTCCTTGTAGTTGGCCACCAGGTTTGCATATATCTCAGGAGGGATTTTGTCCCACTCCTCTTTGCAGATCCTCTCCAAGTCATTAAGGTTTCGAGGCTGACGTTTGACAGTTCGAACCTTCAGATCCCTCCACAGATTTTCTATGGGATTAAGGCCTGGAGACCGGCTAGGCCACTCCAGGACCTTAATGTGCTTCTTCTTGAGCCACTCCTTTGTTGCCTTAGCTGTGTGTTTTGGGTCATTGTCATGTTGGAATACCCATCCATGACCCATTTTCAATGCCCTGGCTGAGGGAAGGAGGTTCTCACCCAAGATTTGACAGTACATGGTCCCATTCATCGTCCCTTTGATGTAGTGAAGTTATCCTGTCCCCTTAGCAGAAAAACACCCCCAAAGCATAATGTTTCCACCTCCATGTTTGATGGTGGGGATGGTGGTCTTGGGTAGGCAGCATTCCTCCTCCTCCAAACACGGCGAGTTGATGCCAAAGAGCTCGACTTGGGTCTCATCTGACCACAACACTTTCACCCAGTTCTCCTCTGAATCACTCAGATGTTCATTGGCGAACATGTACAGATGGGCCTGTACACGTGCTTTCTTGAGCAGGGGGACCTTGCGGGCGCTGCAGGATTTCAGTCCTTCACAGCGTAGTGTGTTACCCATTGTTTTTTTGGTGGCTATGGTCCCAGATGCCTTGAGATCATTGACAAGATCCTCCCATATAGTTCTGGGCTACTTCCTCATCGTTCTCATGATCACTGAAACTCCACGAGGTGAGATCTTGCATGGACCCCCAGACCGAGGGAGACTGACAGTTATTTTGTGTTTCTTCCATTTGCGAATAATCGCACCAACTGTTGTCACCTTTTCACCAAGCTGCTTGGCGATAGTCTTGTTGCCCATTCCAGCCTTGTGTAGGTCTACAAACTTGTCCCTGACATCTTTGGACAGCTCTTTGGTCTTGGCCATGGTGGAGAGTTTGGTATCTGATTGATTGATTGCTTCTGTGGACAGGTATCTTTTATACAGGTAACAAACTGAGATCAGGAGCACTCCCTTTCAGAGGGTGCTCCTAATCTCAGCTCATTACCTGTATACAGTAAAAGACACCTGGGAGCCAGAAATCTTGCTGATTGATAGGGGATCAAATACTTATTTCATTCATTGAAATGCACATAAATTTATAACTTTTTTGAAATGCGCTTTTCTGGATTATTTTGTTGTTATTCTGTCTCTCACTTATAATAAACCTACCATTACAATTATGGACTGATCATTTCTTTGTCACTGGGCAAATGTACAAAATCAGCAGGGGATCAAATAGTTTTTCCCCTCACTGTAAGTTGTTCTGGAAATCTTTCAACCTATTTGTTCCATGTTCACAATCACGGTCTGGAAACACTGCTCTACATATGTGGCTTTTTAAAAACAAAATCACAATTACATTTTAGTGTACTGTGAATCAAGGCAGGTCACAATAAATGGAATTTAAGAATTAAAACAAATATGGCAATAAAACATTACAATCGAAATCTACAACAAATGGACAACAAGAACACATCAAAGTAGCAGAGAGCAACATAATCCAGCCACGGCAGAAGAGCAATGTAAACCACACAATTAAAAAAACTGTCAGCAATGAAAAAAGTTCTTTAAAATAAAATGCAGTGAATTTTATCCCTTTTGTCCTGCCAGATTGTGTGCACAACAGGGTGATGAAAAATTTTAAGTGATTTTAGCTTACGCTGAGAGAAGCAGGAATACCAGCTAAGAGGAGTACTAGCTCCTCTTTGTTCAAACAATTTGTTAATGTCACTTCAGAGTACATTAAAGTCAGAACAAAGCATTTCACTAGACAGGGCAGGACCGGGTACAATTGTTTTATCAATCTCACAACTACTTGGGATGAATGCCCTGTTTTTGGACACGTCTAACCCCTGCCTCCCACTAGAAGCCCCTGTTCTGGTTCAGCAGCCTAAAAACTGCTGGGACATGCTCCTGCAGCGGTCTTTGTTTGAAAATTCATTCCCAGATAGCCATGTGCTGGATGTGGATCTATCCTTCTTCATGCCTGGAAGAGCCAAGCCTCCTACTCAAATTGGCATGTGCCTACCAGCTGGACAGTCAAATTTATCTGTATAAAGGGGTGGGATCAAAGGCATACCAGGGCTACATGACATCATAGCATTGGGGTGAAGCGTCTGCTTGGGCAATTTTGCCGGAGCGGCAGGCGCAAGAAGCCACACACCTCCCTGGCTTTCTGACTTGAGAAGCCGGGGCGCTCGCGGCTTCTCATGACGGCTGCTTTGGCAAAATTACTCAAGCAATGGCTGTGAGAAGCCACACACCTCCTTGGTTTCCTGTCAGGGAGGCATGTGGTTTCTCATGTCCGCAGCTTGGGCAATTTTGCCTAAGTAGCAGCTGCAGAGCCAGGCAAGTCAAGTCAAGTCAGGAAGCTGGGGTGCGCAGGCCCTCTCAGCCACGGCTGGGGCAATTTCACCTGAGCTGCAGCTGAGAGCACCCAGGCGGCAGGCTCTCCCATTGATTCGGAAGCACCTGTCACCTGGGAGCTCCCAGCCACAGCTCAGGCGAAATAACCTCGGCTGCATCTGAGAAGGCACACGCGCTCCAACTGCTTCCTGACTGGGGAGTAATGGGAGTGCATGCGCTGACACCCCTCCACCTCCAGAGGCGCCCAGGACACGTGCCATGTTGTGCCCCGGGGCAGATCTATCTCAGGTAGAATGGAGGGAGTTCAGTGATGGTAGCAAACCTAAGGTGAAGGGCACCTCAAATCCACCGCACTCTCACCACCACCACCCCCGCAATTTGCTGTCATACCATTTTTCCTAATGGATGGGCTGCTCCTGGTAGAACCATCTACTGTTACAGCAAAAGAGAAGACGATAGGGATCAGGCCTAGCACTGGCATATAAGCCCTTACCATAAAGCATACGGTAAGCCATTCCAGTGCCTGCAGTAAGGGCTTACCACCGACACTGGGCCTGCATCAGTAGGCGCTCTGCCACAGCACCAGAAGGACCTGATGCCATGCTCCCCGGAAGTAGGTTTTACTACCACCAGCAATGTACTCGTTCGGGGCAGGGGGAGGGTGAAACTGGGTGGGGGAGGGGTAGAGCAGGGTGGGACCAGCGGTGGCCTCCACTGCCAGATCCTATCATCCATGTTGGGCTGTGCAGCCTGACATGGAAGATCTCAAATCTGCACCAGCAAAAAGGCCGGTGCAGACTTGAAAAGGCCCACTGCCAGGCCAGCGACCTCACCTGGGAGAAGGGGATGAACGCCCCCTTCTCCCAAGGTGCCTCCTATGGCTGCCGCCGCTTTGGCACCACTGCTCCTACTTATGCAACAGAAAAGGTGCATTAAAAGTTGTGGCAATCCAAGTGCTTGCCTTAAGTTCCACATCATATAATGTGTAAACACATTGTACAATCTCCTGTAATATTACCGTTGGTGGGCTGTGTATGAGAAGGGAACAAGGCTGAGATGGAAAATACAGAAAGGAAACCAGAGTAAGTGCAGGTAGGCACTGAGGCTAATGTCTGAATCATGACACCTTAGCAACAGAAAAGAGAAGATGAGTCCTGCACTTATAAGAAAACATGCATAGGATTGGCCTTTACAACAGGTTATGTCTTGTTGAAATGAATTAATAAAATCTTTAGAATTTACAAGCAGAGCAAGTCTGTAAGCCTGACACTCCAATATCTTTGGGCTTTTTTGCTGATGTCTCTTTTTTCTCAGTTATTTTGCCTTTTCAAAATACAGAAGAAAAACAGCAAGTAAGTCATAGCCAAACAAAAAGAAGGCTTAATATGAGTCAGACATGATAACATTGTGAGGCTTCCCTCTCCCGCCTTACATAGTTTTGGTTCCACATAAATCACCCATTGTGACAGAAATGCGACAGAGGGAAGATCAGTCAGAGTGTCTATTGGTTAGTGATGGTCCTTACTCTCCACTTCCCTTTCCTTACTGGTTAGACTGGAGTTACTGGGAAATTGGTTGACTTCCTACTCCAGTTTGGAGACCACAGCTGTAGAAGTTTGAGTAAAGAAACCTAAAGGAAAGAAGCTTTATTCCCAAAAGATTCAGGCAGGAGAGCATGCAGGAGTTTCTTTTTTTCTCCATCTGAACCAACTTGGAAAATTGAACACAGAAAAATGGTTCCTACATGTTATGTCTGTAATTAAGCAATTTCTCAATCCAGGCTAGTATTTAAAAAATGCCCTGGGTTAGTCACAGATTAACAGAAGGATTGAAGAAGGAATGGACAGGGGTCTGTTTGTGGTCATCCGCAGAGAAAGAACTTCAGCAATAAAATCTGCATTGTGTTAAAGACCATTCTGTTTACACAGTTGCATTTTCAAAGCACTGTGCTACACTATAGACATTCCTAGGTCTCTCAGGGTGCAATCCTAACCAACCTTCCAGCACTGACAAAGCTGTGCTAAGGGGGCATGTGCTGCATCCTGCAGTCACAGAGGCCTTCTCAAGGTAAGGAAATGTTTGTTCCGTTATCTAAGAGCTGCATTGCCCTTGCCCTGGTGCTGGAAAGTTAGTTAGGATTGCACTCTCAGGTAGAGATGGCAAACAATGTCTGCTAAGGCAAATGAAAGGACTAGGAGTCCAATCCTAAGTGCCATCAGTATGAGTTTATGGCCAGCATCAACTGTCACAAAAGTGCCATAAGGCAGTTTTCTGCCAGCAGTACCAGTATACAGCCAGTGATCATGCGGCACCAGCTAGTGCTGTGTGTCAGCACCAGGAGGAAACTGGACAGATGTGATGCATCGCGAGCAAATATTGGGTAGGGGAGGTATGGAAGGGGTGGAACAGGGCAGAGGGAGGACAGACTGGGGTGGAGATGGTGGCAAACTACCACATAACCAATGCTCCTTCCCGAGCTGGGCGCAGATACGCGTTGACCCATTGGGGCCCCTACAGGTCGACATGGGGTAAGAGAACATTTGTTCTCTTATCCCATGGAGGCCTGCAGCTGCTTCCCTGGCCTCATAGGATACAGGAGTAGACATTTTGGCACCACTGTAACTCTGGTTGCTAGGGAAGCTTAGGACTGGGCTATGATTGAGCTTCATTGGCAAACCAAGAGCCAGTACCCTCTTTATTGACAAAGTTTAACATATTCGATATCTGGTAAGCATCGTAATAAAGCAGGGGATCTAGCAATATCCTTTAAGTACTAGATCTTTCCATAGTATTGGTAGCAATTCTTACTCCCTCATAAAAAGTTATCGATATTTTTTTGTCAGATGACTGGTCTAAAACCAAAAATGAGAGGTGTGGTAGAACCAGTGTTTTGATGGCTTGCATCCTCATAAACCAATATAAGGATTTTCCATGCAATGGCTCATGCTTAGTTTTCAACAATAGTAAGGTAAGATGACATTTTATTAGAAGGGTCATGGGAAATGTACATTCCAGGGGAATGCCAGGAGTTAGAACTGGATTGGTTCCGCTGATAGCTACCCTATTATTTCCCCCATTTTTGCCTTTTATCCCTTACTAGCATTTTGTTACCCGGCTTTGCCCAGGTAATAAAATATCCCAAGCTTCTAGGCGACCCCAGAAACTATGAATTTGACACTAACATCAGCTGTTTTTGAGTATTTTTACATGGCACCCCCTTTGCACCCCCACCCCTAGGGGTGGTAGGGGTGTCGTACCCCCCACAGTATTTGTCGCCAGACCGTAAGGCATACGTGTACCACGTTTGGTGTCAATCACTCCAGGCGTTCCAGCAGGCCATGGTGGACATTTTATTTCGCATCCCTTCTTGCCCTCCACGCTGATGGGGGCTGAACCTGGACTCCAACGGCGTCGGGAGCATCGCTGCTTGTCTCGGCAACCCAGGAAACTACGGATTTGACACCAATATTACCCGTTTTCGATCATTTTTACGTGGCACCCCCTGCACACCCCCACCCCGGAGAGTGCTGGGGGGCCTGACCCCCGCAGTGTTTGTTGCCAGGCTGCAAGGCATGCCCATGCCGAGTCTGGTGCCAATCACTCCAGGGCATGGCGGATGTTTTGTTTCGCACCCCTGCTCGCCCCCCACACTGAGGGGGGGCCGAACCCGGACTCCAATGCTTTTGGGAGCATCACCACTCGTCTTGGCGACCCCGGAAACTACGGATTCGATGCCGATTTTGGCCGTTTTCAACCATTTTCACGTGGGGGCCCCTGCGCACCCCCACCCTGGGGGCTCTAGGGGGACCTGACCCCCGCAATGTTTGTCAATAGGCCACAAGGCATGCGTGTGCCGAGTCTGGTGCCAATCGCTCCAGATGTTCCAGCAGGGCATGGCGGATGTTTTGTTTCGCACCCCTGCTCGCCCCCCACACTGAGGGGGGGCCGAACCCGGACTCCAATGCTTTTGGGAGCATCACCACTCGTCTTGGCGACCCCGGAAACTACGGATTCGATGCCGATTTTGGCCGTTTTCAACCATTTTCACGTGGGGGCCCCTGCGCACCCCCACCCTGGGGGCTCTAGGGGGACCTGACCCCCGCAATGTTTGTCAATAGGCCACAAGGCATGCGTGTGCCGAGTCTGGTGCCAATCGCTCCAGATGTTCCAGCAGGGCATGGCGGATGTTTTGTTTCGCACCCCTTCTTGCCCCCCATGCCGAGGGGGCCCCGAACCCGGACTCAGAAACTATGGATTCGATGCCAATATCGGCCGTTTTCAGTCATTTTTACATGGCACCCCCTGCGTACCCCCACCCCCGTGGGCGCTAGGGAGGCCTGACCCCTGCAGTGTTTGTTGCCAGGCCGCAAGGCATGCACGTGCCAAGTCTGGTGCCAATCGCTCCAGGCGATCCAGCACGGCATGGCGGACGTGTTGTTTCGCACCCCACGCTGAGGGGGGCCGAACCCGGATTCCAACAGTGTCGGGAGAATTGCCGCTCATCTCGGCAACCCCGGAAACTATGGATTTGACACCAATTTCAATCAATCAATCAATCACTAGTATTTGTATACCGCTTTTCAACATAAAGTTCACAAAGCGGTTTACAGGCAAATAACAACATTAAAGTTAAATGGCTCCCTGTCCCAAAAGGGCTCACAATCTAAAGGAATGGAGAACACCACCAGCAACAGCCACGAGAAAGACACTGTGCTGGGGTGAAAAGGGACAATTGCTCTCCCCCTACTAAATATAAGAGGACATCACTTGAAAAAGTGCCTCTTGCCCAGTTAGCAGGGGTTAATTTGACCATTTTCATGCGGGGGGCCCTGCGTACCCCCACCCCCAGGGGCGCCAGCGGGGCCTGACCCCCGCAGTGTTTGTCACCAGGCCACAAGGCATGCGCGTGCCGAGTTTGGTGCACGTCGCTCCAGGTGTTGCGGAGCCTATGCGACACACACACACTTTCTCTCTCTCTCTCTCTCTCTCTCATATATATAGATTTTTGGTCACTTTTAATCCTTCAGAGGCTTCTCTCCTGGTTCAGCACTGTAAATGCTGCTCAAACATCCTCCTGCAGTAGCTTTTTTTTTTTGAAAATGGCTCTCTTAAACAGCTCTGTGGCTATATGTGTATTGACTTTTTACATCTGGAGTAGCCAAGCCTCCTATTGAGACTGGTATGTGTCCATTAAGTCTGCAGCCAAACCTGTCTGTCTAGGTAAAGAGGTGGGATAGAGAAGCCAGTTGGTTCCAATTAAGAGCACAATCCTAACCTGGAGTTAGGCCGGCAGTTAAGCCAGCAAAATTTGGCTGGAACCGTAAAGTATGCTTGGACCACTCTCGGAGTCAGAGATGCCAGCACACAGACGTGCACCATCCCCCATGACTCCAAGAATGGTCCAAACGTGCGTCCTTGTGCTGGCTTAACTGCGATGGCCTAACTCCAGGTTAGGATTGTGCCCTAAGTAATGCTATGACATAATCAAATCTAAATTTCTTAAGATCAAGCACAAGGATTCTTGGGTGTGTTTTGCCAGGCATACTGTTGGAACCAAAAGCTCGTTCATGGAAGACACCTCCATTTACTCTCCAGTAATTGCAAGTGACTGGGATTTCTGGGACAATGTAAGTAGCTACTGATAAGGGCTGTATTTTCAGCTAGATATTTTTAAGGAATTTGGTTTTGTTTACACTTGTCACTTCAAGCCAACCTGCAAATTTGAATGATGTAGCAATATACTGGGATTCTGTGTGCTTTTCTCTCAAGTAGTTACCCAGCTCATTCTACTGGTTGAGTTACCCTTGGTCAGTCCCCAGCTAATTCCCTGAAAGTTCCACCGAAAAATTAATTTACATATACAGGTCTATCCTCCTTATCTGCGGATCTGGGATCTGATTTGACCCAACACGGGTCAAATCTGCAGGTCCCAACCCATGTCAGGAGGGCCAACCTGGACGCAACTGGAAGCATCTTCCAGTTGCATCTGGGAGGTGATCTAAAGATTGGACAGATTGTGAATGGCCATTCCAGGCCTCAGAAGGCGACCGAAAGCCTTAAAACACCTCTGGTTTTTGCAAAAACAGGAAGTGTATGTGTAAGGCATTTGGTGGGGGGCCTTCTGAGACTCGGAGAGTCCCAACACAGCCTTCCCAGGCCTCAGACCATCACCTGGATGCAGTTGACAGCCCCACAGATTTAATTATCTGCACTATTCAGCATCCGTAGGGTGCCAAGGTCAGGCTGTACTTTGACTACTTATAATGAATTATAAAGTCAGAGACCCTTCTATAACTTTCCAGTGACTTGGAAATTATTAGAAGTCCTGTGACAGATTTTGACCAATACAGGATTGTGGGTGCAATCCTAACCTGGAGTTAGGCCAGCCCAGTTAGGCCAGCAAAGTTTAACTGGCACAAGGGACACCATAAAGTATGTTTGGACCACTCTTGGAGTCCAAGCAGCCAACACACAGACATGCGCCATCCTCCCTTGTCTCCAAGAGTGGTCTAAATCCGCTTTACAGTGGCCCTTGCACCTGCTAAATTTTGCGGGCCTAACTGTGCCAGCCTAACTCCAGGTTAGGATTGTGGCTTAAGTCACCTGAAAGGAGGCTGACAACACATTAATGATTAACAATCTCCACTCCCTTCATCCCACGGTGCCTCCTTATGGCATCCAGGAAAGGCTCAACTGAAAAGCGCGAAAACAAGTGAGGAAAGAGGACAATCCTGAAAGAGTGCCTTGAGTTACAGTTACATCTTTCAAATGGAAATCATTTACTATAGTGCACATAAAGGGGATGTACATAAAGCCTCAGCTGCCTGGAGAAAGCCCATCCCAAACTGTATTATATCCATTTTAAGAGAGTTAAAGCGTAGACTCCCTCCAGGGAATTAGCCTTAGCGACTAATGACACCACCATAAGGAGCAAGTTCCTTCTTTTACAGTACTGACTCTCAGGTTCAAAGTTCTCTCCATATTATCAGACAATAGCCTATGTGGAATAAACCTGCTCTGACCTGATTCAACATATGTTCCAACTATAGAATTTAGGGCGCAATCCTGACTTGCGCTGGAGCTGTATCCAGCACACGTTGGGAGCTGCCTGGAGGCTCCACAGGACAAGGTCATATTCGTGCCCTTACCCCAAGGTGAGCACCAGTCGCCTCAATGGGCTACTCAGATCTGCACCTGCTATCTGCGCCTGCTGCTTGGATTCTGCACCTGTGTAAATGTGGGCAGCGCAGCCTGGGGACAGGAGCTAGGATGTGGCCTAATGGTCGCATCCCAACTCCACCCCCCCTTCCTGGACCGGCACGCCTCCCACCCCACCCGGTTCCACCCTCCATCCCACCCACCCACCCCCCGCCCAGAGATGGCCCTGAATCAGCCGAACTCAGCTGGCACAGGAGTGGGACGCTGGCATCTTGTGCAAGCTGCTTGCCTTGACACTGCAGCAGCAGCAGCACTGATGTGCACATGCTCTATGGCATGTGCACAACAGTGTGGCGCCGACGCAAGCAGCTTGCATCAGCCTAAGGGGGGTTTAGAATTGCACTGCCCATCTTTTCACCCGAATATTGGAGTGTAGATGAAACCAATTTTGCATTTTGATTAAGGAGGGAAATGGGGTGATAACTTGTTTTGATAAAACCTACACAAGCTTGCGCTCTGCAGCCTTTTACCAAAGACTACAGGCATGCCCCAGTACCCACTGGGGATCCATTCCAGACCCCACTGTGGATACCTGAAACCCTGGATACTGGGGACAACTTTTTAAAGATAGGGGAACACCAGTGATTTTGCAGCAACAAGGTAAAACAAAGAGATTTCTTTAATGTTCCCCTATCTTTTTAACAGGTACACATCCCAGGGCACAAACCTAACCAACTTTCCAGCACTGACATTGCTGTGCTAATGGGGCATGTGCTGCATCCTGCAATGGACTAGTAGTCATGGAGGCCTCCTCAAACTACAGGAATGTTTGTTCCTTTACCTCAGAGCTGCATTGCCCTTAGTGCTGGAAAGCTGGTTAGGATTGTACCCCCAGTATCCATGGTATCCATGGGAAACAGAAACCATGGATACTAAATCAGTGGATACCGGGGCATGCCTGCAGTTGTCAGAATAAATATTTGTAACTGATAACTATAGCACACAGTTACTAAAAATGCAAGGGATTGTGCTGGGCAGCTTCAAGTAAACTATGCAAGAGGCAGTTATCTTATGTTTAGTAGGGGGAGCGTAACCATCCCTCTTCACTTCATCGTGGCATCTTTTCTAGTAGCTGCTGCTGGTGTTCTTTTGCATCTTTTTGTTTTAACATTGTGAGTCCATTGCAGACAGGGAACCATTTATTTATCTATGTCAGTGCTTCCCAAACTGATGGCAGAGTCCAAACAACGAAGGGTCACAACCTTTGTTGGTGGGTCCTGAAACTGACAAGCTTTGACAATTGGCAATTGCCACTGACAATTGGCAAAGAAAATGTATTGAGCTCTATGGAAAGTGAAACTGAGAGCGCAACTGGAGTTAGGCCGGCATAAACGAAGCCAGCAAAGTTTGGCCAGCACAAGAGCCACCATAAAGCATGTTTGGATTACTCTCAGAGTCAGGGAGGATGGCACACGTCTGTGTGCCGGCCTCTCTGACTCCGAGAGTGGTCCAAACATACTTTACAGTGGCCCTTGTGCTGGCCAAACTTTGCTGGCTTAGCTTATGCTGGCCTAACTCAGTTCAGGATTGCGCCCTGTGTCACAAGTGCATGTTTACTCATAAGTAGATGATCGTGCTTTAGTCCATTTCAAAAGGCAGGCAGGCAGAGAGTAATGCCACCAGAATGGTCCCAAACCAATGAACACAGGTTCCACAAAAGTTCAGGAAGGAAGCCCCTCCCACACCAGCTGAGAAGAAAAAAATGTATTTAACCCTACGGGAAGTGAAACTGAGCCACACATGCATGTTTACTCACAAGTTGGCAAACTGCCTTTTCTTTTGAAGGCCAGGAGAAGACGAACCCAAGGTCATTAGAATGGTCCCAAGGAGATGGACATGGAGCATAACAAACAAATGCTCCAGGAGATGGTGTCCTCCCATCACCACAATAGCAAAAAGGATAAAACACAGGCTTGTTGCTGGTAAAGTGAAAAAAAATTAGTCTTGTATAGGTAGGCTCCCAAAAAGTGTCACTTTAAAAAGTGAGTCCTGGTGCTAAAAGGTTTGAGAACCACTAATTAGGGTACACCAAATTTGGCAATCACCATAGCCCAAATATTAAAATATCTTCCTACATCGACACAAAATCAATGAGACCTTGGACTAGGCAGGCCCTTTTACCTTTTCCACTTACCCTGAGATTTGTTAGGTTTTGAAGAGTTCTCCTTTATACTTCACATACACCTTTATTAGCTATATTTATAGTACAGTTTGCTTCCACCATAAGTTTTAGTCAATTGGCTCAAGTTAAGCAGATGCTAAAGCTTTACCCACATAAAATTGAGATATGTCCAAATCCAGACAATCATGAATCCTCTCTTTTTTCCCTTTTTGTAAATTATGCTATACCGAATGGGCCTGTTAATTTTTTTATTTTTATCATAAAGGCGTTCGTCTGAATCAAGAGCATGCTAAACATACAGAGACAGCTTTATGTATCCGACTAATGCCTTTGTGCAAAAAGGCCCATCCTGTACACTTTCACATCCAGCATTGTGTTAACTAATTCACATTCTCCCCCAGCCTCTGCTGCCCTCCAACTGTCTTCCACAGTTTTTATGTTATAATTTCCCAAAAGGGGAAAGAGAGAGCATTTTAAAGGTAGAAGCAAGAATTGACGGGAAGAAAATACAATACAGAAAGATGGCTCTAACATATAAAAGGCTGCATAATCACAAAATAGGTATATTTTAATTCTGTTTAGATGGCACAATTTTAAATTACCCAAAAGCATTATCTTGAACAGAACATTGCTTTTAAAGGATGTCTTTGTTGCCCTTTCCTGAAAGCACTAAATAATCTTGATTAGAGATGAAAAGAGACAACAGCAGCAGTGACAAAAGGGGAATAGTGGATTTTCTACAGCTTTATCCCATACTAATTATTCAGACCAAAAAAGGGGGAGGAGGGATTGCAAAAGACACAATGTAAGCAGAATGGAGCATATGATCATGATGTCAAGCTCAACTAAAAAAAAAAAAAAAGGTGCAATACTTTGCAATGGACAGTGTTTCCTAGCTACTGCAGCATAGGAACAGGTTGCTAAGTAACTGAGGAGTCTGCAGGCACCAGTTCTGGTCATAGTGAATCCGGAAATGGGCCATAAAAGGAATTCTCCCATTCCAGTCTCCTGGTTGCCATAGTGATCATACATAAATGATGGATCCCAAGGTAAGAGGTATGGTTTAAGAAAATGTTTCCTCTTAACAATTCCCAGCCATCATACCAAAGGAGACTGCATTGGGCAGGGGTGGATTTGGACTTCCAACTTCATAAAACTGTGGTGATAAACATACTAACAGGATCACAATCAAAGTTAGGCACAAACTCCAAAAAGGTGAAGACTTGTCTGTGTGCACTGGATTGCAATTTTCAATTTTAAGAAGTTGCAAATGTGTGTATTAAATTAGAAAGCAGTATTGTCAAGATAAATCAGATAATTTGGTAGATAGGCAGGCTCAAGTCACAATATACAAATAGCACCTTGCATATGGGCTCCCAGGGATATTTGTGCACATTGAAGGCTCTTATTAGGGCATTTCCAAATGGAACAATTAGTCTGAGATTGTCACTTTATCCACCTGTATTCTTCTTGTACATAAACAATCACATTTATTAAAGCTGAAAATCCAACTTTTTTTAGTAGTCCACAGGTAGCTCTGCTATTCCATTTTGTTTTGATACACACTAGACAACCAGGCCACAAAAGAAACAGGATGGGTAAAAAGGGGAGGGTTCATCTACTACAGCAACAATCTTCAATCAATCAATCAATCAATCAACAAGTACTTATATACCGCTTTTCAACATGAAGTTCACAAAGCGGTTTACAGGCAAATAGTAATAATAAAATTAAATGGCTCCCTGTCCCAAAGGGGCTCACAATCTAAAAAAATGCAGAACACCACCAGCAACAGCCACTAGAAAAGACACTGCGCAGGGGTGAATGGGGCCAATTGCTCTCCCCCTGCTAAATATAAGAAAACACCACTTGAAAAAGTGCCTCTTGCCCAGTTAGCAGGGGTAACTGGTTCAACTGGTCAAGAGCTGGAAATCACCTCAATACCAACTGACAACATCAGAGGCTAGCAGGCAACCCACAACTTTCAAGAGCCTAGCAGGCAAGAGCGATGGACAAATGAGTGACCACAGTGACCTTTTCTTCCCTGGTGGTAACCCAAAAGTGTGTGCTGCCAAGGAGTTGTTCTGCCCCTTCTTTCCTTCCTGCTCAATTGGAGGAAGAGGAAGAGTAGGCAGTGGCACGGAAAATCATATGCTTAATTTTGAAAGGAAGAAGGAAAAGAAAGAAGTCATACAGACTGAGAGTAGAGGTGGTGTCAAGGCAGGGAGGTGGGAGACTGCAGGGAGCCCAGTGAAGATTGGATAACTTGCCCAAAAACAACCTTTTCAAAACGAAAGGCTCCAGCAGAATTTACTTCATTCCCTAGCATTAGGATGAGACTCAAAACAAAATGATAGCAGTAACACTGATATCTGATCACAAACCATTTCTGGGTTCCAACCCACCTGTGGAAGTCCTCCTGTCTAATGTGTCTCTAAAATACACTACAGTTCTGTATATCTACAGAAAAGTGGAAGAAATGTCACATATAACAGTAAGTACAAAAGCAACAACTATTTGGAACTAAAGGAGTGCGTCTGAAACTGCCCTGAGATTCTTGATGATCCTAACTTTCAAATCAGAGGTTTCGAGTCATTTACATAGCTCAGTTTTATTAACTAGCCAAATTACTGTAGGACCAGAAACAATGAGATAAATAGAGAAAAGCCTAATTAGTACATTATATTGTATAACTCAACTACATTTACCTATTAAACGTTATACATTAGAGTAACTAATAACATCTGAAACAGAAAACAATAACTATTGCTACTTTCTTCCAACAGTCAGCAATGGATTGAATTAGCCTGCAAATCTTTCTTCCTGCGTGGGGATCTTCTCCCTGACCACTAGAGGCTAAGATTCAGAAATGACATTAGTCCTGCTAATCTGGAAATTGCTGCTTGTGGCTGGATGTTAAACATCCCCTGAATAACTGCAGGCTCTAATGCAACAAAAGTAGCATTAGAGCCTGCAATTCTATATCCCACATATAATTAAACCAAGAAGCTTTTATGACAGGAGCCGGCATGCCTTTAGAATTAATAGGAGCGAAGTGAAGTCAGGGGGCGGGTTTAGCAGCCATGTTGGTTGACTCAAAACATTCCTCATTCCAAGCATTTCAGATTGCTTTGCTCGTACTGTTTAGGACTGAATAAAAATAAAAACTTACGAAAATAAAAACATGTGATCGTGTAGAAACATTATTGGTAACCTTATTATGATTTAATATGCAATTACAAGGTTAAATTCCTCATAATTATATTACTGAACATACCTGACAAAATGCTACTTGCTGTCTAGTTAAATTCGGATTGCACTGTTTTGATAGACTTATTTTTTGAAATCTATACAAGCAAAAATAAAACGGTCATGCCCCATAAAAAAAATGTCTGTTAATGTTCAGAATTTCATAAGTATTACAGTAGGAAAATTACATTAAAATCTCTTCATGACACAAGTAGTTGTCAATATGAGAGGAATTCTTTTTTACTTCTAGACTACTAAGAGTATTTTTGAAAACTTCTACACTCACCCCCCAAAAAAACAAATTCTGTTAATGTTCACAATTTCGAGAATATTACAGTAGAAAATGGAAGGCGGGAAAAAAAGTGTAAATGGGAAGGGGAAAAAAAGGAGGGGGGAATTTTTTTTTTTTTTACCTTCTAGACCATTAACAGTGGGTATCAGAAAATGGTGAATAAGACTGCTAGGAACAACAAGAAATTACACAGCTTCAAAAATAATGCACTCACTGTTTTAGTTAACGGTAGTTTTATTAAACCGATGTAATGTGAATACATGAATCTTTCCGTGGAAATTAAATCCCATTTTTCGTTCAGCGATTCGCACACCCGTATGCAGAACACGCAGGCATGCTTAAAGAGGTTGAAATTAACTTTTACACACGTGCAGGGAGATTTTTATTCGTGAATTCGCGGCAATCCTCCTTGGCGGCAATGATCTGAGTCAGCCATATTAGTTGACCCGAGGTGGCTTCAAGAAAATGACGTCATGCCGGCTCCTGTCATAAAAGCTTCTTGAATTAAACTAACAGCACAATTCTTTGGCAGCAGAAGCAACAAAAATTGTGCTCCTTAGGCTGATCTGTGTAGGAGTGGATTCTGCATCCGCCCTTTTGATTGGACGGAGAATGGCAACAGGTTGACAACTGCCTCTTGTGCCAGCAGTGTAGCCAGCCAGTGAAAAGCATAGATACATCTGTTTATGACAGCCATGCTTTGGTTAGGCCACAAATCCTGCTACTAGCTGGGTTCCCTACTACTACTGGGTGCAAAGTTTTTGGAGCAGTAGCAAACTCCCTCTGACATCATCATCATCATCATCATCATCATCATCATCATCATCATCATTATTATTATTATTATTATTATTAGTAGTAGTAGTAGTAGTAGTAGTAGTAGTATTTATATACTGCTTTTCAACAACAGTAGTTCACAAAGTGGCTTACATAGAAAAATTAAGCAATGAATATTCATCACCTCCGTTGCTTCCATGACTATTGCTTCCCTTGATATACTCAAACAAGATGATTTTCTAGCATGAGAGAGGGTAATGGTGGCCACATACCTTTTCAGTGAAATATCGGGATAGCAGGTCTTCAGATTGTGTTCCACGGCCACCTGTTTCCATCAGGGCATATGGCTGGAACACTCTTCTTAGGACACAATCCTAACTTGGAGTCAGGCCAGCACAAGTCACTAGCCATAAAGTGCATTTGCACCACTTTCAGGGGAGTCCTGACTCTCCTGACTCTGCATTGTGCATATGATGTATTTGCGACACTCCTGGGCCTTAGGCTGGACTAAGTGACTTGTGCCGGCCTAACTCCAGGTTAGGATTGTGCCTTTAACCACTCACAATGGTTGAAAGGAGGATAATTGGCCTGAGTTGCATGTTGGGACTCTGTGGCTGGTGGACCCACCTCTTACGTGGTGGGCTGCCAGGTGGTGTCATGATTAGTGGCAGACCTCCTAGCTTGCAGGCAGGTCCTGGCAGTTGCAGATCCAGCCAACGGGCCACTCAGATCCACCCCCTCCGCTGTTTTCCTGTCCCTGTGTGACGCTCCACTCTGCCTACACCATGCCAGGCTCCATTTTGAAGCTTACAATGGCAGGGGCAGGCAGGAGGGCCAAAAAATGCTTGCCTCTCCAAGAGGTGAGCCGCCTTGTTGCCACTCTCCTCTCGCCCCAGGAGCACCGTGGCTGGGGCTTTGGCCCCCCAACACACAATGGTAGGTCCGCAACTGGGTCCTGGGTATCTTCAGCTGCATGGGTCTGTGTTAGAATAGGGCTGATCAACACCTGGAAAATGAATCCAGGCCACAAAGAATAAAGCTAGGTTACCCAGATGCTACAGTATTGGGAAACTGAGGAGACCTTGCTCAAGTCATCCTCTGGATGGGTGAACACAGAGCTCTCCATGCAAATTCAGGATAGGTATATAATAAAGAAACATCCCTGGTTGGCTTACATGTGGGGCAGAGAAAAATTCATTCT
This sequence comes from Lerista edwardsae, assembly GCA_029204185.1. Lineage (NCBI taxonomy): Eukaryota > Metazoa > Chordata > Lepidosauria > Squamata > Scincidae > Lerista > Lerista edwardsae. The sequence goes on from JAJKFI010000047.1 coordinate 3,147,014, forward strand.
GAAACACTAGAGAGCCACTGCCAGTCCATGTTGATAATACTGACATAGATGGATTCAGTATAAGGCACTACAAGGCAGCTTTAGTATAAGCTTCCTATTAGCTTCCTAATTCAGTATAAGGCAGTTTCCTATGAATCCCATAAACTTCCCAGTATTAAGAAAATAGGAAAACACTTGTAAAACAGGAAGGTTTGTACTTACCTGTGAACTCCCCTTCTCAGTAGTTCCAGGCAGGGTCAGTTTGGTACATCTGGGAAGCTCCTCCTGCTACACAGGCAACCACCACCTGCAGAAAGAATCTCAAGGATGCCTCGGTATCCTGTGGATGGGGTGCTGACCCTGCTGCAACTACTAAGAAGGGTAGTTCACAGGTAAGTACAAACCTTCCTGTTCTCCAGTAGTTCCAGGCAGGATCAGCCTGGTACATCTAGGACATACCCAAGCCATACCCACAAAAAACAAAAACAGTAGGGTGAGATTAAACTGAGGCATCCCAAACCACGATCTGCAGGATCCATCTAGCAAAGACTGAGTCCCTGGAAGCCAAGTTGTTGATATTGTAGTGATGAAAAAACGTGGTGAAGGGACTCAATATTGCCACTTTATACATGGTCTCCAATGAGGGGAAGGCCTTCAAGGCTGCTGAGGTAGCCACTCCTCTTAGGGAATGAGCCACTGTACCTTTGGGAGGCGAAGAACCCCTGGCTCTATAAGCTGCCCCTATTGCTTTCCATATCCAACAAGATAGTGTGGATGGGGAAACCCTCTGAACCTGTTTGGTGTTCCTATATTGCATAAACAGGGCCTCGGATTTCTTAAAAGGAGCTATCCTGGAGATGTAAAAGCTAAGGGCCCTGCGACATTCACAGAGCAATCTTACTCTGCCTGTCGCATTGTCACTATGTCATAGCATCAATGCGACATTAGTGTCGACGTAGGGGTGCGAAGCAGCACCCTGCGTCAGCACTAAAGCTCTCAAGCCGACACTACGAGAAGCATCAGCTTGACAGCACCGATGGGTAGCCTCCCTTGTGCCGACCGAAGCCAGTGGGTACAAGGGAGGTTCCGTCCTGTTCCGGGACTGGGATTGGCAGTGGGGAGGGAGATTGTGGGTGGGCTCTGGATTTGGCCATACGGCCAAATCCTAAGCCTGTCCGGGAGGCCACACGGCCCTGATTCAGGCCTCATGGTCTCCTCGGATCTGCGCCTGCTGTTTAGCAGGCGCAGATCCGAGGAGCGCATTGGGGTGCGAACATGCCCTTGCTGTTGGGAGGCTCCAGTCTCCCCAATACAAAGTAGCATTGGATTTGGTGCTGGCTGGCCGGCCTTGCCAATCCAACGCTGCTTAGGATTGCGCCCTCAGTGTATGCTGGTCCCTCTCCTTGGGATGTCTGGGATTGGGACAGAAAGGGAGCAACACAACTTCCTCCACTCTATGAAAAAAGGAATTTACCTTTGGGAGAAAAGAGGGATCCAATCTCAACGTAACCCTATCCTCCAAAAACAGACAGAGCTCTTTGGCAACTTAAAACGCTGCCATCTCCGAGACCCTTCTGGCCGATGAATGCTGACGAGAAAAACCATCTTCAGAGAGAGTTCCTTTCGATGGCAGGTGGCCATCGGCTCAAAAGGAGGTCAGGTGAGGGCCTTAAGGACCAGAGGCAGGTCCCATAAGGGAGCCCTTGGCACTGGGGGAGGATTTATGAGGGCAACCCCTTTTAGAAACTTCTTCACATGAGGGTGAAAAGACAGTGCCCTCTCTCTGGGGTGCCCCAATATGGAAGCTATCGCTGGGACCTGATGCTTTAGCGTAGCTGTGCTCAGGCCCTTCTCAAGCCCTGACTGGAGAAAATCCAACAAGTTCCATACTCTGGGGCGATTGGGATTGATCTGCTTACCCATGCACCAGGTCGTGAAGACCTTCTGGGCATTGTTGTAGACCCTGTTCATGGAACACCTTCTATCTGAGAAAAGTGTGGACAGGATGGCCTCTGAGTAACCGAAACCAGCGAGGGCCTCCCGCTCAGCCTCCAGGCAGCTAAGCACAGGAACTCTGGCTGGGGATGCTGGATTGGGCCTTGAGTGAGAATGTCCAGTCTGCTGGGCAATAGAAACGGTGGACAACTGGACATCTCCCTGAGGTTGGAGAACAATGGTCTTCTGGGCCAGTGCGGAGTAATCAACACTAACTCTGCCACCTCCTTCTGTATCTTTGCCACCACTAGCTGGATCACATGTATGGGAGGAAAAGCATACAGGATGCCAGTGTCGTCGGAGTGCGTTGATGCCTAGAGACCCTAGACAACGTCCTCTGGAAAAGAACCCTGGGATTCGATGGTGCAGATGTGTTGCAAAGAGATCTATCTCCAGTCTCCTGAATCTCCTTGTAATCTCCATGAACGTCTCCAGATGTAACATCCACTCGGCCTGGTCTATTTGTTGCCGACTTAGCCAGTCTGCTGTCACGTTCTCTAGCCCTGGCACATGTTCGACTCTTATGGAGGTGATGTTCTCTGCCCACTGGAAAAGCTTGCAAGCCTCTCCACAGGGAAAGAGTTGGTGCCCCCCATCAGTTTAAGTAAGAGTGTGCTGTCAGATTGTCTGGGTACAAGAGCACATTTACATTCTTGCTTCGTGGGACAAACCTTTGAAGGGCTAGAGCAATTGCTCTCAGTTCTAGGAAGTTTATGCTTCTTCAGGCATCCTTGGGTGACCACAGGCCCTGGATCACCCTGCCCTCCAAATGAGCTCCCCAGCCCATGAGACTGGCGTCCATGAAGATCAAAGTCTGGTCTTGAATCCGGCCATGCTGTGCCAGTCTGGACGGGTGCAGCCAACCCTGGAGGTCCCTCCGAGAGGCTAAGTCTAACTTGGTCTTTCTACTCCTGTTCAGTGATGGCATCTTGATGTGGAAAGAGTAGCCTTGAATTGTGCCCAGGGGTCACATCCTGGCACAAGGTGAACATTCCCAATATACGTGCCAGCACTAGGACATCTAGCCTCTTTGTCTGCAAGACCTCCAAAGCCAGAGTCTGAATCCTGTCTTGGCATTCCTGGGATAGGGTTACAGTGAACTCACTCATGTTGATGGTCACTCCCAGGTGAGAAATTACCTGAGAAGGAATGAGCTGGCTCTTGTCCTTGTTCACTACAAAACCCAGGTGAGTGAGGCACTGGACAGAGCCATATGTGATACCCCATGCTGGAAGGATCGTGCTTTCATGATAGTTGAGATAGGGGTACACTGCTATGCCCTGAAGGTGAAGGTGCGCTACTAGGACCACCAATACTTTTGTGAAGACTCGAGGGACTGAAGACAGTCTGAAGGGTAGCGCACAAAACTGAAACTGAGGGTCCTGATAACAGAATTGCAAGAATTTGCAATGAGATGCTCTGATGGGCAGATGAGTAAGCCTCTTGCAAATCCAAAGATGCTAGATAGTTCTCTGCCCAGGGTCAAACTTGACCGCAAGGTCGTTTTGAATTTTCTGTGTTTCAGTCATCGATTTAGTCATTTTAGATTGAGGATGGCCCTTGTGTTCCTGTTCTTTGATGCTGTGAAAAGGTGGGAGTAGAACCTGGAGCCCCTCTTCGACTCTGGGACCGGTTCTATTACTCCGATGTGGAGGAGATGTTGAATTGTCTCCAGAGTCTTCTGATGTTTGACATCGCAGGAGGACCAGCAAATCAGAAGGAACCAGTCCCTAGGAACGTAACGGAGCTCCAAGGCATACCCCATCAGGAAGAACTGATGTGTCCCTAATCCACTGATCCAAGGTAATCTGGTCCCATCTGTTGGCAAAATGTAGGAGCCATCCGCTGATCGGAAGGGACCCTAGGGCATCATGTGGCTTGGGACTTGGAACTCTTGGGGAGTGGCCAGAGACTCGGGGGAGTGGCCAGAGACTTGAACATGGCGGTCGCTTTTCTTCGAGTGACCGGAGCTTTTGTTCTTTCCTGAATCTCTGCAAGAGATCCGGGCCCATTTTCAGCAGTAGAGCTGAGATGGGGGTAGGCATTTGGCATCAAGCCTCCGGAAAGTGGCCAATTTCGGGGGTGTACGATGCCTGCTTGTAACCGGAGGGCAGAAGAATCCCTGCCTCGGCAGGCTGTGGTGACAGTCTCTGTTTGGAGAGGGAAACATCTCCGGAATGCTTGAAGGATTACATCTCGGAGAGGTTTTTCACAGGCTCCAGTGAAAAACGACGATTTGGAAGAAATGGCGATTTGAGAAAAACTGGCAAGGAGAATGATTGATGAAGGTAACAACGAGGCGTTAATTGCATATGCAATTTGGCAGCGGGCCAGCAAAAGACCAGTGGGGTTAAATTTACTTCGTTTAAGCTTCAAGATCCCCACTGAGATGCATCTTCTTTTTCTGCTTTTCCTTTTTATCTGGATTTTTTTCATGAAGTGAGAGAAGTTGGTAATATACTGAGTACTCTGTTCTGTACTTAAAGATGGAAGAGCTTGAATTTTTTGCTGCGTAACTGATTTAAAATGGCGTCAGGCGACAGATTACTGAGAGAAGATGAGAGATTTACAACTGGACTTTAAGAACAAAGGAAGAATTTACATCGATCCAGACTGCAGGAACTTTGGTTGGAAGGACTAGGGGAGCTCCTAATAAATTAGAAGAAGAATTGGATAGTTTAATAAGGAAAGTTTAACTCCCTTTCATTTCAAGATGAAGTGTTTGTTTTGCGTCTGAAGAAGACTGGAAAGGAATTGATGGCATGCAAAAGAGACATTACTATCAACTCACGGGCTTTAGTGGCAGAAGTCTGTGAGTTGATGATCCTTTGGTGGCAGAAAAGGACCACAGCTTAATTAGACAGTTGTTATTTTTGCTAAATTGGTATTAGTCTGGCTTTGGAACAAAAAGAATAGAGAAACTTGGAAAATGAGAAAATTTTGTTTAAAATTCTGTTTTAAAATATAAATTGGTGTTAAGAAGCGAGATAATAAAATGTGGATTTAGAGATGCTCCTTCTACCTTTGTTGTATATGATATTATAAATGGGTTTTGATTTTAGAAATTAAATATAAGATTATAAGCTTGTATTTTTGCGTCAAGATTTTAATGTAAAGCGGAAAATTTTTTTTGATCCTTTTTTTTTCTTAAGTACGTGATAATTCAAGCTTATATTTAAAGATATTATTTTAGAAAGATAGAAAAATTATCAAGACCCAACAGATGGCTTAAGATAGTTTTTGGATATGCTCTTCCTTTGTTTTCTTTATTTTGCTGTGTGCGGTAAAAAGATAGCTAATATGTGGCAAGTAAACAGAGTATTCTTATTCATTTTGGATAGAGATTGAAGTTTAAAATCTAATTGAAAATGCTAGAAATATACAAGACAGAGTTATAAATGAGTATTATGTAAAGTTTTACTTCTCAGCTTCTATTTCTTTTTCTCCTGTTTATGCATTTTTGAATAAGATACCTTTTTCTATTTGCTTTTTATGTTATTTGTCCTTAATTAGAAATTAGAGATGTGCATTTATATATATTGTCTACTTTGGTTTATGACTAAATAAGTTTTTTCTGATATTTTTAATGACTAGAATTAATGGTGAAAGATAGAGATATTTTTATGCGATTGTCTATATCTTTTCAGACGGAATTTTTTATGGTTATGATATTAGTTTTTATGTTAAGCAACTATCAGAACTCTCCCAATTTTCCTAATGTTTGATCCTTTGTTTTTCCTATCCTTTTGTCTTTATTGTCCTTACCTATATCCTTATAATTATAAAAAATTAATAAAATCATCTTCAAAAAAAAAAAAAAAGGAACTCTTCGCCGGAAACTGATGCACATCTTGGGCGCAAGGCTTGAAGCTGGGCTTCACTCCTCGGGAGGAAGAGGCTGAGGAGGGGGCTCCAAGGGAATGGGTCTTACTACCTCGAAAGGACCAAAACTGCTGCTTAGATTGTTGCTTGTTACTCTTCTCCTGCATGGGCAGAACTTTCTTCTTCCCCTTTGACTCCACGAGCAATGGCTCCAGATCTTCCCTGAAGAGCTTTCCCCCTTTGAAAGGGATGCCAACCATCTTTGCCTGAAAGGCTGTGCCAAATCCCAGTGACGGTAGCTAGCTGTTGTGGTGTGCTGCAACACTGGCAGCCATTGCCCGGAAAGACAACTGCATGGCATCTGAGGTGGCATCTGAGACAAAAGCTGCTGCTGTCAATATCTTTCTAATGTTCTGTCTGGCCTCCTTGGGAACATCAAAGTTCCAAATGAGCTCCCAGGTCCACAGGAAAATGGCTCTAGTGAAAAGAAAGCTAGCTACACACACCTTCAGAAGCCATCTCGAAGGACTCGCGCACAGCCATCTCGACACACCAATCCACAGAGTCCTTGGGCAAACCCTCCATTGGAAGAACTAATGTGGAACCCAGGGCAGCGACCAGTGAAGATGACAGGTATCTTCAAATGAATGTCTTCAGATACCATAGAATATAATTTGGTAGTGGGCTTGTGGCTCTCCTTATTTCGGACTGGGGTCTCCCATTCTTTGTCTATGAGCAACCGAAAAGGTTCTGGTAAGGGAAACCCCTTAGGCGAGGTCCTATTGAGCCGGGAAGGCTGCAGTTACACCCCAAATCTTGGAAGAGGAAGAAAAGGAAGATTCCTGAGGCTCCTGCACCTTTTGAAGCTCCAGCACTCTCATCACCTTCTGGAATATCTGGGGAAACAGCAGAGCGGAGAAGATGTGAGCCTTGTCTCTCAGTGATGGTCTCCTCTTCCAACATCCCATCGTCCTCAGACAAGGAGCCCTCAGTGTCTTCCTCCCCCTCAGTGACCGACTCCAATCATTGGGGGCACTGAGCTAGAGGGATGAGCTCTAAGCTGTCCCCACTTAGAGACCTGGCCTCCTGGGCCGAACTGGAGTGTGCCTTTGTCCTGGCTGGTGGAAGGCTGGCATGGGCCTGGAGTGGGCTGATCGACTTCCTGTGTCTCCCCCTGTTCCTCTGCTGCTGCCTGTGGCTCAGTGGGAGGTTGTGGTGCCAAGGTTCCCTTGGGGAAGCTGCAGACCCTCCCCGGGGGGGGGGGTCACAATGCACTGGACAGTGTCCTTGATCTCACCCCATGGGAGTATTGGGGTGGCTTCCTGGTCGGCGGCTGGACATTGTCAGGGGCAGGGCTCGACATGCTGGGGCACTCATCCGCTGCAGCCTAGGCTTGCTGTGGGCTGGGTCCAGCAAATCGCCACTCATCACGCCACAAAAGAACTGTCATCTCTGCCCTAAGGAGGGCAATGGAGGTCAAAGCTGAAGTGAGGCCACATAGGCTGTCTGGCACTCACCCTCTCTCTGCCCCAAGGCTGAGTGAGGGGTCGGGCTGCTGACATGCCTGCAGTACCGCTTGCTGCCTGTCTCTGGCCTGGGCCAAACCAGAGGTCAGGTGCGACTACGGAGCATCTTCACGCCAACAATTTGCTGCGAAGACCTGCTTGCTCCAGGCTTCGTGGCGCTGGAGAAAGAGGCCCGACCCCTGAGTAGGGTCTGCGGGTCTCCCTACAGAGCCCTGAAAAGGGCTGCTGGGTCTTGAGATATTTTATTCTTCCCTAAGGGAAGATGGCAGTCTTCTGCCTTTCTTTTTCCTTTTTTTTACAAGCTCTCTGGAGCTCGCCAAAAAATGACCTGCTTCAGCAAAAGGCAAGGTCAGAACTGGGGATCCAGGAGCGCCTCCCCTTCACAAGTAATCTGACCTGCCTACATGAGAGGGATCAGCTTCCCAGATGTACCACACTGACCCTGCCTGGAACTACTGGAGAACTCTTATTTCCACAGCATTGACCTCTGCCCAAGTACTCCCATCACTGAAGGCTTGCCTCTGCCTTTAAGCTTTGTTCACAGGCAATCCTGAGATGCCCAGCTCCTGTAGGAGTAGCAAAATGGCCGAGGTCTCCTAGGAGGAAGGGCCCTGGGCTGCGGAGCCCAATGCAGGGGTTGAGGAGCCAGCAAGTGGAAGTCACCGCCAGCCCCACCTGCTGGCCAGCCCCACTCCTCCCGTTCCCTTGCCCAGTTCCACCCCTCCCTGGCTGGCCCCTGCCCTAATGGGCCTTACCACCAGCCGGTGCTGCTGGAGTGCCGTCCATCCATATCTCCCATGCTGCAGCACAGTGCCAATGGCTTGGCCCCAGTGCCGGGGGGGGGATACCTTCTCTCTGGGTGCCATAAACATGCTTTATGGCACGTTTACAACACACATAGCAGGTAGTACTCATGTACTGGTGGCAGCGAGACCCACAGGACTGAGCCCTGAGCTTACAACAGCCAGGCTTTCACACATTTGAAAATTAAGAGGGAATAGGCAATCTTCACAGGCAGCCACACGCAGAGTATATTACAATTGCTAGTATGATTTTCTGAAGAATAAACCTTGCTTGACCAATTGGGGGGATGCTTTGGCCATAATACAGCCAGATTTCAGTATGGCTTTTGACAAGATTCCCAGTGAGATACTGGTGGACAAGCTGGTAGGATGTAGTCTAGATGATGCTACTGTCAGGAAGTCGGCTTGCTGGCAAACTGTACTCAGAGAGTACCAGTGTTTGGAGAAAAAAAGAAAAGATTCATGACTTTAGCTCAAGTTTTGATGTTTTGGCCTGACTCTCATGAGTCTCACATGCTAATGGACCAAATGGAACTAAGCACGTTTAATATAAAATCTGTGAGACGACAAGCTGCACCTGCTGAAATTCAATAATCTTCCATTTTTTAAGGTTCAGAAGCCTTAAAGTTGAAAAGTTGGCCATCCATGATTCAGATGGACCCTCATGAAAGTAGTTTTCCTTCTGTTTCTTCCTTCCATCTTTGTGTGCTTCTCTAGGAAGTATGGAATAGTTCAAAACACTATGACAAGGACGGGGGAAGAATGGTGAAGCAAGCAATTTTGGTATGAGAAAACCATAGACATAAACAAGGGCTAGTTTCCACAAAACAAATTATAAGTAGTTACTACAAGAACAAAGAATTTCAGGGATATTTTCAGCTACACCCTGTTTCTGAATTGCCATTCACTCACAGGTATTCACTTCTTGAAGGAAGTTATGAATTCCACTCATTAGAGATAGTTAGCCACTGTTTACAAAATGACATATCCTGAGAGGACAGGTAAATCAACATCTTGCCAAGAATTGTTGACAGTTGCAGTTCTCTTTAGCCTATGAGTCATTCTTTGCTTGTGTAAATAAAACCACATTTCAAGGATGGTTCCACGTGTAAACAAGCCAGATAATTTCAGCATCTCACTGTCATGATTCAAGGTGCAATCCTAACCTGGAGTTAGGCCAGCAAAATTAAGACAGCAAAGTTTGGCTGGCACAAGGACCATCATAAAGCATGTTTGGACCACTCCTGGAGTCAGGGAGGATGGTGCACGTCTGTGCGCTGGTGTCTCTAACTCTGAGAGTGGTCCAAACGTACTTTATGGTGTTCCTTGTTCCAGCCAAACTTTGCTGGCCTAACTGTGCCAGCCTAACTCCAGTTTAGGATTGCGCTCTCAGTTTCTTCACTTCATAGAAGGACTTCACTGACATCTTTCTGTGAGATAAGAAAAAATCAGGACCCAAGGCCTGAAATTTCAGATAAAGTATTCTGTTGTTTTGAAATAGAATAGTCTGGGTTCCACTAGTTAAATGTTAAAGCATTGTTACTGCACAATGCAGAAAGAGTTCCAGTGGAGTCCATCAGAGTCCATCAGTTACCACACAACAAAGTTTTTAAACTCTAAAAGAGAGCATCTCCTACAATGAACAAAGCATATTTAAACAGGTAAATCAAAGCATCTAATAGTGTATGATTTCAAAGACAAGTCTTCACAAGAATTGCAGTACAGAGTAATTCCGGTTAGGTTCTAAAGACACACCTGAAATATTTCTAGTGGATCACAGACTTGTGGTATGTGCCAAAAAAAAGTAAGTGGGGCTTGGTGTGGCTATTTTCTCCAAATAGACTGACAAAAGGAGAAGCAGCAGCAATCCAAATAAACAAATGCAGGAGTCCAATGGGCAGAAGGGGCACAACCACCCTCCTGGAAAAGAAGCTTGGCTCCCTTCCCACATTACTGTGGACCCTTGTGGTAACTTGAAGAAAAGGCAAGTTTGAAGGAAAAGCACTGAGATTGCTTTTATTATAATCAATCAACATATATGAAAAGCAACAGTATGTATAAACAACAGTTCCTCCATTCCTTCATAACATCACATCTATTTGGGTTGAGAATGAAAGGATTACATTAAGTCCCCCAAGATACATACTAGTTCCATTCCACAGGTTTGTCTGGGAGTCGGAATATTAAAAGCAGCCATAGGAGGTCCTGATTTGGATCTGGCCTGCAGTGAAGGTGGGGATGGGAGAGTTAATTCCCCTCACTGATTACCAAATGCAAATCACTTTCACAAAGCTGTTAGTCGCCTTGGAGGGGAAAATGTATAGTTTCAAGATAGTACTTCCCAAATGCACAGTGGAAGAGAGATGCTGGACTAGAAAAGCAGCATAATAAACAAATAAACGGATGAATCTTTGTCTGTTCCAGTACAGCTATGTCCTTATGCAAGCACATCCAAAACATTCATCTAAGCAATCCAAGGCAATACTGCTGGCTGTACAGTACAGACCACAAGTTTCAGTTCACAACAGTTCTTCACATGTCTGCACAAGTAACAGGGACAACTGAAGACCAATACAGATGGAGCAGCTATCAGCTTCCACTTGTCAGCACAGCTGTGCGCTTCAGTACCTAGCTAAGACTGCAGAATGATAAACATGTCTTTATTTAAAATTAATTTTAAAGAACAAGCACTTCTGTATTACATTACATACAATTTTATATCCAACACATTCCTTCTAAATTACAAGTGAGGCATAGATTTTTGAGGTTCCTGATTACTAAGCTGAAAACGCCGCAAGAGAGAACAGTGTTAGACCCTGGAGCCATTTAAGGATGTTAAGGAGTAGGGAATCTGAGTAACTTTGCTGCCAAGGCCTCTGGGAGTTTCTTGCCTTCCATCAATTCAAGAAACACAGTGCTCCAAAGTGCAGGGAAAATATAATGTAGACAGTAGATAAAGAAGTGCATACTGTAAACTGGTCTATTTCATTGTTTCCCCTTCAACAAAATCTATTCAGGATGGGATGTTTAAAATGGAAAGAATTTTGCTCTTTGTCTGCTCCCATCAACAAATGGAAGCCAAGTGTAGCACACACCCTGCCATGCCTTTTGTCTCTCAAGAACATTTCCAATTAAGGTGCAATCGAGCCTTTGTGTGCTCCTGGAAAGACACACTAAGGTTGCCTTCATTTTTTGGCTAGAAAATAGCAGGAAGTGGCTAGCATGCCTGCAGCATGCTAGAAACAAGATATATTCAAAACATGGAAGGAAAATTATGTTAAACATCCTTCAGGGTGTTTTCTTGATGTTTCATCATTGCCTAATTGAAGTTATCTTAGAGTTATTAACTTCTGTATAATGCTTTTAAAATCTCGAGAATTGATTTGCTGTGCGAGATGGCGGCACCAGTTGTTTCCTTAGAATAGAGCAATATGATAACATTATTCACGGAGGCAGCGGTTTTCTAGCCCCAAACTCACAGGAAAGACTGCCAGGAGCGTGCTAGAACCTGAAAAACAAATGCAACCCTAGCCTGCTAGGACAAAAACAAAAGCTCTCTAGCACTTCTAGTGCTGAACGCCTCTTTATGTAGCTGTCTGCATACTTGGAGAAGCTACCTTTTTGGCTCAAGGAGTATCCTCTTGTTAGATGTTCTTCCCAGGAATCTGGAATCATGAGCCTTGCCATTGCTGCTTAAATAGACTTTGTAATCAATACCTGAACAGCAGAACAGGATTGGTAATCTCTCTCCCCCTCTTTCCTTCTAACACTTTCTGCTCTCCCTCTTCTTAAAGCCTCTTCTTAAAGCCTCCGGTGCCTTTTTTGAAGCTTCCTGCTAAATCACCTTCTTTACTGCGGAGATACTGGGGAGGAAACCCAGTTCAACATAGTGCCATTCCATTGCTTCTTCTCCTGTCTCTTTCCAGATAACTCCCATGTGCACAAAATTCAGCCATTTACAAGTACTGTTTGCCCTCATTATCCATGGGGGTTCCGTTCCGGGAACCCCCACGAATAAGGGAAACTGCAGATGCTCAAATCTGCTGTTTCCCGGGCTCCCCCTTTCCAACCCTACCAGAGCAGAGCACCTGTTGGGTCCAGAGGCGTTCTGAAGCTTGCAGAGGCTGTGTAGTGGGCAGACGTGTGCAGCCACTGCAGGCTTCAGGATGCTTCTGGACCCAACAGAGCTCAGTCCAGGGCAGGCTCAGAGAGCTTGGGGGCAGGCAGTCGACATCCATGGATACTGGAATCTGCGGATATCAGGCCTATCGCTAACGCAGGCCCGCTACATCTCGCAACCATTTACAACCATTTGATGTAAAGCTCTGTAACTGATATCCTAAGCAAAATAACTGCAAGTAAACCTGCCCTTTTCTTGTTTGCCTAAATTCTTTCATAAACGTTAACTTATTTTGAAAAGCTCAGTCTAATAGTTACTGGTAGCCTAAATGTGAGGTACTTTGAGATTGTTTGCACCACTCACCCACCCACTCACCACCTCTCACCTAAAAATTTTTTTCACAATTTTTATTTTTTATATTACTGGTTACAGGTAAGGGAAAATGGATACATGGGGATGAGGTTACTCATTCAAATAATAATCCTCTCTCTTTAATAAATCTATTTCTAGTATCTGTATTCTCTTACGCTATTTGTCCGGTCGTAGTAAATCATAAACATCAAGCCTCTCACCTAAAATTGTCAGACACTGCTGAATTTGGCCTCTCTCTAGAAGTATTGCTAATTCTCCCAATTCAGTTCAATATGAGTTATTGCGTGTGTGCACATGTAGAAACACACATGTGCGTGTGCATGAGCAATGTTGGCAACATTCAGGAGGCTCAAAACAGGGCAAGCAGCTTGCTGTACATTGTGCTATAACACTCTGTATAAATTAGGATTGAAAGAATTGCATTAATTTTTCAAAGAAAAGATTGTGAGCCCACTGAGGACAGAACTATTTTTAAAAAACACCTTAAACTGCACCAAGCCAATGGAAAAGAGCAGAATATAAACCTAAAAAACAAATAAAAATACGTTTATTTCCTGCCATTAGGCCCTACAATGGCTCCTTGTTTTTGTTCTGCTTAATACCCACACTGGACACTGAAGGTGCTCTGCTGCTTTATGTAATCAAAGTTCAAAGGCAGCATGAAAAGAATAGAATACAAATTTATTTGTCATTGTACACATGTACAACGGAATTAGGCGCTTTCACATGGTAAAAACAACACAATACACTACAACAAAAAGCAAAAACAAAAACATCACATACAATCCCACTTTGCTTAAACTCTGCTCACATGTCGCTATACCACCGCATTTAGTCTAGACACTGCACTAGGATAAAAACTATGTTTTAATCTGTTCGTTTTTGTTCTAATCGCCCTGTATCTTCTGCCTGATGGCAGTAGTTCAAAAAACTGATGACCAGGATGTGATGGATCTCTCAGAATTTTAGAAGTCTTCTTCACACAATTTAAGCTATAAAGCTCCGCCAAGGAAGGGAGGGGACAGCCAATGATCTTCTGAGCAGTGTTAATAACCCTCTGGAGCACCTTTCTCTCTGCCACTGAACAACTCGCAAACCAAACACAAAGGCAGTAGGTTAAAATGCTCTCTATGTAGCTACGGTAGAAAGTCACCAGCAGTTTCTCAGTCAGTTGTTGCCTACTGAGGAGTCTCAGAAAGTATAGTCTCTGCTGGGCCTTCTTAACCAGTGCTACAGTATTTGTGCTCCAGGTCAGGTCCTCCTTCATAGTGATCCCCAAAAACCTGCACTCAGCTACCTGCTCTACACAGTCACCATCAACAGACAAGGGCCGAATATCTGATTTCCTTTTTCGATAGTCCACTAAAAACTCCTTAGTCTTATTCATATTAAAGATTAGGTTGTTATTTCTGCACCACAGAAACAACCGTTGCACCTCATCTTGATAGGCAGACTCATCCCCTTCAGAGATGAGCCCCACTATTACAGTGTCATCCGCAAATTTAATGATTTTATTACTGGGGTGGATATGGGTGCAGTGATGTCATTCAGGGGGAACGGACCAGAACGGGCGTTCCGGATCCTAACGGGCTCCGTGGCTGGTTCCGGGTTCCCGACAAGTGCAAATCAAAAGTGGGTTCCTGTTCCTAAATCATTTGAATGACACCACTGTATGGGTGCAGTCCAAAGTATAGATAGTAAACAATAGTGGACTCAGCACACAGCCCTGTGGAGTACCCGTGTTGAGAATCTGGACTGAAGAAATATGGTCCCTTAATCTAAACCTCTGAGGGCGATTTAATAAGAAATCCATAATCCACAGATTGAATATGAGAACCCAAGATCTTTGAGTTTAGATACCAGTTTGTAAGGTATGATTGTATTAAATGCAGAGCTAAAATCTACAAAGAACATTCTCACACATGTATCTCTTCATGTTCTAATCTGGGTAACATTGTCTCTTTTATTGTCTGAATAATTTAATAATTTTAAATAATAAAATTATATATTTTATGAATGTAAATTACTTCTATTCCTTTAACAAATGAAAGGTTCATTAGTAAAGGGAAATTTTCTAAACTTGCCCAAATTAAAGTACCTCAAATAATTATTGTCATTTTATCAGAGCTTTTCAGCTCCTTTGGGAAGGTGTATCATTTTCTAAATACCAGAGACAGCTGCTCTGCACAAAGTTGGACATCAAGTTCCACAATTGTCCCTGCACTGAGAAAGAGGCTTTGTCAGTAGCTGATGGCTCCTAATTTCTCTTCCACTCTGCACCTCCCTTGCCTGGCCCATATCTCTTTTGAAAGGCTGGAGCAGGCCTCTACTTTTGGTAAGATCAGGTGAGACAAAACAGTGATGCAATCCCCACAGCAGTGAGGCCAATACCACCTGTTATACTGTGAAGAACCACCAGTGGAACTAGTACCACAGATTGAAAAGCATTGCATTATATTATACAGACACAGCAGTTTTATCTGTATAGGCACACTGGTGGCTGGACAACGAGCAGCGCTGGTGGAGGCTAGGGCAAAACTGGGCAGAGGGAGGGTGGAACGGGGTGGTGGTGATGGTTTAGGCCTGGAAGGGGACAGAGATGGTGGTGGAGGTTACTGCTGAATCCTATCCCCCCTCCCAAGCTGCGGAGTCCAACACGGGTCTCATCAATTCTCTGCCAGCTAATTAGCTGGCCCATAGGGGCCTCTACACAGGGTAAGGAAATCTATGTTCCCTTATCCTTTTGGTTGCTTCTCTGGCTCTGCAGGATACAGTGGTAGCCATCTGGGGTTGCTGTACTGCACTGCGCAAAGAGACCATAGGATTTGGGACTAAATTGTGAGGAACCTAGAAACCAAATATGAGGAACATTAAAAGTACTTGATATGTTTAGCCTAGAGAAGTGAAGACTAAGGGAAAATATTATCATTGTCTTGGGGTATCTTATGGGCTGTTATGCACAGAAGATAAATACTTTCTGTGATTCATGAGGGCAGGGCAAGAACCAATGTATTGAAACTACGTGTTGCCTGTCTGCTCAGAAGTAGGTTACATTGAGTTCAACGGGGCTTACTCCCAGGAAAATGTGTATATAGATGCAGCCCTAGGCTAGCCATGAGAAAGAATGTCTTAACTGCAAGTGCTGAACCTATTAGTAGCTTGGGTCTACTGTCAAAAAGATTGCTGGGAATAAAAGTGTGTACTTGAGGATGTACGATAATACAAGGGGAGGTAGTACGTCTTTATTCTGTTAGTATGTTTTAGATATTATGCATAATATTAAGGTGAACCCCACAATAGATCTTATTTTAATTGTGCTAGTTTACAAATATGGTTTTAACAAAGAAGCAAGTAACATGTAAATGTAAGAACAGCAAAATCTTATTTAATCTCACTACACTGGTATTCATCCATGATACTAGTTCAAAGAATAGATAGCCAGGAGATGTATACAGACAGTTCAAATTCTTCCTCAAGTTCCATTACAGGTTTTGCTATATAGTAGACCTCCAATAAGAAGCCCTGATGGATGCTCATTTGAAAGTCAGATTTTCTGTAGTTAACATACTTTAACATCTTTGGCAGTCTGGGATTCTCACAATTTGTTCACATACTTTTTAAGCCACTGCTCATTCAGTTTCATCATCCATCTATTGAATACATGCCTGTATTTTCCTCATGCTTGAATTGTCCCATTTATTAAAGTAGAAAAACTCAATTTTGAGAACAGTGATACAGCACCACGATTGCTACATGTAAAAAATTGTCAGAACTTCTGTTTTGTCATTTATTGAGAGAAATGTCCAGATTCAACAGACCACAATAGAAAGGTAAGAGTCAGTCTACTGTATCCTGATACACACATATGTATTGCAGTATGGAAGGAACATTGCAATTCCATATGGCTGCAAGCAAGAATGCAATCATCCTGTTACAGGAAACCTGACTGGATCTACCCACAACCATTTCACTATAAAGTACTATAATAATTTTGTTGTTGTTAATTATAACAACAATAACATTATTGGCTAAACCTAGATTCCAAAATTTGGACTCCTTCTCCCACCATCTCCCTAGAAATAAGGACTTGAATTTCATATTTTTTATCCTGATGCCATGTGTTAAACATCCATCGAGGTCTAGTTCTACTGTCTTATTTCTAAAATAAAACCGAAGGGAAAATTATGGTAATTGCTGCTCTTACACAAAGCATGCCAAAGAGCTAGTAAATTATGTAGATACTTTAAACAAAAAAGCTTAGGACTTTTAAAATAATAATAATACATTCAGGGCCCAATCCTATCCAACCTTCTAGCATTCCCGCACTGATGCAGCCATAATACAGCCCCAAGGTAAGGGAACAAACGTTCCCTTACATTGAGGAGCCCTCCATGACTGTCACCCCATAGAAAGATGCAGCGGACACCCCATTGACATGGCTGCATCTGTGCTGGAAAGTTGGATAGGATTGTGCCCTCAATTGTATTATTTCAATTCCACTGCAGTGTTTCATAATGGAATATATGCTGTGCTCTGAATGAGAACAGATATTCACCTGTCTACCCAGAGCTTCAGTTAATGAGTGTGAAGGAGGAAAAAACAAATCCTGGTGTAGTAAAATGTTTGAATTTAAATGGGATTAAAGTGGGATTAAAAAAAAATCCTCCACCACTCCAGAAATGTAGGCATAAGCATCTGCGCTGTTTATAGAGCACCCACATTTAATCTGAGAAACTGTACTGCCAAGGCCTTTCCGTGGAAAGAAAGAAACTAATCACAGGGCAACCCAGACCAGTTTTTTTCCTCTATGATGTACAGGCTTTTCTATGCAATTTCTTACACAATCTGTAAGTGCACAATCCACACACTTTCTCCTCTAATTGTTAGAGCACTGAAGAAATATCACACTTGTCCTCAACCTCGGGCCCCTTTTTACACATGTCTTCTTCTGCTGCCCTTTAGCTGACCTGGTGCATTGGCGGGTTTGGGAGTTGGGACACATCGTTACCACAGGAAGACAAGGACACCACCATAATCTACCCTCCGTGAACGTGCGAGCTGCAGCTACAGGCCTCCTCCAAGGCACAGTAACATGCAATTGTTCTCCGCGAACCGCGGGGGATGGGTCACCCTCGCCGCCTTTTCCTTCCGCGGCTCGCTCTGCTCTTCCCTCCCGCTGATTGGCTCATCGTTCTCGCCCGGCCTTGCTCTTTTCTGACTCGCGCGTTCCCGGCCAGCATTGGCGCTGTCGCGCGCGCTCCAACCCTCGCCACTATTGCGGTTGCTAAGGAAACGGGTAGACGCTGCTCTGCGGGCTCTGAACGAAGAGGGCGAGAGCGCGCTTGAGGGCAGGGAGAAGGAAAGGTGAGAGGGGGGGACCACTCGGACGACTGCCTGCGACCGTGTCTTCCCAGCTTCCCCCCTCCCCGCCGGCGCTACAGGGCAGAAGAAATTACTCCACCCTCTCAGAGTGGTAGCTGTTTCTTCTCCCTTTTTCCGGGGGGGGGGGGCTGACCCCACCCACTCAACTTCCTCTCCGCCCGCCGCTGAATTTTAACCTGACAAGTGGAAGAGAGGAGGTTCCTTTGATTCTCTTGCTTGTGGGTTGCAATGAAGAAAATTCAATTCTGTGGACGGTCCCCGGGCCTCCCCCAAGAACTCACCTCTGTGGGTATTTTTTGTGAAAGAGATCCCCCCCCCGCTTTCATTCACTTGCAGCTGCAGACCCCGAAAAGCGTAGGCGGGAGTCTAATCCAAATTTCCTTCTTATTTGTGGGTGTGGTTTGGACATCTCCCCCTCCCCCGCTTCCCATTTGCCCCTTCTCGTGTATGGAAAGGGAGCTTTCGGGGGCCGTTTTCATTTTTGTGAGGGAAATTCAAAACCCCAGGAGAGAAAATCTCTCCTCCACTTGTTTAGCAACAGCGATACATGTATTTGCATCCCTACTCAAAGCGTCATTTCTCTCCTCCATAAACTAGGGAGACATCTTGTGAATATGGGCTCTCCTTTCCTTGGAGACTTCCCCCTGTGGCAGAGACCGTTTTCCCTATACTAGTCTCATCGTATGTTGCAGCACTGTATTTCTGAGAGCTGCTGCAAATCCTCTTCATCACAAAGTAACCAACTTGATAAGCTTGCACTGCTATCTAAGCCTGCCAGATAGCCTTTCCGTCTTAAAGTGGGGAGACTTGAACACGTTTGATTTAAGCAGGCTCAGGTGGATAAATGACTGTATGTTGGAAAAGGTTGGTCAGCCCTTTTTAAAAAAATTATTTTTGAATATGAATGTGTATGCTAATCTGGTGGCGCATTTGTATCAAGTGTTCAAGCACAAATTAACTGAGCCACGTTCCCCACCAAATGGATAGCACCCATGAAAATTAAAACCTCTATACTCAAAATAAGTTATGCAAAAATTCTTAATATGCAAACATTGAATGTTTTCAGTGCTTTTCCTAAGTGCTCAAAGCACGCATTTCACATGTTATACTCGCAGGTTTTTGAGCGAGCATTCTTTGTTACTGTGACCTCTAGGGCCAAGTTATGCAACTCTTACAGCAATTGTACTTATCCCAAATTGTTTGCTGGATTGAGTACATTTGGAGTGAAATATCTGAAAGGGAAATACTCCCCCTGGTGACACATCACAGTTCTCAGAATATTGTTAAGTCACTGAAAATGTCAAGGGAAACGGAATGTTTGGACTTCACAGGACCATAGTGCCTGGCTAACTCCTGACTCCACCTCTGCCTTTTCTCTTACATAATCTTCTTCCATTTTTCCCATGCCCTTTCCTCCCCTCTCCGCTTCCCTTTCCTCCTTCCTCCTCCCTTTCCTTCTTCTATACATAGCGTGGCAAACCTGCCTCCAGAGGACCAATTCTGCACTGTAGAGCACCGCAATGAGAGGGCAACAGCAGCTGCATTGATCCTGAGCGTGAGTGCTTTTAAGATTAAGGCCACTGTGTTATGAGTACAGAAAAGGCAATGGGAACAGTAAGTGATTTCACTCGTACTAAGGAAGTCCATAAAATAATTTCACAGTAGTTCACTAGTCAATTTAACAGCCCAATCCTGACATTGCTAGTTGCAACATCATAATGCTAGTAAGGCAAAGCCTTACAGTGTTGCAAAAAGCAGGCTGCCAGCAACCATTTTCAGATCATCCATCCAAAATGGTTGTAGAGGCGCTGGCCTCCTCTAGCTCTTGGCTCCACAGGGGAGTGCAGGTAAGCCGGTAGGGTCAGCGTAATGGAATGGAATTTGTGAAACAGGGCAGAGACTGAGGAGGGTGTGTGTGTCAGGGTAGGAGGTTGTGTCCTGACTGACACAACCTGTGCCAGTATACTGTCCCCTTCCTCACCTCCTAGAACATCCCCTTTCTCTCCTCAGATTTGCACCAGTCAAAGAGCTGGCACAGGTCCAAGGAGACTGAGGGGGCAATTCTAACCAACTTTCCAGCATCCCAGTAAGGGCAAACATTCCCTTAGCTCGAGGAGGTCTCTATGACTGTCTCACAACTACAGGATGCAGCACATGCCTCATTGGCACAACTAGGATTGCCATTGGCAATTGGAAGGCTTGGGGAAAATATGTTCCCTTACCTCTCCCAACCCTCCCAATCAGCCCCCTTGCACTACCATAACATGCAGTTCAGCCGATTTTGGCATAGCTGTATGCTATGATAGGGAAATGGATAGGATTGGGCTGTAAGTAGCACAGACCTATCACTCTGGTTGCAGAGTTTACAGCTTGTGACCACTGTCACTATTGTGTTGAACCAAACAGTAATCTGACCTCCCAGAGTTTCTGGAATTGAGGGCAAATAGCTCTGACTGAAGTATTTTTTTCTCAGATATTTTAGTCACACAATAATCTGGCTATGGTTCAGGGAACATTAGGACCAGGAGAAGGCTGCTCACACATACACAGAATCCCATGGGCAGAGGTAGTCTTAAATGTTTTTAATTTTTGCGTATTTCATTCAAGCGCAGAAAGCAGTATCATGTATTTTTATTCCAAGGGCACAATTCTATAAACTATAATTATAAATTATAATCACTTTTAAAATGTACCAGGTGCAATTATAAGTGGTATAGTGTCAGCAGACGCAGCCATTGTCATTCCCCATGCAACCCCAGTCCAGACCATTTTTTCCGCACAGAGTTTGAGAATTTTTTGTTTTTTACAAAGATGAGAAGTACAGAAAGCAGTGTTATGTATTTTTATTTTTTATACCAAAAACTAACACCTCTTCCCATGGGATTCTACAAGTTAACCCATAGGTTAAAGCAATTGCACTGCGGGCCGGATCCCATCTGGGCCAGCACCGGGTGTCACAAATGTGCCGTAACGCAACTGCCAGTCAGTGCCGGGCCCAGCGCAGGATAACATAAGAACAGCCCTGCTGGATCAGACCAAAGGCCCATTTAGTCCAGCTTCCTGGATCTCACAGTGGCCCACCGGATGCCTCAGGGAGCACACAACAAGATACTCACGTCTCATTGCCACTCCCCTGCATCTGACATTGTAGAAGTAGGCTACCAGCCTACTTCTACAATAAGGAGATGGCACCACCCAGGGCCTGCAAGGGACTTTTCCTCCAGAAATCTGTTCAATCTTCTTTTAAAGGTACCTAGGCCCAGACATGTCATGTAGCAGGTACGCGGGGGTACGCGAGTACGCGTTCCTAGGATTAGGGCTGGCCCCGCCCATTCGCCCGCCGACTCGTCGACTCCATCGGCGCTCCGCTCCGCCCCCTGCAACGTTTGAATTGCCTGCACGTTTGAGTTGCCTGCACGTTCTCAGAGCCAGGCAGGCAGGCAGCGGAGCGAGGGAGACCGACGGCGGCAGCAGCGTGAGCAAGTAGGCTGCCAGGGGCTCCCTTCTGAGGAGGCGTGGCGGTTCCTGGGGGGGGAATCGGTAGCCCGTGCGGCGGCCCCGGAGAAGGCCCAGGACTTCCGGGCCGCCGTGCAGCCTACCGAGGAGGCGCGGCGGTTCCTGGGGGCAGTTCCTGGGCTCCAGCTATGACCTCACTTCAAGTGGGCGGGCCCCGACACAAGTGCCAATCAAAAGTGAGTACCTGTTGCTAAATCATTTAGATGCCATTAGTGCCTAGGCCAGATTCCATCACAACCTCCTGTGGCAAGGAGTTCCACAAATTAATTTCTCACTAGATTAAAAAAGTAAGTGGGTGGCAGAGCAACCTTTCAGGATAGGGCATAGGGAAAGGGGGACTGGGCAGGGGAGAGGAGGAGCCTAACATAGCACTGCTCCGCTCATCACCAGCAAAATAGCTGGCAGTGAGCAGAGTAGCCCCATTGTAGACCCTGTGGCTTTCCTTGGGGAGAAGGGGATAAAAGTCCCCTTCCCTCAAGGAGACTCCAGCGGCTGCTACAGCTCCCAAAAAAATCTATTTCCACATGAGCATTTATTCACTGAATTGTGGTGTATGCTGGTAAAAAAGAACATTTCTAATAACTAATGTATGAGTTCAAATTAATTAAAAAATACCTTAAATCTGTTTTCCTATAAATAATAGAAAGAAAATTCTGATGCAGCAATTACTTTCATTTTAAAGTCTTTGGCAAAGAAGCTGGGTTTGCCAATGTGATGACATTTAATTTCAAAATAATATCCAAGAATTTTATTTCACTGTGTTTGATTTTAAATAAACAAAGCATTTAGAAACTTATGTGGGGGTAGCTTGATGAAAAAATATTAAATAGTGAGGAACATTTTACTTTCAGCATATTATAGTGCATAGTACAGTACACGGAACAATTAACACTTTAAATTAAATTATTAGTTCTGCATGCCTGTGTATTTTGCTGTTAATACTAAATAACTACTCTATTGTCTCTCATATTTTGTATATATATGGGGAGGAGACAATGAATTACTCAGTTTTTCAGCAGCCATTATTTGTGTAAGCTGTAGAACACAATTTTGGGTTTTGTCCTTGGCTTTTGTGTTTTTCACATTATTAAATAGTTGTTCAGCTAGTGCAAAGTTGTGTCCATCATCTGTTAACGGGTTTAAGATAGCATTTTCACATACTTCCTATTTTATAATCTGTGCTAGCTGCTAATTGAAGTTGCTTTTGATCTTTCAGGTCTTAAATTGTCTAGATGAGTGAACATCTGCTTTCTTATTATAACCCCACACTTGATTAATGAAACTCTGGTCAGAATCAGTAGTGTCCCTAGAAGTGGGGTGAGGCGCTAAGTTTTGTGAGGTGCTTTACGTTGCTGTGTAAACCACTCCTCTCCCTCACCTTTGTAGCCATTCCGGGCAGCAGAAGCAATAAGGAGGAGACACCTCTGCATTGCATTTCCACCCTGGAATGGCTATGACGGCGAGGGAGAGGAGCGGTTTACATGACAAGGTAAGGCACCTTGCAAAACCTAGCAACCCACCACCCTCTAGGGGTGCTACTGGTCAGAATCAATGCAAGCTCCTGCCATGATAGTTAAGGTATCCATTTAATTCCCCACCCCATGATGTATCCCATGTGTGTAGCATTCCCCGTCCCAACAATTTTTCCAACCCCCACGAAGTACAATTATCTTCCCCTGATCTTCTTCTCACTATGCTTACCAGACTACCCTCCTCTCTCCTGCTGCCATGCTGCTGAAGCATCTCTGTTCTAGCCTACCACTCAATATGCTTATCTTTCTCCTTGTTCCTTGGCATGTGTCTTTTGAAGAGACAGAGAACCAGATCATCAGGACAGCAATAATAGTAGGAACAGCGGTAATAGTGATGATGATGGTGGCAGGAATGGCAGTGATGGCTTTTTCCTGTCGGGTCATTCCGTGTCAAATCATCACACTGTTTCCAATTGACCTCCTTAGATTTTTATGAAATTTGGGGTACTTACTTGTCCTAAGGCATAACGCAAAAATACCAATTTTTAGCAGCCTATGTTTATTATGTTAAATTTTACAGCTAAGCAAACTTTCAAAATTTTATCAAAAAATGGCATGCTATAGCACCTAAAAATAAGTGGGTCACAACATAACAAACTGAGAAAAGTAATACACAAAGAAACTACATTCATAAATATTGTAAAAGAATTATGTTGTGGATAAAAAAAATTAAGTTCAGCTTGAAAATTCTATTTTCTCTTGATCACATGTATGTGTGATCTCTCATATCTTATGATCCCATCATTGTCCCAAAATAATTTTTGGGGTATAGTTAGACACAAGTATGAACTAATTTTGAGATTTTTTTCAAAATTTTAAAAATGTCCATTTTTGAGAAAATTGATTTTAACAGTTTTAATTGAATTTTTTACAACTAAATAAATTATTAAACCTATTGGGTTGTATATCATATGAAAGCCCATGGAAAGAGCTTTAAAATGAGACCACTCTCAACTCTATATCTCAACCGGTGTCCAAGGTACAACTAGTTAAAGGATCACCAGCGTGCCATGTTTTGATAAAATTTTGAAACTTTAGACTTACATATATTTTTTCTCTATGAGTTAAAAAAACTTAATAATATGCATTCCTTCAACAATTATATAGGATCTTTAAGTATGCCAAGTTTCGCCAAATCTAAGAACGTGAGGTAGAAAATTGCCCTTAAGTGTGATGATTTGACACGGAATGACCCTGCCACCTCTGCTAATCTACTGTCTGAGGCAACCAACTCACTGTGTCTCATTAGCAGATCAGTCCTGAATCTGCTGAAGTTTTCATTTTATGTAAAGGCTAGTTTGACTTCGACAAGATGTATGGCCTTTTGAGCACAATTCTAACCCTGTGCGGTAATAGGAGACCAACTGTCCTGCTCCAGGACTGGCTGCGGTGCAACCTGGGAGAAGTGGAATCTATTCAGCAGCAGCCCTAATGTAAGTACTCGGATCTGTGCCACCAAAATCGGCAGCACAAATCTGATCAGTCCAAATTGGGGGGCCAGGCCACCAGGGTTGGGGGTTGGATCCAGCCTAAGTGCCGGATCCTGGCTCCACCCACCCTCCCTGGACCAGTCCACCCACAGACTTGACCATCCCCTGCCCCATTCCACCTTCCCTCTGCGCCAACCAAATTCCGCCAGTGCTTTCCCACTTACCTGGGTGGTGTGGAGGCTGGATGCGGTCTCTGAACCGGTACACCTTCTGGCACCGGCCCATCTGACAGGAGAGTTGGCACAAATGTGCCTTATGGCATTGGGCCAGAGTAAAGGACTTACACAGGCTCAACACAATTTTTGGATTGTGCTGCCAGTGTTGCAGCACACTGAATTATTGCTTATTTATTAGGTTTAGATGGTATTTTTAATTTTTGTACACCATTTTGTACACCATTAACCCTTGCTAACTGGGCAAGAGGCACTTTTTCAAGTGGTTTCCTCTTATATTTAGCAGGGGGAGAGTAATTGTCCCTCTTCACCCCTGTGCAATATCTTTTTAGCAATTGTTGCTGGTGGTTTTCTGCATTTTTTTTTTAGATTGTGATCCCTTTTGGGACAGGGAGCCATTTAACTTTATTATTATTATTTGCCTATAAACTGCTTTGTGAACTTTGTGAAATTATTATATAAATACTGTTTGTTTGTTTGATTTTAAAATGGAAAAAGAGTATGTCCTTTAAATAAATCATGTATATTTATGTTTGTTTGCTTGCCTGGATATGGGGTCCAATGCATGGGCAGAAAACTGAGAGTTAGGTAGATACAGTACAGATTATTTGGAGCCCTGGCATTTAGATTATATTGCACCATAAATTACACTAAATTATGTGTTCCAAGCAGCCATTTCTACATTCTTATTCAGTATATGTATAAAATGTTCTTCTGTCAGCAACCTGATGCCATTAGTTCTTGAGATATCAAAAAGAGGACAGCAAGCCAATGTTTTTAAATTTATAGGTTGAAAGAAACAATGCAGATGTGCAACCTTTTGAACAAAATTAATGTAATACAAAATGTACAGCTCTGAAAAGCTACCAAGAGCACAATCCTAAGATTGTGCTAGGCTTGCATAAGTCCCTTACGCAGGCCAGAGAGTGTCATAAATGTGCTATAAGGCACATTTATACCTCCTCAGGAATTGGCTAGGCTGGCACGAGGATGTGCGCCGGCCCACGGTGGCCAAATCCAGCCTCTGCGCCACCTCAGGAAGTTTGCACCAGCTGACGGCGGGGGGTTGGGGAGAGCGGAACAAGGGTGGATCAGGGCAGGGTGGGCTGGTGGGCAGGCTGGGGCCAGGAAGGGAACTGGCCTCCAACACTTAGCCTGGATCCTAGCCTCGCCCCCCCCCTCCCAGCAGCCAATTCCAGCAATTTTGCCGGCGCAGATCTGAGTAGCCCCACGAAAGTGGCTGGGGCATTACTTGATGTAAGAGGACATAAGTCCCCTTACTTTGAGTTGTGCTGTAACCAGCTTCAACCCTGCATTGGATGCAGCACAGGCCAGATGGCTGCCTGCTCCAGCGCACGATATGATTGGGGTGTGATAAACTTAAGTCTTGCACAAAAGCACCAGAAATAATCCCATCATTGTAGATGATATGTATAATTTGTAAATATTCAAACCATATAAGAGATGACACTTCTTGTCCTGTATTTTAATTATGCATAGTATGTTCCAGCACATAAGAAAGGCTGTGCTGGATTAGATCAAGTCTTACATATCAATATATTGTTCCCATGGTGGCTAACTGGAGATGTCTGAGAAGGCTAAAAGCAGAAAAATAAATGGTTCCCAATTGTGAACAATGTTTTTTTCATTGGCATTAGATTTCCAGTCCAAACATATTTAGATTTTTATGCCCATTTATAAGATGTATATATGTTTATATGCATAAACATGCTGAATCATTATCTACCTTTCCGGATGTCTGTTATTGGTAACTGAAGCTGTCTCCTCAAATGGAAAATGGGAAAGATAATTTCATGTTTTTGGTAATATAACCAATATACAGCGGTTGGAATGTCACTATTAACAGCAATTGTGAGAAAATATGGATTGTTTAACCCAAAGAGATAGGAGATCTCACTTACGCCTAATAGGTTTATTGGGATTTTTAACCAACAATCTGAGTTTAACCAACAATCTGAAATCTGAGCATAAATAATGAGTTGTAATTTTGTCAACAGCATCCAGGATGTTGTCAAAAGACAATTTATAACTTCTTACAGAAGTAAAGCTAGGCCTCCTGGCTTAATCAGGTGGCTATGTTCACAGAAATGTTTATCAAGCATTTTAACAATATATGTTTGCTCAATACATTGCTCAATGAGCATTTGAGCAAGATAATTTCCTGCCTACTACTCTTGGCAACAATCAGAGTTTTAGTTTGAGTGGTCAATTAATTTATTGTTATTTTGGCTTTCCTAAAGTTCTTGCCACTATGTTATCAATTTAGATTTGAAGATGAGGGTAAAGTCACTGATTGCGCCTTTGACGCAGGGGAGGTTCCAGCCTCCCCAAAGAGTTCCTTGGAACTCCGCCTGCTAAATGGCAGGCACAGAGCCAAGAAAGCCGCCCAGCCCAAATTGGGGCCACGCAGCCTGGGGACGGAGCCTTGGATGCAGCCTACTGGCCACATCCCAGCCCTACCTCACGCCCTGGTCTGCAAGCCTACCGGTCCACCCAGTTCCACTCTCTCGCCCTCCCTCCTTCCAGAACTGCCCTTGCACCAGCCAACTTCGGCTGGCACAAGGGCGGCTTAGCGTGGCCTTGGGCTGGTGCTAGTGTCGGTCCAAGAGTACTAGCGCCAATTTGGGTTGCTGGTCGGCGCCCCTGCATTGGCACTAGTGATGTTGGGCCAACGCTAGCACATGGTGTAGGCTCAACAGAGGGCGTTGCATTACACCCTAAATAGGATGGCTGCCTGTTTAATGATAAAAACATCTCCATCCTGGCAGTCTGATCATCCAGTTCATTGCGCTTAATACCAACATGCTCAGTAATCCAACAAGAACGAAATGATAATTGAAAGAACACAGTGTCCAGTTGGGAAAAGATGACAGAACGCAATGGATGTGAGCTGAAGCTTAATGAGTCTTACAGCCCAATCCTATGTAGGATTGGGCTGTTCTGCACAGCACTTTGCAACAGTAGAAGACATTTCTACTTTCACAAAATGGACTGTCAACAGAGTGCAAAGTGGTAGCCATTTTAGGAGTGCTGCCATGTGAAGTAACACCACTCCCAATCTGTGGTTGGAGCTGCCTAAACCTGCACCTGCCTTGTCTGAGTTTCTATAGCATGGAACCCAATATATCACACTAGCAAAGAGGATGGATTTCTGAACTGAGTGTGGAGGGAATGGCCTACTGGCAGTCTGGACAAGGAGTTTAGTGAATATGTGTCATGGCAGCATGAACTGCTTATCGGCCCATAAGGGCTGCCCCCTCTGGGGTAGTCGTGTGGTGATCCCCACAAGGCTTAGAAATCGGGTGTGAGAGGCCCTACATGAGACCCACCCAGGCGTAGTGCGCATGAAGGCTTTGGACAGGAATCGATGCAGCCATTGAGGACTGGGTCAACGGATGCCAAAGGTGCCAGGAGTCGCGGCCTGAACATCCCGGTGCAACAGTGGGAATCCACTTGCCCCCCTTGTTCCCAGCTACATGTAGACTTTGAGGGACCCTTTCAGGGCCAGAACTTTTTCATTGTGATAGATTCTTATACAAAGTGGCAGGAAGTGGTATCTGTCACAGCCATGATGTCCCGGACCATGGTGTGGGCCGTCCGAAAGATCTTCACCACTCATGGGCTTCCAGACACAACCATATCGGATAATGCAGCGCTCTCCTTTGGCAGGATCGTCCATAGGCACGTGGACCAAATGTGTGGCAGAGTAAGTTCCAGCAAGACTATTCCTGGACTCCAGGGTCCAGCAGCTGGACTTACCTCAGCCAGAAGTAGCGGCTGTTCCTGCTTGGGTGCATCTTCATCTTGAGGCCCTTCCGGATGTACAGGGGCTGAAGCCAGCACAGTCACTGGAAGTTCCCCTGCTAGGGAGGCACCAATTTCGGAGCAAGCAAGGGAGTCATAGCCCCTGGTGCAGTTGCCTCACCATTCCATGTGGGAGCGGGCAATGCCTCGCTACTTGGGAAGACTATGTCCCTTGACCATTGACTGTACTTGGGGGGGGAAGGGGTGTTATGTATGCAGGATAGCCTGAGCAGGAGAGCTGGAGGGGTTGAACTAATCACCCCTCCTATCAGGAGCCCTGAGGCCCTGAGATATATGAATCCTGAAGAGTGAGAAAACTGGGGATGGAGTTAATATTATACAGGGGTTGGGCTGTTGCCCTTCAGTTTAGTTCTAACTTTGCCTGTTGCGATAAACGTTCAAGCTGAACCTGCATTATCTGAGTTTCTATAGCATGGTACCCAATATATAACACTGCCAGAGTGGGTTAGGCAGTGCCAGAGGCAGGGAGGGAGGGAAAGAAAGCAAGGAGGAGGGCAGGGTTAAGGAGGGGGTGAATATGGCAACAATTGCATATGCTGGATCCTTGTTTTTGGTGCAGCTGCACCAACGGGGTGAGGATTGAAGGATAGAACTGGGCCCTTATGCTAACAAGGAATGGTGAGAGTTATTGAATATATAAGGGATTTATTTTGATCTAGGAATTTAACAGAATTCAAGGCCAGGGGAACTGCAAAACGTTCTGCAGTAAATACACATGATTCAGTTGGGAGCTTTCTGGCTACAATTTGATGCCTATGAATGTGTGTTGCTCCCTCCCGTGTGGCCCGGGCATCAGTAAAAATTGTGGGTAAGATACCAGTATTTTTTTGTGCCGCGAGCATAGTATAGGTGCTGTTACTACTCCAAGACTGTCATGTTCTAAGGAAGCTGTGCAAATAAATGGCAAGTTTGAGAGCTCTTGTGGTCCAGAATGCAGGGAGAGGCATTAATGAAGGAATGTTATTCTGCAGTAGTTTCAGTTGTTGCAGGAGATACTTAATTTTAGATGCAAAAATTGGCATTAAAAGAACTTGGAGCAGCAAACACATTTTTCTTTCAGGGTGTGGGCATGCTGTCCAAACAAGAGTGTTGAGCAGAATAATGCAGAAAGAGTTGCACTCACTGTATGCCCTGTTATATGTTTAAATGCTTCTGAATAGTTTTTTCATATGAGCACACAGCCAGAATCCTTGGTGGGTCCAGTTTCTTCAAGTCAAATGAGAGATGACCCTGCTAAATTTGTAGATGGTGAAGCCCTATTCCAGTTTGAAGTAGACAACCACCAAATAGATTTGTATCATAGATGTGTGTTCTGCCCTGACAAATCATTACCAAAAATAGATCTCTACAATATGCTCTTTTTGACTGACATGGTGGGAGGATAGGTTGGTTCCAGGCTGAGGGAGGAGGAAGACTAGGGTTTTTTGTTTGTGTTTTGTTCTTGCTTTTTTGCTGCCTGAGGCTGTGGGAAGGAACAGAAGTTGGGAGCAGCCAGGACATGGTGGGATAGGGCTCTTCCAGATGTACTGTATAGGAGCAGGCTTAATTTTTTCTGGAAGGAAGAGAAGGCATCACCCAAAGGATGGGAGGAGGGTCTTCTTTCAATAGAAATAAATGGCTCAAGTTGTTTTTCCCCTTACAAGTCAGGGAGAGGAGTGTTAAACTCCCACATACACATACCACACCACCACATCTCTTTTTTTCTGTGAACTTAAGCTCAAGGAAGCCATTGACATGCGACTCAACTCATTTCTCGAATGAGTACTTGACACGTAAGGCTCAAAACTGAGTTGCGACTGGCACTTGCTATGATTCGCAAGTTGAGTTGCAGGCCCCCCAACTCAAGACTTGGGCTCAGTGACTTTAGCACATTCCTGCTGTTTAATTATGTTATAGTCCCCATCAGGCCTTATGAATGCGTTCTGGCACACTGTATGAAATGGATTTGACACCCCTGTTTTAGATCATCAAGTTAAAACAACTTGCCCGTTTCAGGATTCACACAGTGTGATAAATGCATATATAGTATCCATTACTCTTATAGCCCCTCTCCCCACACTGAACAAACACTGAGAATCTTGAGCAGGAAGCCTGTAAGTGTCCAGATCACTGGTATCTCATCATAGTAAATACTCGTTTACTGGCCTGCTGTATGCTTCATCAGCCTGCAGAGTGATCGTAGCCAAACATGTCTACTGTGTTATGCTTCAGCATCTTGAAAGGGCTGCTTAGTCAGTCATTCAGAGTCAGTAGTTATGTTTGTCTTCTTTTAGTGTTTATTGTTTGAGCATCTATTTCTTCTCCAGTTGACCAGAAAGCAAAGACTTTGGCTTTGAGCCACCTTATAGTCCTTGAAGCTTTTCTAAGAGCAAGAAATTCAGGAATTTGGGTGAAATCCCCCATTCCTAATCCCACAGGTGAAACCTGACTGACACCCACAAGTTATAAAAGTGGGGTCACATACACCCCTTTTTACATTTGCCTAGATCTGAGGTTGGGAACATTTGATCCTCCACCTTCCTTCTTTGCAAGTATGGGTGTCAGGACTAAAACCCTAAAACAGCATAAGTAGGGGTAGGGGTATTACGTAGTTAGTCATAGCAATGTTTTTGTTCTATTTGCTACTAACATTTTAACATTCTCACCACTTGTTGTTGCCTCTCCCTTTTTTCCCCCCTACTCTGGCTAACTGATCAATGCTTTGTTTTCTATTTTCTTTATTGCTTGTTTTTTTCCCCAGGCTTTTAGTAAAATGCTTTTAATGTTTGTCTGCCTGGTCTCCATTTACTTACATTGTTGTTACATTTACCAGATTGCTCATGTTTTCCTACTGGCTGGTTTAATCCTTCTCCCTGGATTTTGGGGTTCTACGTTAAGGTGGGATTTTCCCAAAGTAGCTGCTTTATGGCTGCCTTCCCAGCTTGGGTGGTACCAAGAAAGGAAACTACTTTTCCCCATTCCTATCCTAGTTTACCTGGTAAAAAAAGGTGATGACACCCATATTTCTGCTCCCCGCTTCACTAAATGTAGTGGTACTGTACTCATTTTGCCCTCTGTCTTCCTTTACACTTGTAAAGATGCCTTATTCTTTATTTAAAATTTCTGAAAAGCTGTTTGCTCATGTATTTTTTTAGACATTTTTTCTTTTGTTATGTTCTTAAGACATGAGTTTTGGTTTTGTATGTCTCTTATGTCTTAAAACACCCTTCAGCTTTTTCCAAAATGCACTATATTTCAGATTTGGCTTTCTTCCTGATGTAGCTGGTGGCTAGCTAGAGGTTTAGAAACTTTTAGCTAACTGTTTTAGAGTTTTGTAGCTCTTTGAATCTGATGTTGAGTTTTAAGAAAGAATTGGGAACTATTCAAGATCAGCACCTATCTGTCCCTCTTCACCCCTGCGCACTTTCTAGTGGCTGTTGCTGGTGGTTTGCCTTTTTTTTAGATTGTGAGCCCTTTGGGACAGGGAGCCATTTAATTTTATTATTATTACTATTTGCCTGTAAACCGCTTTGTGAACTTAATGTTGAAAAGTGGTATATAAGTACCTGTTGATTGATTGATTGATTGATTGATTGATTGATTGATTGATTGATTGATTGACTGACTGACTGACTGACTGATTGATTGATTGATTGACTGATTGACTGATTGATTGATTGATTGATTTATTTATCTGTTTTATGTATAGGTTTTCATGAAGTATTGCCATGTACGAAGCAAAAGAAAGACAGAAGTTTATCAGCAATGCTCAGTATTTGAGAGAGATGCAGCACAAGATGGATTCAGAGTATCAGGTAGGGAGGTATATTCAAGTTCATTCATTGTTCTTTCTGCAGAGCAGAGAGCACTGAAGATGATTGGGGGGGGGTGAGATCTACTTCATCAGGTACATTTTGTTTGAATGCAGTCCTCTACACAATCTGATTTCTGACAGATGTGAGTTTTGCTTTTTAGGCTTGCCTGAGAAAACAAGAGCAGACTAAAGAACAGTCTGAGAAGAAGCGGGAGCAACATGCCAGACAAGAACCAAGGCAGACAAGTGTATCCTCTATCTCTGCTGGGCGTAGCTATGAAAGGCCATGGATTTCAAGACTCCCTGTCAACAGACAGGTAACTTTTTTTAACTTTAAAAAAACCAAGTGAAGGGGAGAAATACTGTAATATTGACCCCCATTGCTCATCCCAAGAAGTGCAGGAACATAAAAATACAATAATTAGCAAGGTTGAGTGGGTCACCTTGTACACAGGCCCAGCCATGAGGCTATCTGAAGCAACTCCTTTGAGTTGCAAGTTGGGAGGGAGCTGTGAACTTGCAAGGGATGCCCTCTATGTCTGCCTGCCACCCATCCAGCCACTTCAATCAGCTCTCTGATCCTAACTCACTGAGAGTGAGAAAAAAGGCAGCAGCCACCCACCTCTTTCTCCAGTGTCACTACTGCAAGCAATTGCAGCAACACAAACGCAAGAAGAAGTATCTTGTTTTGATAGCTCACCATGTGATCAGAAAGGATCATTCAGCTCTTCCACCTTCCTCTATTTGCTCACCCAGGAAAAACGCGAAGTGGTCAAGAAGAAGGAGTCAGAGACATGCGTCCTTCTTACTTTCAGTCTGTCATTGCACTTCTCCTGATCCTGTTGAAATAATGGGATGAGTGGAGCATGCTGGGAGTGCTTCCAGTTCCAGCACACCTTGGCTCCATCTCCTTGCCTATCCAGCTCTTTCCTTAAGTGGGCAGGTGAGGAGAAGGAGGTAGCAATGGAGGTGATAGGGTTCACAGTAATGTGCACATGAGGGTTTAAACTAGCAGAGACAGAGGATCTGCCCCTATTCAGGTGGCAGATATGTTCTAGCTTTTCCTGAGCTAGTAGTAGATGACAGTGGTGGCTCTCACTGCTGCTCCTCTAGGAAGAACCATGAAAGTTCTTCTTAGACATACACATCTGGCTTGATGGCACTTAAATGGGGGGACTTAATGGAGTCATGGATCCTGAATGTGAACTATCCACAGTATTCACTTCCCTGTGAAAAAGTTCCACAGGCTGTTTCATATGGTCTTCTTCTTAGCAAGGGTCAGTGTGTCAGTTTTCTTTGCAGAAGAGAGCAGTAGACTCTTATGGGTTTTTTCTAATCATTTGCTGATATACAGAGAGCAGCACAATCCTATTGTTGCTGAATGCCAGCACAGCAACTTCTGCACTAGTGCTAGGTGTCACAAAGGAGCTGTAAAGCATGTTTGTGGCACCATGCAAGTAAGTTGCACTGGCCAGAAAGCCAGGGCCAGCTCCTGGGCAGAGGAGGGTGAGAAGGGGGTCGTTCAGGCCTGGGATGGGGGTGGAATCGGCAGAGGAGGCCTCCGCTGAATCCCATTCCCGCTCCCACGCCTGGAAGCCCTACATGTGGCTTTGCAGACTTGCACCAGCTAATTTGTTGGCACAGATCAAAGTAGTCCTTTTGGGCAGGCTGGGGCTCAACACAGGGTAGCAAATGTTCCCTTACTCCAAGAAAGCCTCCAGCCTGCTCAAACCCAGCACTGGATACAATGCGGGTCTTGCGGCTTTAGCACTGGATAGGATTGGGCTTCATCCAGAAAATGCTTCTTCCATGTCTCCTTGCTCTCCCTCCTACATTTTTAGACTGGAGGAATCACCCACTTGTAGACATAATCCAATGTGAGTTTGGATAAAAAGCAGTGATTCCACAATACAATAGCTCTCAGGTCAAATGGAAGCTTCGCATAATAGAGCCAACATGACAACGCAACAGTTTATTTTCATAGATCACAGAATGGGAGGGTCTAGTCAAGCCCTCTGCTAGAAGGCAAAATTGTCCTTCTAGTGTATATTAAACTAAGTTTATGCAGATTATGGATAATCCACTTGTTTTGTATGTTCCCGGAGGCATCTGGTGAGCCACTGTGAGATACAGGAAGCTGAACTAGATAGGCCTTCGGCCTGATCCAACAGGGCTCTTCTTACGTTCTTATCCTAGATGTAGAGAGCAGGGGTAAATAAAGTGCTCTCCCCTGAGACACCCAGAGTTAAGGTATCATGTTGTAAAACAACTAATATATTAGCATTGTTATATTAGGAAAAGGGACTCAGTTCAGAATACTTTGGCTGCTAGAAATGTAAGTTATTATGTAATTGTTTTCCAGTGTAAGTAGCTGTGACAAATAAGATGAACTATGTAAAATTTATATTTGTCAGACAATTATTCATCTGCTTCATTACATAACATGTAGTTGTTTAAGAAATGCTCTAGTGTGTCTTTAATAAGCTTTTCTCTTTTTTTCTGAACTAATTCACCCATATTCAAATAAACCTATCCACTGATTTATCTATTCTATACAAAGGTTTGTTATTGCCTTAATTTTTGCATATAATATTTATCAATGCGCTTATTATGAAGTTTTGAAATGAAAATAAGCCAGTTTCACACAGTCTCATGTAATACTCCTCCTTTGGCAGCAGTTAATCTATTTGAAGTTAAAAAAAAGTTAATCTATTTGCATTGTGGAACTATAAACAGGACTATCTCCCTCTACATCACATGTGTCTCATTCCCTTTTCACCCTGGCATTTTATATGTCTATATTTCTGTGAAATCATATATTATCTCTCTTCTTATAACTAAGCAAAGCAAAGAGATGATGCACATTATACAATTTTTAAAAATAATCATTGGGAAATTTCCTCTGACATATTAAAAAGTTTATTCACATGCAGTAGGTCCCTCTTGATCTATATTATATGTCTCCAAAAGTATCTATATTTCCCATCCAAACACAAATGTAGAAAACTATACCACCAGGTCACTCCTAACTTGCACAGGAGCAGGCAAGTCAGCTGGCCTGCA
Source organism: Lerista edwardsae (assembly GCA_029204185.1). Lineage (NCBI taxonomy): Eukaryota > Metazoa > Chordata > Lepidosauria > Squamata > Scincidae > Lerista > Lerista edwardsae. The sequence continues at coordinate 3,182,426 of JAJKFI010000047.1, forward strand.
CGGCATCCTACCCAGGTAGGAGGCAGCTGGAGCTCATCATGGGGCAAGAGAACGTTTGTCCCCTTACCCCAAGGTAAGCCACAGGCAACCCAATGGGGCTGCTCAGACCTGCACCTCCTAAATAGCAGGCACAAGTCCAAGCAGCCCAGAACGGGGTCATGCGGCCCAGGGGCAGGGATTATGCCCCTCCCCAGACCGACCTGCCTGCCCATGGCCACACCATACAGAATAAATCACAATACCATATGCAGAGCCTAAATAGGGTGGCATCAGTAGGGTTGGTGTAACACCCATTAACTTTATTTATAAATTGTAATATATAACGGTAGAGATCACCTAACAAATTAGTAACCAACAAAAAACAACAGTGGCCCCTTGGGCTTAAAACAACTTAATAATAGGGCGGAATCCTAAGCTGCGCTGGAACAGGCAGGCTGGCGGCCCTGCGCAGTATCCAGCACAGCTTGGGAGTAGGCAAGAAACTCCCTGGGAAAGGGCACGGTGCCAGCAAAGGGTAGCTGCCAGCAAACCCCAATGGGCTCCTTGGATCTGTACCTGCTGTTTAGCAGGCACAGAGCTGAGGATGCTGCGTGGTCCAAATCAGGGCCACGCAGCCTGGGGATGGGAGCTTAGATGCAGCCTAATGGCCACATCTCAGCTCCACCCACATCCTTGGGCCAGCACACCTCCCAGCCCACCCACCCTCCACCCAGAACAGGCCTCCCCCTACCCAGAACCCCTCTTGAATCAGCTGGCACAGGAGTGGCACAGTGCAGGCTTCAGCCGGCGTTGCTGGGTCAATGCTGCTGCCAGCGTCGGCCCTGTGGACACAGCATTGGCCCAGGGGGCCCAGGGCAGTGTTCTTGCACCAGCACTGCATGCGCAGGACTGATGCAAGCAGGTAGCATCAGCCCAAGGGAGCACTTTGAATTGCGCCTTCACACAACTGAGGGCACAATCCTAACTTGCGCTGGAACAGCAGGCCGGTGGGCCTATGCTGTATCCAGCACAAAGGAGGCACCAGGAGCCTCCCCTATGGGTTCCTCAGATCTGCACCTGCGAAATCATGGGCACAGGTCCAAGGAAGCCGCGTGGCAAGGGATGAGGCCTTGGATGCGGCCATAGCACAGGGCACATTTGCCGCCCCAATGGGCTTGCTCGGATCTGCACCTGCCTCATCCCAGCTCCACTCCCTCCCCAAGCCAGCACACCTCCCGGCCCACCCACCCCCACCCAGTTCCTCCCTGCCCCTGCCCAGAACCACTCTTGCACCAGCCGAACCCAGCTGGCGCAGGAACAGTGCGGCCATCGGCTGTCACCCTTGGGCCAATACTGCTGCTAGTGTCACCCAATGGCACCAGCGCTGACGTGATAGTGCCAGTCAACACTTTCGCATCAGCTCTGGTGCTATTGGGCCAACTCAAGCAGCTGGCTTTGGTTCAAGGGCGCAGGTAGGATTGTGCCCTGGGTCTGTCACTGCTGTTCCCACAGACTTTTTCTTTTTATGTTTTCACTGTTTCTCGTCCCTTTTGTGATACAGAATATGTGTATATTCTGAGATGGCCACAAAAATCTTCTGTAGCTTAATTTGAGCAGGTTTATCTAGGCTGAATCTCAAAATTATTTTTCAGTGGACCTCGTCGCATGTTACTTTTCCCCCCTCTTTCAGTTCACCCAGGAAAAGATTGGGAGTGGGCCTTGGAGGTCACATGGGTTAAAGCCTTTCTTCCATTCACTGAATGTAAATGGAGACAACTGAATGTGCAGAATGGGATATGGAATAATTTGAATTATGAGATCCCTTCAAATGGTTTGATTTTCCAGAATAAGGAGAGATTCTACATTCAAATTATTGTGGTATTTCCTTTTTCAAACATTCATTTCTCCCAACAGTTAAAAAAAATGGAAGAGGGATGAAGGGAAGAGGGATGAAGCAAGCAAGCCTGAGTCCTATTTTCTCACTGGGAAGTATCTGCAGGGATAATCTCAAAGGCCCAGATAACTAGGGCTTTAGTCCTAGGATATTTGAAGTACTCACAAAATGTATTTTAGCATGTGCAGATCACTGTCCCCTCACTGTAGCTGACCCCAGAATACCTGAAATGAAATAATGAGTTTTTCCCCTTAAAATGAACCTTTTGCACCGGTGGAAGAGTATTCTGCTGCTAATGTTTAACTCATTGAACTTACCAGACCTCTTCTGATGAAGCTTCTGGACATGAACCAAAATCCACTGTAAAGTCTATTGGGAACAAACCAGAAGCTAAATTTCCAGCCATTGACAGAACATCTGTTAAGCAGAAGCAAAAACCAAGCACAGGCTCCAAAAAAACAGAAAAAAGTGGACCTGGTCCCAAAAAAGATACTTCAGGTGTGTATGGAGAGAATTCTCATCTTTTTAGTGAAAGAAACTTTGATTCATCCAGCTGGAGCCAATGATCTTAGAAAGGTTCTAGGATTGGAGTCTAAGATTGGAAATGATGAAGAGCCAATAGCAATATCCAAGAATACAGTGTGCAACAATTTCCAGAGGCATCACTAGGGTTGGTGTCACCCAGTTCAAGAAATCATGGTTCTTGGATCCCTTGAACCCCCTCCCAAACTAGGCCATACCTTAATATTTTGTGTGTGTGCTAATATTACTCGTAAACCGTAATTCAGTGTGTCACTGAATGTAATGGCAATAGTAGTGACAACAAGAAAAATTAAAATGACACCTTTTAAATACCATAAACACACTTAGGATCAAGCTGTGCCTATATGTAGTGAGAAGATGCATGCTTTATTCTGACTCATGAAATAAATGATTTCCTTGCTACATTTATTTCATATATTGCCTAATGGATTGCTTTGAGAAAACAATAACTCAATACTCAATTTTGCTGAATTTCTGCAGTTATGCCACAAAGTAGAAATTGAAGGTGGGTGGGTTAAACCATAGAGTGGGTTAAACTAAGCATGGCCAGCAACATAAAGGGGAATAACAAAAGCTTCTTCAAACACGTTAGAAGCAGGAAAATTGCAAGAGAAGTGGTTGGCCCATTGGATGGTGAGAGAGGGAATGGGGAGATAAAAGGGCACTTGGAGATTGCAGAGAAATTAAATGAATTCTTTGTATAGATCTTCATGGCAGAAGACCTCGGGCCTGAACTGCCCCTCCTGACTAAGGAGTTAAGTCAGATAATAAAGTTAAGTCAGGTTAATAGAGAAGATGTTGTAGACCTAATCAACAAATTAAAGATAAATAAGTCACTGAGGCCAGATGGCATCCACCCAAGAGTTATTAAAGAACTGAAGTTGCCAATCTCTTAACAATAGTATGCAACTTGTCCCTTAAAACTGCCATAATTCCAGAGTGTTGGAGGATAGCAAATGTCATATCTATCTTTAAAAAAGGAAGGGGGTACCTTGGTAACTATAAGCCGGTCAGCCTAACATCTGTTCCAGGTACAAGGGTAGAAAGCCTCATCAAAGATAAAATCCTGACACATATAGAAGAACAAGTGCTGCTGAAGGAAAGTCAGCATGGCTTCTGTAAGGATAAGTCTTGGCTTACGAACCTTTTAGAATTATTTGAAAAGGTCAACAGGCATGTGGACACAGGCAAACCAGTGGATATTATATATCTGGATTTTCAGAAGGTGTTGACACAGTCCCTCACCAAAGGCTGCTGAGAAAACTTCACAGTCAGGGAATAAAAGGGCAGGACCTCTTATGGATTAAGAATTGGTTGAGGACCATTTCACAGTGGAGAGAGGTGAAAAGCGGAGTGCCCCAAATTCTGTCCATGGACAGGTGCTTTTCAACTTATTCATAAATGACCCAGAGACAGGCACAAGCAGTGTGGTAGCCAAGTTCTCAGATGACACTAAACATTTCTGAGTAGTGAAAACCAGAAGGGCTGGTAAAGAGCTCTAGAAACATCTTTCCAAACTAGGGGAATGGGCACCAAGATGGCAGATGCATTTCAATGTAGGCAAGTGTAAAGTGAAGCACATTGGGGCAAAAAATTTCACATATAGGCAACTTCAGTGGTTCTCAAACTTTTTAGCACCAGGACCTACTTTTTAGAATGACAATCTGTCCAGGACCCACCTGAAGTGATGTCATGACTGGAAGTGCCTTCATTGTGATACCAGAGCCTGCTGCTTTCCTGATAATGCAGCAATAGGTTGGGTTATTTCTCAGCCATTTTCCAATAGCAAAAAGGAACAGGAACTCACTTTTGATTGGCACTTGTCGGGAACCCAGAACCAGTCACGGAGCCCGTTAGGATCCGGAATGCCTGTTCTGGTCCGTTCCCCTGAATGACATCACTGGCCCTGACCCACAATTTAGGAACCACTGGGCTAATGGGTTTTGAATATCTGTGACAGCTCAAAGAGAGAGAGAGATCCTGGGGTACTGGTGGACAACTCAGTGAAAGTGTTGACCCAGTTTGTGGAAGCAGTGAGGAAGCCCAGTTCCATGCTTGGGATAATTAAAAAGGGAGTAGAGAATAAAATGGCCAATATTATTATTCCATTGTACAAATCTATGGTAACACCACACCTGGAGTACTGCATACAGTTCTGGTCGCCACATCTTAAAAAGGACATAGTGGAACTAGAAAAGGTACAGAAGAGAGCAACTAGGCTGGGGCACCTCCCTTATGAGGAAAGGCTACAGCGTTTGGGGCTCTTCAGTGTAGAAAAAAGGTGCCCAAGGGGGGACATGATTGAGACATACAAAATTATGCATGGGATGGATAGAGTGGACAGAGGGATGTTCTTTTCCTCTCTCACAACACCAGAACCAGGGGACATCCACTAAAATTGAGTGTTGGGAGAGTTAGAACAGATAATAGGAAATACTTCCCCCCCCCCGACGGTAAAAAAATTAATCTGTGGAACTCCTTGCCACAGGAGGTGGTGATGGTGTCCAGCCTAGGAGCCTTTATAAATGGGGATTAGACAGATTTCTGGAGGAAAAATCTATCGCAGGCTACAGGCCTTGATGGCTGATGCAACCTCCTTATTGTAGAAGTAGGATACCTCAGAATGCCAGATGCAGGGGAGTGACAACGAGATGGAAGTATCTTGTGTGCTTCCTTAGGGGTAGACTTGTGGCCAAGGCCAGACTTGTGCCCATGGCGAAAACTGCGGTGACGTACAAACTCAAAGCGAGGCAAAGACTTGTGGCAAGGGGTAGATTTGTGGCTAGGGCCAGACTTGGGGGGAGGGGTAGACTTGCTGCGAGGGGTAGACTTGTGGC
>JAJKFI010000047.1:3187688-3201154 GCA_029204185.1 Lerista edwardsae
ACTTGCTGCGAGGGGTAGACTTGTGGCCAAGGCCAGACTTGTGCCCACGGCCAAAACTGCGGTGACGTACAGACTCATGGCGAGGCAAAGACTTGTGGCGAGGGGTAGATTTGTGGCTAGGGCCAGACTTGGCGGGAGGGGTAGACTTGCTCCGAGGGGTAGACTTGTGGCCTAGTGCAGACTTGTGCCCAGGGCCAAAACTGCGGTGACGTACAGACTCATGAGGAGGCATAGACTTGTGTAGAGGGGTAGATTTGTGGCTAGGGCTCGACTTGTGGCCACGTAAGATACAGGAACCTGGACTAGATGGGCCTATGGCCTGATGCAGCGGGGCTCTTCTTACGTTCTTATGCTAATTTTAAAAAAATTGTTATAAACGATTCTGTGCTTTTAATTATTGATTTTAAACATTGTTTTAACTAAGTCAATGTTTCTAACTGTTTTCTGCCACTGATGTGTATTTGTACCACCACTAACACATGTAATCATTTTGGTATCACCCTTCCCTGCGGTGTCACCTGGTGTGGTCCAACCGCACCCGCCACCCCACCCCCAGGCTGGTGGATAGCCCTGGCTGATTCACAAAGGAGACTAGTCCCTCTCATAATCTGACATACTGATGTAAGATAAGAGCAGGAACTATTAGAAATAAGAAAGATAGAACAGAGGCTTAAGCAGAAGCCTTGCCTAGAAACTGGTAGAAGTTGCAGGTGGTACAACAGAGTACAGATGGAACCAATGCACAGCGTGTAAACATGTAGACTGCTGGAGCAGGGAGGCTTAGTGGCCTCATATACAGCGTCAGTTTGAAACCAGCCTTTCACCCAGGTAAGTTGGCAGGGGAGCAGAATGGGGCAGTAGAAGGGTGGAATGCGGAGGGCAGATCAGGTCTGGAAAGGGGATGGGTTTGGTAGCAGCGGTAACCACTGAATCAAAACTTTTTTCCTGGACTCAATCCTGTGGCCCAGGTTTGCTGGGTGTTTGCTGGTGCATGTCTGAGTAAACCCCTTCACACCACTGAGGGTTCACACCCCAGGGAACAAATTTTCTCTCACCCAGACCTACGCGACCGGCCACTCCCCACAGGATGCAGCACAAGTCATTCAGACTATTTTTGTTCCAAATAGCAAAAGCATTTGGAGCATTTTGCATGGTTTAAGAAAATGATTAAGTGTTTTTACAAATTCACTTATGCACCAAAAAACATGGAAATTATAAGGCACCCCTTCTGCCATGTAACCAGAAAGGTAGTAAATGTGTTCTTCAGTCCCACATATTGTGTTTGCTTACAACAGCCTCCATACAACCATGCTCTCTCAAACCCTTTCATAAAAACAATGTTTAACAGCCTTACAGAAGCCAATTTTATCAAGAAGGCAGCGAATGAACCAGAAAAGTTTGTTGGAAAAACCAGACTCTGAAAATGCAAAAAAAGCAGAAGGAAGAGGAAAGAAAACACCAGTGCTGCAGGGCATAGCAAAGGGTACCAAAGGGACTGGTGAGAAACACTTTTTTTTCCTTTCAAATAATACTAATTTTATAGCTCATAGTTATAGATGGCATTCTTACTCCAGATTATTTTATGTATTGCATTGTGTTAATGGGCCTTTCCAGTGGCAGCCCCCAAGTTTTGGAAATTACTCTCCTGGAAGGTTTGTACTGCCCCATTTTTTTTAGCCTACAAATTGTTTGTTTTGCCCGGTGTTAGGGATGATTTAAGATGGGCTTCTTTGTTTCTCTGCAATTTAATGTTTTTTTAAATGTTTGTTTTTTTAAGGTCCTTTGATCATATGATCAATTTGGTGTTCATAATCTATCTGAGGTATGCTGTACTCTGGTGAAATTTGAGACAAATCTGATGTAAGAACTATAGCAGTTGAAAGTGTTTGTCTGCTCTGTTTGCAACTATAATTTTGTGGGTATAAAACATTACTTTCATTTTTCTTTTTGTCCATTTTGATATTAAACAATATTGTTTATTTAAAAGATTTGTATCTTAGCTTTTCCTTCCCCATGAAGAGTTGCCGAAGGCAGCTTACACTGTATCCTTTTTTTCTTCTTTTACCTATTCGTAGTACTCCTGTCCCCAAGGGGCTCACAATCTGAAACATGGGTGTAAGAGATTAAAAGAGCATATAAACTAAAAAATGATATTAAAAACATAATTCTCCTCCTCACAGGGCTATTGGTGTTTTTAGAACTGCTATAACAAGGAAGGGGCACAGGGCACACTTAAAGAGGCAGCAGCAATTAGAGGTGTGATAGTTGCTCTACTATTAATACTACTAATGGTCTAACACAATCAGCTTTTTTGTACAATAAGAAAATGTGTTTTTATTCTGTTGAACACAGTGACACTTCTTCCCTCAAAGATGTGTTTCTGCTGCAAAATCAGCACCTTGTCAGCAGTAGCATTGCTGGGGGGGGGGCGTGCCTGGTGGCACATACCCCAGTCTGCCACCACCATCTCTGCTCCAGCCTGTTCTTCAGCACTCTTCAGCCCAGCACCCTTCACCCTCCCATTCCTTCATCTATCGCCCCCCCGCCCCATACACATATTGTCCCACCCCATAGACATTCATTCATTTATTGGAGGGACAGACGCCAGGAAGCCAAACAGCTTTGTAGCATTTCACTCTTCCAATAGACGGAGGAATGGAGCGCATGAAGTCACTTGGCTTCACAGCACTCCACCCCATCGATAGACGGAGGAATGACTTACCGCTGCAACCTTGCAGGCGCACCAGGAAGCCAAGTGGCTTCCTGGTGCGCCTGCAATTCCAATAGACAGAGGAATTAAGAACTACACACTCCCTCATGGCCTTTTGGAGAGGGCTCAAATCATTCCTATCTTGTCTGGCCTTTGCATGAGGGTTGGCTGTCTGCCCTCTGGAATACTGTCATAGTTTGTTTATTCCCCTGGTCAATTGTTTTCCCACCCATCAAAGGGCTGCCGAGGAGAATTGGATCTAGCTTCATTCTTGAACATTCTCTGTGTTTCCGTTAAATTTTTAATGTTTTTCTTTTCTTTTCTTAATGTTTTACTTATTGTGGTTACATTGTACTTTTTTGTTCTCTGTAAGCCACCTTGGGCATTTGCTTCAGCATGGGAAATGCAGGGTATAAATTCTTCAAATAAATAAATAAATAATCCCTCCGATAGATGCAGGGTGCAACGTTCCTCCATCTATATGAGAAGCAGAGCACCGCAAACCCAACTGGCTTTGTAGCGCTCCGCTCCTCTGATAGTTGGAGGAATCTCTTGCTGCTGCAAGGTTGCAGTGGCCAGAGATTCCTCCGAGTATCGGAGGGGGCGGGAGTAGAGCCCACCCCCTCCAATATGTGGAGGGTGGCTGACAATGGCGGTGGTGGGAGGGTCATAGTACCCCCTCCCCCAGGTACGTCCCTGCTTGTCAGTATTCTCAGGGCCATATATGTACCTCCAGAAATGGAATATTTCACCCAAGGAGCTATGTGATGGTTATAAGGTTGTGCAGGTGTCACATGGTATCTCTTGCATATTATTTGTGATGTGATTAGTTGTATGTAGCTGAATATATAAAAAGAAGTTAAAAGGACAAAAAACCCTACTATTATCTACATACATATACTGACACACATTGCCAAGTAGTAAAGCCCTGTAACAAAATGCAAGGAATATCTGCAAATCCAAGAAACTATAAAACTTGAATCATACCACTGCAAATAATGCACTCGAGCATTATACGTATAAAACGTTCAGAGACCCTCTTCAGCTGAGCTTCTGTACGACTCAGTATAAAGAATCAAGTACATTATTTATTGCAATAGCTAACACCAGGTTATACTAATAACAAATCTGCCACTTATCTCAGAAACTACTGTAACATACATTGGACTCACATTTCCTTGTGTCGGAGACACAGCAGTTTATGTTCTTTCCTGCATCATTGAAGCAAGATGAGTAGTCACAGGAGGAGCCCACAGTGTGATCATGCCAGCATTAAGTCAGAGTTTGTATCATTGATGTAATATGAAAGGAGCTGCAGACTGGCCTTCTGCCATGTAGTCTAAGGCTTCTCACTTTACCCTGACAAACTAAAGGAGCAGCCCTCTGTGGCTCCCACACCATCAGGATATTATCTATTGTGTAAAGCTATGTACAGACAAAAAGCCTAAAGCTATGTACAGACAATTACTTTTCAAAGACTTGGAGGTGGTAAAGACACTTGGTAAAGCCAGCGGGAGGCCGGCGGCTCTTAAGGCAATTGGAAGCATGGAGAATGCAGCGTTCTCCGTGCTCCTGCTTGCCTTAAAGAGCAGCCGGCCCAAAAAATGTATTTTTCAAATTTCTGTCCCCAAAATTAAGGTGCATCTTACACTTTGGTGCGCCTTATACTTGGGGAAATACGGTATACTCCTTTCTTCAGCACCTAGTGAAGCTTGTCTCATTGTCTTCTTCTGGAGCTGTGCAAGCCCAAATTAGCTGTGAATCCCAAACAGATATTTATTGCTGTTATTTCCATCAGTGTGTGGAAATCACTAATACTGAATAAAAGCTTAACATGATAGTAGTAAACAAATAAACTTGGAAAGCAAATCTTGTTCTCAATGCAGATTGGCAAGATGGCACAGGACAAAGAAGTGGCCCTGCTCTTAAGCATAAGAGAAAATCTCATGAAAGAAGAAGCTTACTCCAGACCTCTAAACTAAGTATAGATAGCAAAAGCCTTGACAGAGATCTCAAAAAAACAGCAGCAAAGCAGCCCACCACTCACCCAATGGATTCTACTATTCAGGTTGCTTCTGGTCCTTCCATATCAAGTGATTCCAGCAACTCGAACCTTCCTCCTATTAAAAATGCCCCTGTAAGGTCCAGAGAAGATGATTTTTATGCAATGTTGGGCTCAAATGTGGAAGGTTCACCTGGAGAGAATGAAGACACCAAAGACATGAACCCTATAGAAGAAGAACTTCTTTCCTTTGATCACAATAAGTCTTCTCCTCTTGATCAAAGCAACAGGGTTAGTACGATGTCTTTAACACAAGCAGAGCCGCATAACTGTGAAATGGGAGCTGGTGCTGATGGGAGAAGAATGGAACTTTCCCAGAGATTACTAAGGCAACATAATATGACAGCAGACTCAGCTGCTGATCAGCCTTCATTAGGGCAAAGAAATTCATGGGACCACAGGAAGCCTTATGCTCTTGAAGAAAGCCTTTCGGAAGAGACTCATAAAAAAGAAAGTGAGACTCTGGCATTTCGTGCAAGAAGCCCACAGGCTGAAAGCAGACCAGGAAGTGCAACTGCTGATGATACCAATGGTAATTTAAATTCTACTGAAGACTGGTCCACGTCCAACATCTATGTCAGAGAAAGACAGGCTTTTGAGAGCAATCAAAGATGTTATGCTGGGCTTCCTAGTTCTGTTAGGCCAGCAGTTCAGAGACCTTCTCTGCGTTCTACGTTCAATATCCCAGGATCTTTAGCACAACCTGCAAACAGAACTGAGACTCTGGGCAATGTCGATGCTGCTGTAACTTCTGGGCAAGTCACAGAAATGAATGGAAGCCCAAGGTTCACGGTTCGCAGACAATTATCTCCTATAAGAATCAGAGATTCGTTTTCAGCTTCAGAAAGCTGTCGTTCTTCATCACCTACCATCAGTACTTTTGAAGATAGTAGCCTGCTTGAGGACAGTATAAGCAATGGTCTAAGCAGCATATCACCAAGCACCACTTCTCATGATGAAGACAACTTTCTGAATTCCCATAGCTCCTCCTCATCCACAGATTCTTCCCACCCATCTCTTTTCCAGGCAAACTTCACAGCACACCTTCACATGGCTGGTCCGCTAACTGATCAAGTGCCAATTTTCCTGACAGTATCTGATTTGCGAAATCAGAGCAACTTTGTGAATGGTACAAACGGCTGCCATTCACCAAATGCAAAAGCGATTGATAAGCCTGAGACAGACCCTGAGAAACTAAAAAAATTGCAAGAGAGGTAAGTAATTGATATGGGGGGGGGCAAATTTCTCCAAATGTATTATGCCTGAGCATAGATAAACTGTTAGATAGGGTTTAATTGTGAGGTAGTCTGGTATGTGTCGTATGTCTTGAACACTAGAGTTTTATCCTGGAAACTATGAAAAAGAATAATAATGAATTCTGCATATCTGATAGTCCATCAGCATGTCTTTGAAGACATACCTATCACCCTTCTAAAGATATATAGACCTGCCCTGGTATCTGCAGGGGGATGTGTTCCTGGCCCCCACGGATACCGAAAACCACTATTCAGGGAAAACACCCTCCATGCACCCATTTACATGTTTTAAAGCTTACATGGGCAAAATTCTTCTTGCTTAAACTGAGCACTGTAAACCTACAGGCTTTGTAAACCTATAGAGCTTTGCAGGCTGCCTTCCGACGGCTGAAATACTTAAAAAAAGAACTAGGTCAACAGGTAGTGGTAATGTTGTTTCTTGTTGACGTTGCTGCTGCTTTTTAAGCATGTGTTTCCCTAAAACATGTGTTCATCTATTAGATACCTAGAAGACATTCTCTATCCCTGTACAGGCCCCCCAATCTGTAGATCTCATATCCACGGTTTCACTTATCTGAGGATGTGAGGGCTTCCATGCATGTCTGTTAGCTTGTTTAAAGACTCACCCCAACCACTAAGTCCTGCTTAAAATATAAGCTTAGAAGCTCATAGTGACCTTCAGGTTACCTCCCAGCAACTTGGTCGCTTAAAAATAACATCTGCTTCCCATTAACCTCAATCTAGTTTTTGTCAAGTGACCTAGCTGCTGGGAAGTGACCTGAACGTCGCTATGAACTTCTAAGCTTATTGCAACCTGACTTAAATAGGTTGGGGTAAGTCTTTAAACAAACTAATGGGCATGTGCAGGGGCCCCCAAATTCACAAAAAAGTGAAATGTTGGATATGAAATCCACAGATATGGGGAGAGCTGCACAGGGATATGGAATGTCTTCTAGGTATCCAACAGATGGGTTCCATTTAGGGAAACAATTATGCTTAATTTTTAAGATAAATACTGCCAGATTTCAAGCCTATTAGTAACACTCGAGATGTTTCCCCCCTAATGTGACACATGACAAAGCATTTTGTCTGTATTATACACATAAAGTGGACAGTAAAAAGCACTTGCTCATTCTGAGGAGCATTTTCTTTGTTACTGCTTTCCAGGATAGAACCTAATCCAACAATTTTTAACCACTGTGCTGCAGCACATTGGTGTGCCAAAAATGGTCTTCAGATGTACCATGGGAGTCTGGGGGAGGGCCATTTATTAGTAGGGCCATTGGGGGATGTGAGTCCCCTTCCAGCAGCACAGTTTGCCTTGTCAATTGTCAAAAAACTGATGGTGTGCCTTGACAATTGTAGAGCGCAATCCTAAATTGCACTGGATTGACGAGACTGGCTGTGACGAATCCAGTGCACCTGAGGTGTGCTGGGGAGCCTCTCTGGGGCAAGGGCACGTTTGCACCCTTGCCCCAGGGGAGGCTCCAGCCTCCCCATTGGTTTCCTCGGTTCTGAGCCTGCTATATAGGAAGCCACATGGCCCAAATCGGGGCCACGCAGCCTCCCGACGAGGCCTAGAATGCAGCCTATTGGCTGCATCCTGGCCCGCCCTCTCCCCAGGCCAGCATGCCTGCTGGCCCACCCATCCCCACCCAGAACTGCCCATTCCCCACCCTCCCTCCTCCCAGAACCTCCCCAGTGCCAGCCAAGTTCAGCTGGGCAAGGGAGGCTTCCCATCGGGTCTCTCGGGCCAGCGCTACTCGTAGTGTTGGCCTGAGAGTTCTAGCACCAACGCAGGAGTACCTCTTGGCACCCCCACGTTGGCGCTAATGAGTCTGGGGCTAATGAGTCTGGATTGTGCTGGTCGTGTCTTCTCAGTGTGCCATAAGATGACAAAGTTTGAAAATAGCTGACCTAGACATTGAAACCTGTCTCCAGTCCCTGATGAGCCTTGCCTCAAATTTAAATAATCTAACCTCCAGTTAGATTTGATTCCAGGTCAGGTGTACAGTTGTGGACCCAGCCAATGGGCCTCCCAGGGGCAGAGAAGGAGGAGCACCACACCACGCCACACCAGGCTCCATTTTGTAGTTGTACGGGGGCAAAGGAGGGAGGGAGGGCTGCCTCATTGCCACCCTCCTCCCACTCCACCAATATAGCGCCCAGGGCATTTGCCCCCCTTCTTAATGGTAGGCCTGCCACTGACTATAGGGAAGAGTATTGCTTAGCTTTATTGTTGAAACTAATCACTGAGTCTGGAATCTTCAAACACTGTTCTCAACCTTGTGAATTGTATGTTCTTACATACAAGTTTGTTGGAGAAGCAAATATGTGCATCCAACCCATTTTTCTCTACTGAGGTGCCACAGGTGTCCACAAACATATTGGTTTTTAGAAAACAGTTGAACTGTTTACATAATTAGGCTCCTAGTAAATGGGAAATTATTAAATTTACTTCAATCAATCGTATTTATATACCACTTTTCAACAAAAAGTTCACAAAACAGTTTACAGGCAAATACTATAAAGTTAAAATGGTTCCCTGTCCCAAAAGGGCTCATAATCTTAAAAGAAAATACAGAACACCACCAGCAACAGCCACTAGAAAAGACACTGCTCAGGGGTGAATAGCGTCAATTACTCTACCCCTGCTAAGTGCCTCTTGCCCAGGTAGCAGAGGATACTTGAATATTTGTAATTAAATCAGAAATGCTTCTATACTATCAATGAATCCTTCTAAAATTTACAAGGAAAAATTTACAAGTCTTTGTATTTTTAGATTGGATTTGCATGTGCATTTGTGTTTAAAAAGTAATGTAAGACTCTTGAGAATGACCCAGGAACATAAAAACCCTTGAGTACTTTTGTGCACAATTGATGATTCAATCTGCATTGAAGTTGATATCCTTTATCTGATCAACATAAATAAACAAATATAAAACTCCCCAGGCAATAGTCTTTGGAGTTCATGTTAGTGTACAGGGTGTCCACAAAGTCTCGTTACAATTTCAAACTTGCATTACAAAAACAAATGAAGAGATACATGTATGGAAAGTATACAGTATTAGGACTATATATATTGAAGTTTATTTTGCATCAATTAATAAACCCCTATGTGTGCACCATTGGTTGCACGCAGCACATCAAGGCGATAATCGATTTCCTGCCATGTTCGCTGTAGCATAGTCTCATCAATGGTGGCAACAGCCAGTAATGTTCCATATCTTTGTTCTGAACACGATGTCTTTAATGTTGCCCCACAGAAAGAAATCTAGGGGCATGATATCATTAACACATCTCATCATTTGCATTTTTCGTGATTTTTTGCAATTCTAAAGAGACTTTGTGGACACCCTGTATTTTCCTTTATGCTTAGATCCAATGATTAAACAAAGTTATAAAAATTCACTAATTCTACGTACCATATTAGCTCTGCCTCCCTAGTCTGTAATTACTTTATTTTACTATTGATCAAAGGTGCACTTTGAATTGATTGTACCATCCATACAGTATCTAAACAGAGAAGCATGCTTTGTGGAGTTCCCTTTCTCTGAAGCCAAGGTCTGAGTATCTTATCTTAGTGAAATACAGTGAAGATACAGTGAAAAATATTTTAATTGGACTTATTGTTTGTAGCTAGGGCAAACCTAGTAGAAAGTTAAATTTCATGTGGCTTTTTATTATATGAATTGTTTCTTGTAAACTACATTGGCAACTGGTATATTCTACACTGAGGACCAGCTGCCGCCATGCTCATAGGATGCTGCAGTAGCTGTTTTGCCACTGCTCCTCCTGCAGGGGCTGGGCAGCTTTGGATTGAGCTGCCCAGCTAATAACAAGATACAGCATGTGGTAGATATATTGCATAAGGTTTATAAAATGTCTATAATATTCTACCCAAACACCCCTTCACTCCCACCTCCCAACATACATTTCAGTGCCTTAAATGTTAGCCCTATTCTTGGATATGTTTGGGTCACCGAGTCCAAAAATGGCATCATTTTGGCAGTATCAGCTCTAGTTTTGGAGGTACAGCATAGCCACCTTAGATGTTGATTCATCCAGTCATCTGCACATCAACATCTAACGTGGCTATGCTGTACCTCCAAAACTAGAGCTGATACTGCCAAAATGATGCCATTTTTTGAGTGCCTCGAATATATTCAAGAATAGATCTGAAGCATTAGAAGAAAAACTTTTTGGTTAGGCAGTGTTACCTCACTATCCAAAAGAACATGCTATAAACAAAAAGAGCAGCTTTATTATCATAGGGCTGTTATTAGGAGAATTCCTTTTTTTTTTTTGAAGAAGTGGGAAAGACAAAGATAAAAATGCTGAGTGGCAAGTGATAGGTGGGCCTGGAACAGTGCATGCACTAGAAATGTCCACCTCTAAAAATAGTGTGGGAAGCCTTGCTTTGCCTTCCATTAATTTGACTGGAGTCTAACAAAACAGGAACAACCTCCCTCCTCACAAATCTGTAAAACTGAATTGTGCACAGGTATTAAACCCATTAAGGGATCTAGCCATTCAGAAGGCAAAAAGTGAGAGTGTTAATAAGCAATTTTTTTTATCCTACTTCCTATATTTTAACAGCTTCCAGATTCATTGTAAGTACAGTATGTTATTACCATTCCTCCAGTTCAAATAAGTATATTGAATAGTGAAGCCTCTTTAAACTTTGCTGTCTCTCCAGTCTCTTAGCAGAAGACTCTGAAGAGGAGGGCGATCAATGTAGAATATGTCAGATTGCTGGAGGATCCATAAGCAACCCACTACTTGAACCATGCGGGTGTGGTGGGACTCTTCGGTTCGTTCATCAGGAATGTCTAAAGACTTGGTTAAAGGCAAAGATAAAATCAGGTGTGTCAGCAAGTGCAAGCAAAGTAGAAATAAAACATTGGCATGTACTGTCCCTTCCTACTCTAGTAACAAACAAAAATCCAACAGAAATGTCATGTCTTTTTGCTCAGTCCTGAATTAGAATTCTCATTAGGTACAATACACGATGTTCAGATAAGTTTTCTTATAATGTCCATTTGCTACTGGTGAAACTAGAAAAGCTGCCAGGAATGTCAGGTTCCATTACCGTTACCCATGTCTAGGAGTGTTGAAAATGGTGTTATTTTTCACAGATTTCATGATTTGAAAGGCAGAAAGTGGTGTTATGTGTTTTTATTCTAAGTTCTCATTCCAAGTTCTCATATTTATTAATTTAAAATTCTTTAAAAGTGTACTAGGTAGGTGAGATAGTGTCAGCAGATGCAGCCACAGTATTATTTCTAATTGGAAAAGTAGTCTATTTTAATATCTGGAAATATCTTAAAACACCAAAATGCATCCTTTTGTGTTTTTATTTGGATATTTTAACACCCAAAAGCGGTGTTTTGTGTTTTTATGCGTTCTTTTTAAAAATATCCCTATCCTTGGCCTGACTGAAGCTGCTGCACAGCCAGCACAATCCTACGCTGCCTGTTGCGTTGACGCTGTGTCATCGCACCGACAAGACTGGGTGAGCGCTGATGCGGGAGCGCTGATTGGCACCCCGCATTGGTGCTTGAGCCACAGAACTGGTGCTGCAGGCAGTGCCGGTCTCATTGTGCCCGCGCAGAGCCTCTCTCACGTTGGCCAAAGCCGGCTGGCGCAAGGGAGGCTCTGTGCTGGGGCGGGGGAGTGATTGGCGGTGGGAGGGAGATTGTGGGCAATGGGAGGGTGGGATGTGGGCGGGCTTGGGAATCGGCCATAAGGCCAAATCCCAAGCCCGATTGGGAGGCCGCATAGCCCCGATTCTCTGCATGGAGGTTGATGAGGCCTCAAATAGTGTAAACATTATTTTGAGTTTTTCCCATTGGCTTCCATAATCTTTCTAGTGGACACCCATACTCTGCAGATATCCCTGCCCTTTAGATCTGCATATTAAAAAATGAGCAACTTTAGGGGCCTCAGACCAGTCATTTGATTTCTGGACCTGCAAAAAACAGCCTCATCAGCTTGTTCCATCTGTCCCATTTTCTGCAATGTTCCCAGTTTCACAATACATAAAAGACACATTTCTCACAGTCCTGTTTGAAAGCCATCCCGCTACCATGTGTTGTCTACAGAGTATCCACTTTGATTTACACTCCACACAGGCACTAGTAGTATAACATGTTTGTTAATTATTATATAAACTCCCTGGCAGGGTTCTATACACAACCTGTGGCAGGGAGTCTAGAAGCCAAGTGGGAACATGCACATTAATTCACTGTGCTTGAATTATTCTATTCACTTATTTTGCATAATTTATTCAGCTTCTGCTAGCCATGGGGGGAGGGGGATAGACAAAGAACTGCACCTAGCACTGATACATCATTCCCATTCAACTGTTGGAAATCATGCTGAGTTCTAATAGGGGTCTTCAGGTTTCTTCAGGGGCCCTTAATATATTTTTAGGCTTACATCTCCAGACAGAGAATCTAGGACCCTCAATTCTGTGCCAGATTCCATCATGTGTAGGTACAAAGATTACATATACCTGTAGCTCTGAAAATGACTGGAGCAGCATTCCCTAGAATATGAATGTGTTCAACCTATAGGAAATCTGTACTGCATGTAAGATAAAGCAAACCGTTAATATTCTTCAGGTGCGGAGCTTGGTGCAGTGAAAACATGTGAACTCTGTAAACAGAGCCTGACTGCAGATCTGGATGATTTTAATGTGAATGACTACTACAGGACTCATCAGCAGTCTCAAGTAAGGGAGCAACCTTTTCCATGGGTTTAATCAGAGGCGTCATCCTACCGGAATGGGGCGGTACCCTGTTCTGGTAGTTCCGGGGAGAGCGGGACAGCGCGCGGCAGACTCTGCGTGCTGTTTTTGCCCTCCCGCCCGCCCCTGCGTTTGGATCGCTCTGTAAAAGAGCAATTCCGGGCGCAGGGAGGCGTTGCTGGGTGCCGCAAGGGGGCGGGGAGCTACAGCTCACCCGTTGGTCGCGGCGTTCCGGATCCTGGCGCCAGCATCACTGGGTTTAATCCTATATTAGACAGAATGCAGATATCTTCACTATCTCCCTAGATACCTGTAAGCATATATGGAATCCAGAAAATGCAAGGAAGATGGGCTAACTTGGGCAGATTTCTTGGAAATGTGAAAAATTATCAGTAGTTCACCAAATAATACCAAATTGAGAAGGATAAATTATGTTTGTTTTCTAGAATCTGAATATTGTATTGGACTATTTGAACTTAGATGACTTTATTCTGACAGGGATATCAATTCACCATCATTCCCAGTTTTTCAAATAACAACAAATGTCAGCAAAATTCTTATTATTATTTACAGTACATACTGCTTTTTAACAAAAAAAAATCACGAAGTTTACACAGGAAAATAAATTAAAATAAGGACTTTCTTTCTTTCTTTCTTTCTTTCTTTCTTTCTTTCTTTCTTTCTTTC
>JAJKFI010000047.1:3201164-3357197 GCA_029204185.1 Lerista edwardsae
TTCTTTCTTTCTTTCTTTCTTTCTTTCTTTCTTTCTTTCTTTCTTTCGGCTCATAATCTAAATCTAAAATATCATTCTCAGACCTAACCAGATGGGATTGGGTTTTTTGAATGATGAAATAAAACATTAGCTCCTTGTGCTATGGCAGTCAAAAGGGCAGATTCAGTGTTAGGAATTATTAGAAAAATGGCAGAAAAGAAACAGCAAGTATCATTGTGTTCTGTTGTGCATCTACTTTTTATTATTGGCTGGTTATTAAACATTTTTACCTTTTAAGTGATAATATGAAGACACATTTTGAAAATCAAACATGGTACACCTATATGTTTGGAGTTCTGGCTATCCTGTCCCATCAGAGAAAGAATATAGTAAACCTAGAAAGTGTATAGAAAAACATAACTGAAATTATCCAGATTGTCTTGTATGTATATGTATCTGGATAATTTCAGTTATGTTTTTCTATATACTTTCTAGGTTTACTATATTCTTATATTACTATAAGAAAAGCATAGCAAGTTAAGGCTTTTTTGTTAGTCAAGAAGTTGGCCATAAGATTATTAACTTGATTAAACTATTAACTTGATTAAAAAGCATTTGCTAGATCTCTGGGTGATTCAGTGAGAAACTAAAGGCTCTGTGCAGCAGTCCAATTCTGATCCGTCTAAAATGCTTTCTCCTTTTTGCATCAGTGTTGTATATATGCTAAGCAGTGTTGTATTCTCAGCCAGTAGTGACATAGCAATACATTAAATTGGGGCAGGGGGATCACAAAGAAAACTTCAAATACAGGACCTTCAAAACTTCAAATTTACACACCTTCCACAAAGTCCATAGCAGTTCAATAATTTTCCCATATAAGGAAACAAAATTGTACAGTGGCAATTCTCCAGCAGATCCATAGAAAAGTCCCAGTCACTGTGTAGTAGTACTGTCACTCCTGTGCTGATGGCAACCCTTCCCCTCACCCTCTAGTCATAAGCACTGAGGATAGTATGGATGGAAATAGCATCTTTCTTCTCTGGAATTTCAGCCCTGATAGTATAGATCAGTAAGATGCAACATTATGAAGTAGATGGTGTGACTACAAATCTTGCTCTTATTACATGGTGCCAGCTGCTTTTCTCCTTGCAGGGATAAAAATACAGGCCCCAGTATCTCATCCCCTGCAAATTGGAAAGTCACTGTGAAGGAAAAATTTGTTTGGGAAAATGATCAAATGAGGAAAGGGTTAAAACCCCAAATGGGGGCCTTTCTGATCCATGCAGTTACCTGTATGACCGTATGTTACAGTGGAGCAGCGACTCTCTCAGGACTACCAAGATTTTTCAATGTTTCTCTGAAACCTGGAGTTGGGGGGGGGGGATTTGATTTTAAAATTGGAAAGGATGCCCAGACTAGAGGTACAAAGCACTCCCCTCCCCCATACAGATTACCCCTTTACAGTCTGTCTCCCGAGGTGGTACAGTAATTCTCCCAAACATAACTCTGATACCGGAAGTAGTCCCAGCTATAGGATAAAATTACCATGTGTTAGTCATGGAGAAGACTTAAATTCTTTGTTTCTACACATAGGCCCAGAATGAGCTGATGAACTCTGGCCTCTACCTTGTGCTTCTGCTTCACTTGTATGAGCAAAGGTTTGCAGAACTCATGCGATTAAACTACAATCAAGCCTCCAGGGATAGGGTAAGAAGCGTACTTCAGAGTCCCCCCTCCCCTTCCCAATGCCTCATACGTTCTTTTGGTTTAAGTGGCAAACTTTGAGCTATATCATGCTGTATAGACAGCAACCAGGTACACCAGCATTCTTTCAGTTTTGTTGTGGTAAACAAGTATGAAGGCAAAACACATCCCCATTCAGAGACATGTGCCTAATAGCTGGAAATGACCACAACTTCCTTGTGTGTCTTTTCTTTTCAGGTCACATGTGGTATTTACCACAGTAATGGGCTGTGTACTCAGGCCACTGCATAAAGAATGAAGCAATTTTGCATCATATCATGTGTTCAGTTTCCCTACCATCCTGGGTATTTGGATCTTAAAACCTTAAAATCATGGTTTTTTTATAATGAAAAAGGTTACATTCAGCATTTATTATGGGGTTTCATATTTTGCCTCTTGGCTTATTTGAAGTCACTACAGGATGGTGTCCATCACCACAAGAACCTTTGGCAGGTCTTAGGAACCTGGATGCAGCTTTTCCATATTGCCAGTGCTAATAGTTGGGATCTTCACAGTGGGGCTTGAATAGGAACTCAGGTTGGGTTTTTTAAAGGTCATAGAGACTTGTGGGATTTTTCTAATAATATTGTTTAGTTTCATTTTGACATGCTTGTGGTCTGATTATATTGTGAGCTGCTTCAGGAGCCTGGCCAAAAAGTAGCACACACATTTATTTTTAAAGTGAGAAATATACACTTCTAACATGTTTGCAGGCAAACTTCCCACATGGGATTAATATCCTCATTGGAAATTGTCTTGTGCACACACCTTCCTTCAATCTGAGTAAAGCCTCGGGAAGTGTCAAATGACATTTGCTGGAAGAACCTCACACAGATGTTCTAAATAAACCAATAGAAATGTATTAATCCTTTTCTCCTTTTCCTCTAGCTTTCAAGACAACCTAGAACAGAGGAAAACCAAAGTAGGTTTATGTGGGATTTATAGCTACTGTCCAAGATGCTTGCTATTTAATAGTTCTCAGTCATCTTGTATGTTATATACTTCACAAAGGCCACACATTCTTAGCTACAGTAATTATTTTCCATTTTCAGCCCACCAAGACGGCAATTACTTCTACTTTGCACCAAATCAGATGATATAAAAAAAACACTTTTTCTAGTACCTTCGTGAAGATTCTGTCCCAGCATGCACCTTAGTGCAGTTTGTCACAACAGTCTACAAGTTCCCTATTGATTTCAAAAGAGAATGCTGGCATACCCAAGCTCTTCCATTTAAGGCTCTTTCTAAGATGTTACACTCCTCTGTTTGCATGTCGAAAACATATATGAGCCAGTGGCCAGAAAATTATCAAAAATTCATGTTTACAATGTCAGGTAAATTGGAGAATATGTTACATGCATCTTACAAAACTCTCAGCTGCTTGACTGAATAGAATGTGACCATTCCATCATTGGTGGCTGCTTCTTTGCATACAGTTTCAGAAAACACACAGATAATGAAAGGTCAGTGTCAGATGGAGTCCAGAAAACAATTGACAGTGGGATTATTTTCAGCCCATTCCAATTGCGATGATGATACTGTTTTACACAGACAAGTTCCATAGTAGAATTTGTTTGTGTTACTATGTAGTGGCAAAAGACAGAGAAACCCCAACCAATAATTAACAAGGTAAAGCTACATTTTAGGATATTTTTTTTCAGGTGCAGAAACTGGTTGGAGAGAGACATCTCTGTCCACATGCAATGTAAATGAGAATTGCAATTCAAGTTCATCACAATAGCAATAAGATGAGAAAATAAAAGCAAATCAGTGAATGTTCTCAGAACTCCTGATGTTGTTTTCACTGTGGGTTTGTGTGTGTGTGTGTTGAACTGCATTAAAAATCTGGTATGCTGTATATTTGAAGCACACCCATCTAACCCTCCTATTTGCATACTTTTTGTGGTGAACACAGGAGCCAACTGTGAAAATAGCACAGCCAACACCCATCTTGCCTGGCCTTGTGTCAGCTTCATAAATTAGTGAGGACCACTGTGGGCCAAAACACTATGTATAGCTAGTCAATTGGTGTAAAGTTTGCTTGTGTTAAAAACCTAAAATAACTTTCCTTATCCCTTACATGGTACCATCTATGCACATCCTAAAATGAAAGATAGAAGTCTCCCATTAAACTACAATTGGGAACAAATGGTGCTGAAAAGAGCTAAGAAAAAATTGTTTCTCTTAATAACAAAGTCAAATACAAATACTTTGGAAACATATATGGTTAGGTTTTGTAAACTTAATACGTTTCATTAGTTTTATGAAGCCAGAAATCTCTGTGGAATTTTTCCTAATCTTTGTGCAAAATTATATGTATTCATATACAGTATTTTCCCCAATTTTTTGCACTTCCTACAAAGAAAAGAGCTTGATGCCTGAAATCCAGTGAATTTGTTTGGCTGGCAAGCAGCAGATGACAACTGTAGTGGTTGGCTATATTATAAGGAAGTGCTGCACTTTTTCATGGCTTCTGGGTCAACACTAGGTTCTGGAGGCCTGGGGCCAGGTCCTGTGTTAGTCTCTTCCTATGGTAAATCTGCACAGATACATGCACACACTCACGTTACTCCTTGGATATCCCTCCCTCACTGCAGCTGAGTGTAGGTTGTTCTCAACGCTCCCTTTTACCTTCCCAATTGCCAGGAAATGTAAAAATGTGTGTCGTCAGATGCTCTTCCCATAGTACCACTAAGGGCATTGCAACCACCCCCAAACAGAGTGAGGGTCCAATCCTATCCAACTTTCCAGTGCTGATACAGCCAGGCCAATGGGGTATGTGCTGCACCCTGTGGTGGTTGGGGGAGTCACGAAGGCCTCCTCAAGGAATGGGAACATTGTGGCTGCATTGGCCCTGGAAAATTTGATAGGATTGGGCTGTGGCTCACTTGGCTGAGTGAATAACTCTGGCATAAACTCTTTTCATCCTTCACTTTTGTAAATGTGCTTTTAGAGGCCCTGCACCGTCTAGGGGCCCATAGAAAGCTCATTCACCAATGATGACAGAGCAACGGACTCAACCAAGCAGATCATGTCACTGCTGCGCCATATAAAGGTGGCCACTGTGCATTTTCAAGGGATGGCTGAATAGGCCCTGGAAGGTCATGGTCCATCTGTGGCCAACCCCTGACACCAGCTCTGTCCACCTATAAATTTGCAGCAAGGAGGCTACTTGGTGATGGCTGATTTATCTTGGGTTTGGCAGCTGTTTTTCTCTGTGCTTGGTCACCAGAATGGGTGTGAGTTGAGGAAAGCAGTGGTACAGACCCTCTCTCTTCCTTGAAGGGACCCCTCTGTTTCACTTAGTGGGGGAGATAGATTCAAGTAACGAGGTGGAGAGCAGCCATTGTTGTTGTTTTATTCTACTAGCTTTGATGCATCTTGAAATATGTGCCCCCTAGAATGCTGTTACTAATTCAGTATATATATACACCTTCTGTATATCATATTGGTGTCCCAATTCAATGCAAGGCCTAAGGCAACTGATCTTGTGATTCACTGCCATAAGTCCTGTTACGGTGATGCAAAAAATGTGCAGCGCTGTGCACTCTGGAGCTGCTGCTCAAATGACTGGAGCCTCCACACATCCACCTGTAGATCCTGGATGGCAACCAGAGGCGGTGCAGCGGTGACAAGGGCAGGCAGGGGGGCAGTTAAAGGAGGATGGGATCAGGTCATGCAGGGGACAGTTGAGGGGAAAATCTCGGTGGCAGCAGTACATGCTGAGATCCTATGCCCCCTTCCCAGCCTAGACCTACTCCCTGACTTCTCAGACCTAAGCCAGCAAAAGGGTTAGTGTAGTATAGGTCCAAGGAGACTGATAGACAGCCAGGCAATCTCTGCAGAGGTAAGTAAAACATTTTTACTTACCTCTCCTGGGCTGTCTGGCACAAACACACACACACACCATTACATGCAACGTGCACTCCATAAACTGTTAGGGGATAGAATTGGGCCATAGGACTGTTACAAACTTCAGAGAGTTTTTCATCATGCTCCGTCCAGCTTGAAGCAGCAGCCTGGAGAAGTAAAAAATGTGCTGGCTATTTTATGATGTTTTGCATTGGACTTACAACTGTGGTTGATCAGTGGTTCTCAAACGTTTTAGCACCAGGACCCATTTACTAGAATGATAATCTGTCCGGGACCTGCCGTAAGTTTTGTCATGGTCAGAAGTGTCATCATTGTGGTGCCGGAACCTGCTACTTTCCTAAGAATGCAGCAATAAATTGGGTTATTTCTCAGAGTGCAATCCTAACTTGGAGTTTGATTGGCACAGTTAGGCCAGCAAAGTTTAGCCGGCACAAAGGCCACCATAACATATGTTTGGACCACTCAGAGAGGCCAGACACAGACGTGTGCCATCCCCCCTGACTCTGAGAGTGGTCCAAACATACTTTATGGTGGCCCTTGTGCCAGCCAAACTTTGCTGGCCTAACTGTGCCAATCAAACTCCCGGTTAGGATTGTGCCCTCAGTCATTTTCCAATAGCAAAGTGAATCAGAAAGGAAAAAAAGAAAGGAAGGGGCCAGTGATGTCATCGTATGATGTGTTTTGCATCATCACGATTTACTTCCTGGTTCCAGCACTGGCAAAGGGCATTGCTGACTGGATTTGGGAAACACTGATCTAATTGGCCATCATTCACCCTTGCCTCCAACAAGCTGCAGAAAATTTCTGCCTTTTGCTAGCTATATAAGTTCTCTTTGCTCAGGTATTCATAATGGATTTGTGCGGCGTAGTGGGTAAATGCTGGTAGCTAGAAACTAAAAGGACACAGGTTTAAATCCCCACTGGGGTTAGAAAAAAATTATAGAAAGATTTGTTGGGAATGGGGAGAGCTCTTCAGGGACCTGGGGCAATACCCTTAAGAAAAGGACAAGGGGAATCCTGGAAAAATTGGGAGGGGAGAGGGAGAGCCAGACCACATGGAGCAGGTGCAGGGGAGCTTAAAATGTTGCCCCTGCTTCTCTGCCACCCAGGACCATGTGATTCCCTGGACCCCCTGCTAGGTACACCACTGCGCAAGCACACTAAGTGCAAAGCCAGGACCCCCATCATCTTCGTGTTTTAGAACATTCTTCCTAATGTCGAGTCTAAGAGCACAATCCTATGCCTGCGTTGTGCCGGCGCTATGCTCTTGCACTGGTCCAGTATTGTCGCAAACGTGCCATCAAGCACATCTGCACCAGCTAGTCGGGTGCTGGACCAGCGCAAGCAGCAGCGTCGGTGCACGGGCACCACTGTGCCTGTCAGCAGCATGTGCCAGTCAAGCTTCGGCAGTGCTCGGTCAGTGCGGGACCTTGCTGAAGGCAAGTCAGGGGTGTAAACGGGGTGGTGATGCACAACCAAATCCTAAACCCTGGGCCCTGATTTGGGCTGCTGCTGTGCATGTGCACCTGTGCCTGCAAAATAGTAGATGCAGATGCGAGCAGCTCCATAGGGCTGGCTGGGGCTTACCCGGGTGCAAGGGGAAAACTTCCCCTTGCCTAGTGCTGTGCTGCTGCTGCCTCCTAATGGCCTTAGGATGCAACATTGCTATGTTGGCCTTACTATGTCGACCCTACTTAGGCTTGGGCTGGGAATCTTTTTTAAAATGCCGTCTTAGTTCTTTCTTGCATTATCCACAGCTGAAAGGAGAACTGACACTAGGAGGCTTCCTTAAGGCAACTCTTTATTTATTTGAGCCCCCTGTCAAAACTAGACTTGACTGCCTCAGTCTTTCCTAGTGCATTATATCCAAATTTCTGGAACAAGTTGCATAAATATGGAGAGTCATGGCTTATGGCAAGGAGGAATTTCTGATATTTGGCCAAATTGGCCTCTCTGGTGCCTCAATGTCATGAAATGTGTCAGAATCAGCTTCTGGGGCATGTAAGCAATTAAATTTGGACTTACAGCACCCAACTGGGCCTTCACTGCTCTTTCAAGTAACAGCTTATTTAATATATTTAAAACTATTCCCATTTTATGGAGAAAAGTGTTCTAAGAAGTTATTTCCTCCCTCTTTGCAGATTCAGCCAATTCTGGGAGCAGTGGCTAAGAGAATGGTCAAGGGGGATCTAAAGAAGAGAACTCACTTGGGGAACTGGGCAGAGAGCTCTTCTCCTCATCCTTCCACATTCCCCCTCTTTCTTAACACCAGGCTACAATGAGTATGTACATCATTCATATTCAATGTCACCCGTTTAAATCAAAAGCCTTCTAAGGGTCTGGGGTTGTTTCGACTGTTTGTCTGGTTTGGTTCTTGTGTTTTGTTTTTTAAAGTTGCAATATTGATTTACAGTCTTTTTGAAACAACATGGGTTATTAACAGCAACTTGCAGAGTGTAAACTTCTTCATCTCTCCCACGTCACGGCCACCAGATTCTCAAAGAAAATTCAAATAACGGCTAGTAGGGTTTTATGTGTTTTGACTGACTGATTCGAGACAGCAACTAGAGATCTACATTTGATGCCCTTGCTGTAGCGTTCATATTGCACCATTTTACAGACTCGCCTTTTTGTTGATCAGGCATTCTCAGATATCAGTAATGGTTTTGTACATAAAAACTGAGTTATTGTATACCCAGCATTACCATAAGACATTCCATAGTAAGCATGTATAAATGTATTGATGTACTGTAGTATGATCAACTTTATAACATTATCACTTTCCCTCTGAATGCACAAGATCACAATAAAAATATTTTGTTCACTCCTTAGGCACCCCTCCCCCTTTTTAAAAAATAGATAAGTATGTTCTCAGTGAACAGGTTGTTATTTTTGGGACCCAAACAAGAGTGAAGATCAAATAGGGCACTCCTCTTTTGGTGTAACCCTTTTATGTGAAGACAGTGAAGCAAATTAAATATTCTTTCCACCCCTGCTGTCTTGTGCATCTCATGT
Organism: Lerista edwardsae; assembly: GCA_029204185.1. Classification (NCBI taxonomy): domain Eukaryota; kingdom Metazoa; phylum Chordata; class Lepidosauria; order Squamata; family Scincidae; genus Lerista; species Lerista edwardsae. The sequence continues at coordinate 3,209,775 of JAJKFI010000047.1, forward strand.
AGTCTATTGTGCCTCTGGGCAGCAACTGTGTCATTCCTGTGTTCTGTCCAGCACCTAGCACACTACTAATCCTGGATTTCTGTTAAAATTATGATAGCAGCAGCTGCAGCCCAGAGACAGACAAATTGCACTAAATTGCACTTGAAAGACTGAAACTGAGGACTGCAGCTAAGGGCACAATCCTATGCAGCGCCAGAATGGCGAGGCCGACTTGGCAGTGCCATATTCAACGCTGCATATGAGAGGCTGGAGCCCCCCCCCCCCACATGGCAAGGTAGCATGCGCTCCCTTACCGTAGGGGAGGCTCCAGCCTCCCCTATGTGCTCCTCGGATCTGTGCCCGCTAAAGAGTGGGCACAGATCTGAGGAGACCACGTGGCCTGAATTGGGGCTGCGCGGCGTCACTGATGGGCTTAGGATGTGGCCATATGGCCACCTCCTGAGCCTGCCCATGTCCCACCCAAGTCCCGTCCCCAGCTTCCCTCCCTCCCACCAATCCCCATCCCAATATGGGACAGAGTGTCCCTTGCGCCGACCGGCTTCAGTCGGCGCAAGGGAGGCTCTCCGTTGGTGCTCTGAAGCTGATGCTACGTTGCGTTGACACTACGCGCAATCTAGGATTGTGCTGTAAGTTGCATGCCATTTTCTACCATTACAGGCTATATTTGAAGAACAACTTGCACTTCCTGTTATGGTGATGGTAAAATTGGAAAAAGATAGCGAGAGCGCTTGAAAACCTTCTACAAATAGTATTATGTCCTCGGGAAACCAAAGTTATTTGCATATAGGGAGAGGTACTGTTGAAAGAGCCATGTGTCCACGGCCAGTTTTCTCATGTAGTTATCTGAAACCATTGCATCAAACAGCAATGAGGGGGGGGCAAACTGACAAATCTGCCTGCTGCCCTCTCCCGCCTGCTGCTGATGGAGCTGCACCAGTCTGATACTCTTCTGGCTCACTGAGAAAAAGATGGAAGAGGATCAGAAGCCACTGTAGAAGGCCACTTCTCCCTCCAGTACCACTGGAGGAAGAAGGGGAGAATTGTTGCAGCTCTATATTCTCTCTCTCACCCACCCAGCTGTTTACAAAAGCACTGTGGGTAGGGAAAAGTGATCTGAAACGTACTTGGTCACCTGTGCTCCCCTTCTCTTGCCTCAAGCTGCTCTCAGTGCATAGTCTCCCCACTCTGCACCTTTCCTATTTCAAATGAACATCATACTCTACTCTTCCCCCTTCCTTAACTACCAAGGGGGCATATACCCACAAGGTGGCAAAATTCAGTATGGGGATTCAGGTGGTGCAGAAAGTCACGTTTCACCTTTTCAAGGAAGAAGTGTCATTATGCTCAAGCAGACAGGTCAGAAGCAATACCTTGAATGGTAATCCAGAAGACATAGAGGCACCTTTCTCAGCAAGCTGCTGAAACCTGGTAACATGCTTCTGGTGCAAAGGAAGCACCCACCTTAAGAAATGTCATCCCACCCTTTGTCTAGAATAGATACTTTACTCAGTTGCAGCTTTTAGTATTTCAATCCTGAGGTTTTTCCCCATATGGGTACAACTCAATGGATGACATACTGGCTAAAGCCCCGCTGAGCTCAGAGTTGCAAACTTCAGAATTATCTTCCTTGACTGCTCTCCTGAAGACAGATCAGCTCAGTGCCAAGTTAGCAAACTGTGGAGCTAATGATATCTGTACAATCCAGGCTTGCAAGTAAGCATAAAACGAATTGAATGTTTCTCTGGGAAGATTGATTGGTGGGGCTGGCTATCCCCATGATTCTCATATATGCTTGATCCAGTCAAATGGCACACTAGCAAACTACTGTAACTGCAATCCTAACCATGTCTACCCAGAAGACATGTCTACTCAGAAGACCTATTGAATTCAATGTGGCTTATTCTCAGGTAAATGTATATCGTATTGCACCACAAGAAGCTGCTATAATCAAAATCTGGGGTATAATATGGGACAGTCACTGATTTGGTTAAGGATCAAATGCAATGTTGCTGGTTTTTCACATCACTTCTACCTCACCCGTGGCCCAAATGAACAGACTGCAAAATCTGAAGTCACCTTAGCAGCTGAAGAAGAATTTCTGCCAAATGCTACGTCCTGGGGTAACCAAAGTGAAATCTTCACTAAACTACTTAAAACAAAGATCTGAATTGTGATGGTAAACTTGAGAAACCAGGAAGTGAATTTTCTAGGGACAGAGTTTTTGTGATTCTTGGAAAGCTGGAGAAAAAGGAAGAATCTGGGTTTTTGCTAAAACCACTGGGAAATGAAGTTTTATTTCAAACTTCTGTTTCAAGCTTCTAAAAGGCTGACAAAAAAGCAAAGAAATCTGTCATTAAAAAAGTTGCCAGTGTCCTTTTCAGCAGTTGTTCACATTATTCAAAACGGTTATAGTAAATATTAACGCTGAAGCATTTTTCCAGTAATTTCAAACAGTTTCATTATTTGTGGGTGTGTCCCCTGTGTGAAGATTTTTGTGCAACTGTCTAGTTGTTTGATTCACTTTGAAAGCAAAAGAGGGAATAAAATGGTAAAGCTACTGTAGAAGGGTGACTGCAGTATCATAATTATTTAGATAGGGAGTGAGGAAGCAGCAAAAACATCAGCAGCAGTTATGGCTGGGAGGATGGAGAGGTTGTGGTTGGACACCCTTCCCTCCTTTCAGCTCTGCTATTGCACTTTACAAATACACATTGTCCTGTCTGCCTGCTGCGGGAGATATTTCCATGACAGTTCCCCTGTCAAAATGTTGAAGCACTTGTACTGCACATAAACTTATTTAGAGAATACTGATTTCAGGTGTTGGTTTGCATGCTTGCACGATCTCCAAAACATAATTCATAAAAACATGATAATTTTTTCCTCGAAATTGTTGCAAAAGAATCAGTGCTTCATTTGTAACATGAGAGGCCCTCTGCCTGGGAACTCATAATTCATACATTTGAGGGCTATCTATACTTGCAGCAAGGTGAAAGCACACTGTGTGTATTCCACCACATATCTCTTGGCAGAGCCCTGGAATGGAGAAGAGCTCAGGGCTAAGTCCTGATTGAAATTAACCTCTGTAAATGTACCCCTTAGCAGAAACAAGTTATTGAGCAAATTAGCCATAAACCAATGCATAAACATTTCTGTCCGGATCAAAAAGATGCCTAGGAATTGTGGCAAACATTAAAGGAGATCAAAGAAACTAGATTGAGGCGTTTCAGAGACATACAATGGATCGTTATGGAAGCTTTCAGGTACCAAAAGGTTAAAAAGACGAAGATAAACATTTTTACAAACACTTAATATCCAGCTTAAGTGAAAATCACCAGATTTTTTCTTATATATTCCCCTCAAAACTCCCATAATTATCTGAGTAGCAAAAAATAGCTATCCCTCACATCGTCTTTAGCACAACTATCACCCAAAGTTTTGGGCTATACGCAGAGGACAAAGAGGACTGTCTCTTGCGGGGTCCCCATTCCAAAAGAGGTTCTCTTCATTCCACGTTCCTTCACAAAAGGCCACCATCCTGGGCTGAGAAGTCTCTCACTGGCTCCCAGCATCAGGTGTCTAAGCTTCCAAGTTGTCCAGCAGAACTATATGTGATTCCAGAAGCAAGAAAAACTTAGTGTATTTCTTCACACAATTAAAAACAAAGGGAGTACTGCTAGAACATGCATAGCCGCCACTTCTATAGGCAGACATAAAATACTTCACTACTGGATACTGTATTGTTGGTTACATAAACAGTGGAAACTGACCCAGCACTTCCGACTCCCTGTCCCTTGTTGTTGGGCACAGGCTCTCTTAGGGCACAGGCTTGGTGATTTTTAATTGTTTAGGGGCTGTGCTCTTCTACCCTATGATGTTTGGTAGGAAGCATTATCTAACGAGGTTTGTTGTTATCAAAGACAAACTGTAGCATCCCCATCTCTTCCCCACTCCTCCCAATTACTCTCCCATCACCAAAAGATCACTTGTAACTGTGAATGTGTGCATAGCATCACTTCAGCAAGGCCCTCATGGCAATAGAATTTGCTACAAGAACAGCATGGCTGGAGCAGATACTACTACTACTACTACTGGGATGTCTCTACATCAGAACAAATTAACAGGAGCTCCAGGCGCTTTCACTCTTTACTTGTCCAAATTATTTCATGTTCTCACCGAGAGGTAATACCCTTGCCCATTTTGCCCCTAGTAGAAGGAAAGATGCTTGCTTCTTCAGTCCTTACAGTGTTGGTACGCAGAAAGACAAGAGCATGGCAAGTGAAACTTCCTTCCAGAGGTGAACCACCTTCTTTCTCCCATAGTATAGCTCCTCTCTCTGGGTAGGACAAGCATACAAGGCCAGGTTTGGGTTTATTTTAAGAGTCGTACAGGAGGCTGGAGTTTTAGAAGGAAACCCCCTTTTGTGTTTCTTCTTAACTCCTTGCTGGTTCACTGTCCTGTCTTCCCAACCCAATGCAACAATTCTGCTGCTGCCCTGTGCTGGTCTTTGAGGTTGCCTTGGCGATAGCACACATGACATGAATGTCCTCCCCTCCCTATCCCACCCCCATGCCTGCCAATCCCACCATTAGTCTTGTTGTTCATTCATCTCCATGTCAGACACCAGGATGTTCTTCTCAGCAGATTCACTCGGGTTGGCACTGGTGCGGCTGTAACGGGCACTCTCAAAGGCCCCCCGTTCTGAGCTCCAGCGGCGCTTGTACAGATAGATGACAACAGCTACCAGTGTGCACAGTGCTAAGGAGGAAAGGACGACCACGGCAATGGCTTTTGTGTTCTCTAGAAAAGCTGCAGGAGAGAGGAAGAGTTGGTAGGAAAAGAGGTCCATTTTTGTGGAACGGTAAAATTCACATAACGGGCAGGACTGGACACAATTTAGTTAGCATGGTGGGGAATTATGAGCAGATATGATAAAGTGACAAAAGTCCTGGACAGAATGACAAATACTAGGGTGAATATAACCCACCTACTATACAGCTTTCTTCTCAGGAAGCAACTTTGACATGGGCCTGTGTGCTAAAAACAGTTGCTTTCACTGCCAAGAGCCAAATTCTGTGACTAGAATATATTATATATGGTGCTAAGTTCACTTTACAAAACATATTGTACTTCTGTTCATCATGGGGAAGAAACATAATAAATAGCACTAAAGCACTAAAAATAAATAGCACTAAATAGCCCCATCCAGTCACCTTTAGAAGCTCTGATCATCACCACTATCCCATCCCCTTCTAAGATTTCACTGGTCCAGTCAATCTGGTGTCAAGTTTATTTTTGCACTGGTACCATCTAGAACCTTGCTCATGTTTATGTCTCTTAGAATGCTAAATTCTTCTCAATTAATACCCAAATGTGATATAACCACTTGCAGTTTTTCTGTCTTTAAGTTGGATTGGTTTTATTGGTTTATGTATTTTTCTGAGTAGTTGTGAGCTGCCTTGGTGGTCCCTTTCATGGGGCCAGAAGGCAGAAAATACATATTTTAAACCAATCAATAAGTGATGGATGAGGAGAATACACAAAACCTTGGGTTTAGAGCCTGGTCCAGAGGAACTGGGTGTAGCTATTTCAACACTGGTGTTTAAAAGGTATCAGAAAGCAGGGCTGTGCTGCAAGGAGACAAAAGGCCCCACCTTCCAAGTGGTCTTTACCTGATTTCGAGACGCTGCTTCCTTCCACTGCTGTGAAAAGAGAACCAGGGAGGGAAAAAAACAGATAATCAGCTGCTTGGCCCTCAATACCATTGACATTGCTCAGAGATGGATTTCTTTCCCGCTACTCTATTCAAGCTATTCTATACTACCTCTTCCAAGCCCCACTGCTGCATTCCTTGCACTTTCATCAGCTATACTACCATTCTCCAGTGGTTCCAGGGAGCTCAGTCTTTGCTTGTGGGAAGCTCCTCCTCTTGGCAGCAGGGAGAGTCCTGTGATCCAAAGGGGATCGGGGGGGGGGGAGGCTCCACCTTGTTCCCCAAACCTTACCTGGTTGCAGGTTAGAGGGTCCTCTGCTTGACTCCTGCCTGGCATCGAGGATTTAAATAAACCTACTTTTTACTTTCAGGTAGCTCTTCCCTTCCTTATCACAGGGTACTGAAATGGAGGCCCACTCGCCTCAGGATTAATCCCAAAGCACCCTACGCCCTACAGGGCTTCATGCTGGGCCACTGGCCCCTTTCCCCCTTGGTGGCAGGATAGGCCATCTCTTCACAAAGCAACTGCAGGCTCTGCACCCCCCCTTCCCCCCTCAATCAGCAGGGAGAGCTTCATTTTAAAAAGCTGCACAGAGCAATGAAGATCCATTTGGGGGCCCTTGTTGGTGGGAAAGACTGCAGCAAGGGGCTCTGCTTTGCTCCCCCCCCCCCAAACTGGCAGTGAAGAACCCTTCATTTTGCTGCAAGCAGCAGCTTTAAGGGCACAGTCTCCCTTCTCCCTAGTCAAAACCTAAGCTAACAGCTCCATCCTCTCCCCACAAGCACGAAACCTGGGCATGCCACACCTGCAGCTGGACTCTGGTGCAAAGGGAGACAGAGCTGCTCTATCTCACACAGAGCTGTTTTCATGTCTAAACACAAGGTGCCACTGTGGCTAGTCCCTTGGATGGGCATTGTCCATCTGCATTGGCATGGATCGGGTGAGCAAACAGTGGCTTGCAAACCACATGCAGCTGACATACTATATATAATGTGCGTCTCTCGGAAATATGTTGGCTGAGCTCTTTTTTTGTATCACCCTTAATATAAAATGTAAACAAGACACTTTCAAGCTTTATAATTATTATATTAAATAATTATGTATTTATTTATAAACTGAGAGTCCAATGGATTAAAACATAAGTTTGATGTTCATGGCAAGTAAATATATTTAAGAATTTAAATTAATTTTTTCAATATTGTGGCTCTCAAACATGTGAAGTTTATTGTATGTGGCTCTTACGTTAAGCAAGTTTGGCCCAGATGTTGGATTGGTGAGTGATAAGAAAGGGGTCAGACCTTGGTGGTGGGGTGCTCCCCCCCAAAACCCCAGTGGGTATCCCCATTCCTTGATCAATGCCAAAGGAAAAGTAACAGAATGGCCTTTCCTGTCTGACTGCAGCTATCAGAATCCAAGACTCCAGGGGTCACCTTCATCTTACAGGCTTCATTTGTCTCAGACTGAACCCACATCTCTTCCTGGGGTTAAGGGCCGTGATGTCCAAGGTTAACACGGACCCCTTTATGCGGTGGATTAAAGACCTGGTGTCTACTGATGTACATAAAACTGTGGGCTCTTGGGGAGGGGGCTGACCTGGCCAGGGCCCCTAACCAAGGTCAGATTATCAGGAGTAGACATTCTAGATAGCAGAGCAGGGGCTCATGGATGCTGGATGGTAAGCAAGCCAAGATGGGTGACAAGATTCCTTCCCTCATCCTCTCCAGGGGTCCCGTCCTTCACACTCCTTTCTAGCATTGCCTGCTTAGAATCTGACCCGTTCCTTCCACAGAGCAAGAGAAATCAAAGGCCTCCTCCTCCTCCCTGGAGGAGGGCAAACCTTCTGAAGAGGAAGAGATGACAGATCACCGAGACACCTGGATTTTTCACCTGACCTTTTCCTTAACTGTTGCCCAAGGTCCTCAGAGTTCTGGAGCTCTCCAAGGAAACATAAGAACACATATCTGCTGGGGTCAAAATTTAAATGCTCCAAGGCAGGTTTTCCACAGGAGTCTAGGAGCCCCTCAATTGTTCCATTCCTGGATCTCTTTGAGAAAGGGGCAAATTTCCACAAAACGCATTGGCTGGCTTTGATCAAGTCACTTTACGTCACTCTTAGCCACCCAACCAGTTGTTGGGAGGCTAAAATGAAATGTATCACCAGTCATCCTTTCAATAGAGTAGAAACATATGAATAAAGAAATTATCCCAAACCCAAGGCTTTTGGCTAACATTCTCTGATACTGACATTTAATTTCCATGACTGTTTGAACCCCAGTTTCACTCCAGCTCTGGCATGAGGTACCAGTATATCACATTTGTTGCCCCAGCCAGAATGACTAGAAACTTGTTTTTTTAAAAAATGTTGAATTATATACTTGATGCCAAATGCTGTGACAGTACAGATTACTCACAGATGTATTATAGTACTCTGGCTGCATTTCTTTTTTGTGTGCAACATAAACTATTCGTTTAGCGAGATACCGTTGTACCTGAAACTCAGGCTCAAAGAACAAAGCCACTAACTCCTCCTCAAATTATCCACTTACCTCGGGCTGTCTTACAGACAACTCCCATAGCAACACTGGAACAGGATCCCAGATGCCACACCCCATTGCTGCTCTGGATCCAGTAGCAACTGTTTTGGCTGAGCATACTTGGTCCTGTGTCCTGCTGTCCCCAGTTAGAATAGTTTACAGCCATGTTGTCATGCCAGACAAGTTTGCCTCCTGCAGAGAATGGAGAAACATGCTCTATGCGTAGGAAAGAGAAAGAGGGTACAGAAACATATAAGACCCTCATAGCCTGGCGAGCTGCAAATGATCCCAAAGCTACATCCTGTAGGAATCAAATGGCAAGAATGCCAGTGAGGTCTGATAAGCAAGACATAACAAGGTCTTGCAAGATTGATGGCACAATCCTAACTAACCTAGAGTTAGGCTGGCACAGTTAGGCCAGCAAAGTTTGGCAGTCACCAGGGCCACCGTAAAGCATGTTTGGACCACTCTTAGAATCAGAGAGGCCAGCACACAGACATGCACCATCCTCCCTGACTTCGAGAGGGGTCCAAATGTGCTTTAAGGTGGCCCTTGTGCCTGCCAAACTGTGCTGGCCTAACACCAGGTTAGGATTACGCTCTAAGACATAACAAAGCATTTTCCCCAGAGGTGTACCTGATGGCAAGGGGCCACGTGACCCCAGATGTTAGTTTGGGTCCAGCAAGCTGCCACAACCCACTCTCCAAAGCATCCCAAGCACCCCCACATGTGGCATCCACAGGCCTTCCAAAAGCATTTTGAGGCCTTCGGAAAGTCTTTAATCAGTACTTCTGGATTTCCGGCAAAAACCAGAAGTAATGTTTAAAGGCACTCCGAAGGCTTCAGAATGCTTTCAGAAAGCCTGCAGATGTCTCACGAGGATTTTGCATGCTGCAGGTGAGTTGGGGGACAGCAGTCGGCGGATCTGGCCCCAGGTGGCACATAAGCTAGGGATGCAACTGATTTTCCCAACTCTGAGCAGGGACAGAAGCACCAACTGAAGAGGCACAGACATTCTGCATGCCATCCTAGCAACAGGCCTATAAAATAGGGAAGGTTCCAGATTGCCAACTGAGTGATTGCAACTCTACAGAAAGGAAACACCCAATCTTGCCATGTCTCCTCTGAAAAAAATCAGTTAAGTTGAATTCTACTCCCAGATGAGTGTATAGAAGATTACAGGCTTATTGTGAGAGCCACTACCAAGCTGCAGATCAAGAGCTATGGTGTCATAGGGAAAGAGAGAAGCTTGGGGGTGCAGGAACTTGAATAATATATCAAGTGAACCTGTGGGTTGAAAAACAGGCTATATACTGTCTACATCATGAGGTTACTAGTAAACTGGACTGCTTCCTGCACTGCTGACCTGGTATGATGCCACTCTCGTCCCAAATTTTCCCTCTTCACTGTACCTCTGCAGGGATGTACAATTAGCCATGTGGCAAATCAAAGGAAAGAACATTGCTTGCTTTACCTTTGGGGTTAAAGGCCATCCCCAGCCAAGCCCCTTTGGATTGACTCTCGTATTGCTGCAGATGCTCCCAAATGAAGACATTCTCCGTCTCATCTAGGACAGACAGCATTGTGCCGCCAACTGTGGGGAGGAGAGAGAAGAGTGCTGCACTAGTCTGAATGTGGTTACACTTCCTTGTGAATGATCAGCCCCAACTGACTGGCCCTTGCATGACGCAATTTTGAAAGACTCGAATCTGGACTCAAACTGCATCGGTAGCATCACCGTTTGTCTCGGCGAACCCGAAAACTATGGAGTCGACACTAATGTCAGGCGTTTTCGATCATTTTTACATGGCGCACCCTTCCCACCCTCACCCCTAGAGGTGCCATACCCCCACAGTATTTCTAGAAGTGGAATGAGTTGTGAAATCTGAAAGCAAACAGTGTCCTCTACGCCACCATCAGCATGCTGCGGATCTTCTAGTTCCAAGCACTGTATCTTGCACCCCGTGTCACCCCCCCATGCCAAGGGGGCACGAACATGGACTCAAAGGGCATCAGGAGTGTCGCCATTCACCTTGACGACCCCGAAAACTATGGATTCGACACCGATATCGGCCGCTGTCCATCATTTTTACATTGCACCCCCTTCGCACCCCCACCCCCAGGGGCACTAGGGGTGTCTTACCCCTGCAGTATTTCTTTCCCGATCGCAAGGCATATTCGTACCAAGTTTGGTGCCAATCGCTCCAGGCGTTCCAGAGTTATGCTGGAACATACACACTTGTCACCCCTTCTCACCCCCCACGCCGAGGGGGACCAAACCCGGACTCACACGGCGTCAGGAGCATCACCACTCATCTCGGCAACCCTGGAAACTATGGATTTGACGATATCAGCCGTTTTCGATCATTTTTACATGGCACCCCCTGCGCACCCCCACCCCTAAGGGTGCCTTACCCCCACAGTATTTGTCGCCAGACTGCAAGGCATCTGCGTACCAAGTTTGGTGCATGTTGCTCCAGGCGTTCCAGAGCTTATGTGGAACATACACACACACATACAGTACATAATGTTCTCCTTTATATATATTGACTAGCTTTTTGTTACCTGGCGTTGCTCGGGTAACAAATTATCCCAAGCTTCTATTAGACAGGAAAAGGAATGAATTCTACCAATCAGCTCAGCGACCCCGAAAACTATGGATTTGACACTAATGCTGGTCATTTTGGATGTTTTGTTTTGCACCCCTTCTCACCCCCCACGCCGAGTGGGAGCCGAACCCGGACTCCAGTGGAGTCGGGAACATCGCCACTTGTCTCGGCGACCCCGGAAACTACGGATTCAATGCCAATTTTGGCTGTTTTCGACCATTTTCATGTGGGGGCCCCTGCGCACTCCCACCCCTGGGGGCGCTAGGGGGGCCTGACCCCCGCAGTGTTTGTTGCCAAGCAGCAAGGCATGCGCATGCCAAGTTTGGTGCCAATCGCTCCAGGCGTTGTGGAGCCTATGCAGAACATACACACACACACACATCTGATTTTATGTAAGGTATATAGATGACGATGATGATGGTGTTGGCTTTGGAAAGGAAAAGAAAGCCAGCATAAAGAGAAAAAGCAGCCAAACCCAAGCAGAAGGTTATATGTAGATGCTAGAAGCATTATTCTGGATCTGAGGTAAACATCTAAAACACTTAAGCCTTTACCTTTCTGACACCTCTTCATTGCTTCTGTCTGGCCCAGCATGACCTCCATATGGAAAGCATAGCAGTGATTCCGGAAGGGGATCCAAGAGGAGTCCTCTATAGACTTAGGACAGCTCCCATTGTAGCTCCACTTGTGTGAGGAAGGACTTCCTGAAAAGAAATACTTGATCAGAGGAAATTTCTGGCCTTTCCATTCAATCTCAAGGGTGGGAGGGAAGATCATGATATTGCCATTTTCTTCCATCCCTGTGGAAGTTCCATGTAAATACAGCACCTGTATTCATCTTGCAGATGGCCCCTTGCAGCTTGGTGTCACAGTTGGTGGTCCTCCATGTCCCATCTGCATCCATGTAGGTGCACCCCACAATGTGCTGTGGTTCTCCATCCTGCCAGTTTGTGTAGGAAAGGCTTTCTTCTGTGAACCACAGATAATTCCGTTTTTCCTAAAAGGAAGGACACACACACACACACACACACACAGTTTTAAAAAATTGTCATTGTGGACCAGACCAAAGATGTCTGTGGGAAGCTCATAAGCAGGGCATGATTTAGATAATCCAATATAAGTAATAAGGAGGCAAAAGTGTAAGTCTCTGAAAGAACCACATGCATGGTTCACCTTTATTTATCTGTAGATTTATATGATATATCCCACCTTCCTTTCTGCCTGCCGGTTCACCATTTCCTATCAGTACCCAACAACACACAGGATTAAAGAATACAGCATTCAAATTTACCTGCCAGATACTCTTTATTCCTATGTGAAGAAGAGATTGCTCTAGATGAAGACTGAGGGTTGGGAGAAATTATCTTTAGGTACATCATTTCTGTTATTGGAGTCTATGATTATCTATTGTTTTTCAGTCAATCAATATCATTTTCGTATACCTTTATTGGCATCGATACAAAGTTAAAACGCAATTAATACATAAAATCATCATTACAATTCTACTCCCATTAATTTTGTTCAAATAGGAACTCAAGTACAGGTACTTTTATTGATGAGTGCTGTCAAAAATTCTGCAACTAGGTTAGTGATTGTCTCAGAGCTATCTTCAAGTAGGAAACCCAAATAACCCCGCAGGGGCCAGAGAAGGTAGATAGTATTGGAACTAAAAAAGTTTCGCGAAGCGACCTATGGGCAGGGCAGTGACACAGAATATGGTCAATGGTATCAGGTTCCTGAGAGCAGAATTTACAAATCCTGTTTTCGAAAACCTACCCGAAAGGACTGCGGAAGGAAAAATATTAAACCTGGCAAGCATAAAAGCTTGCCTTTTGTTGGGGTTTATTTGTCTCCGGAAGTAATTAGAGTCATGGTCCAAAGAGGGAGGTAGACCAAAATAACATGGAGAGCAAGTGGTATTGATATTCTGAAATAACAAATGTGTTCCAGCTTCCCATAGTCTTGTCTTGATAGTTTGGTGGGCCCAGTTAAGGCCAGTATCGGCAAAAGATTCCAGTGTAAGGCCCAGTTTTTGAAGTTTAGCTTCAAAAATTCTAGACCAGTTGGAGATATAAGGATCTTTTAATAAGTCATTAAGTAGAGAGTCAGGATAGATGTTGAGATGGAGACGCAGCCAGAATTTGAGAACTAGGGACCATGCCATAGTCGATGGAAGGTGGGTGCCTAATTCGAGAATCACGGTCAATAGTCTGATTGAGTTAGGGACTCCCAGTATGCGCCTTAGAAAAGAGGCCGCTACCTGGTCCATAGCTCTATCCACAGCTCCAATCCATATCGGGACCCCATACAGTAGGTGACTCAGAACGTTGGTCTGAAATATTTGTAAAGCAGCAGGAATAAATTGATTACCAATCAATATCAATCAATCAATATCAAGCTCTGATTCCATGGTCCAGCAGCCAGTCTCAGACTCACATCTAGGCGGGCTTACTGTGTGTTTGCACTTCTGGCCACTGGCCTAATAAGTGTGCCACTTGCAGCTTTGAACCACATCTTAAACCAATGCACTTTGCATGCTTATGCTTAACTCTGAGCCGGGCTTCGTAATGGCCTCACCTCGTCACTCGCCAAGCCGATCCAGAGTGAGGCTTGCATATTGCTGACTGCCTGGGTAAGGTAGGCCTGGGTGTATGGTTCCGTCACGCTCACCAGGCTTGCATTCAAACTCTCACACAAAAGCACAGCCTCCTGCCAGTTGAGTGGCTTCTGCAGAATGCGGTAGGTACTGTTGAGGTATGAGAGGGTGGAGTTTGGAGCAGGGGGGAAGGTTGGTGGGGAAGGGCTCAGAGTAGGATCTAGGGAGGGAGGGAAAAAGTATCAGAGCTCTTTTGGGATGCAAAAATAAGGCCTTGTGACTCTCCTCCTCAGCCATTAACATAGTGGTATCAGTTGAATTCAAAAGCGCATTGAAGCTTATTTAACAAAACTCAGTGCAATTCTAACCTTGAGTTAGGCTGGAATAGTTAAACCAGCAAAATTTGGCTGACCCAAGGGCCACCCTCTGAGTCAGGATCACTCTCTGAGTCAGGGAGGATGGCGCATGTCTGTGTGCTAGCCTCTCTGGCTCAGAGAGTGGCCAAACATACTTTACAGTGGCCCTTGTGCAAACTTTGCTGGCTTAACTATGAGTTAACTATGAGTTACCTGGAGTTAGGATTGCACCCTCAAGCGTGTTTCTTAGAGTGCTCTTGGGCGCCTGCCCTGGCACCTGCCTTACCTGCAGGTTCCGATGGGGTGTCGGAGGCTTGGCTGGGGACTGCCTGGGCACCCGGCGACGCGGCTCCTCCGATGGCAGCGGAGCCATTGGGGGCCGGCAGCTGCTGAGCCGGCGGTGCTCGCCGTGGTCCTGCAGGCCTCCCAGCCATCACACCGAATGACGTGATCAGGGCGATGGCTGCAGGGAAGGCCCCAGCTGCGCACGCACGCAGCCGGGTGGCCCAGGCCGCGCCTGCCCGATCTCCCCCGCAGTGGCCGGGCCTACGGGGGAGCACGCTGGTCGGGCGCAGTCCGGGGATGGTGGTGGATGCTCCAGCCCCGATTGCCCCTCGAGGGTTGCTCTGCACCCCCCCGGGAGGAGTCCGGCCACGAACCCCCTCCCCAATCGGCAGAACGGGGCCTGGCCCACAGGGCAGCACCCAGGGAGGGAAGAAGGGCGGCACACCTAGGTGGGGGAGGGCCCGTCAGGGGCGCCCTCCCCCGGGATAGGCTTGATGGCCATGTAACAAGGGCAGGGCCTGGAGGGGAAGTCCGGAAGGCGGGGACGGGAGAGGCTCCCATAAAATGCAGGCGTGCCAGTGATGAGGGTGGAAGAGGGTTGAGACACTGGGAGTCCTCAGCAGGCCCTTATTCTAAAAACCCTGTCAGAGAGTCGGGCCAGGGTGGAGCAACCCCCAACCTCCGACTACTCAGATCCCGAGCTTCTGAGGCACAGCCTGAACCAGGAGGCCAAAACCCTATTGGGACGGCGGGCACGCCAGGCCCACCCCGGACAAGGGCTTTTTTCCTTTTCATCATCAGCAGTTGCTTACTGCTTCACTTGGGCACAATCCTATGCAACGCTGGAATGGCGAGGCCGACCTGGCAGCACCATATCGGACGCTGCATAGGAGAGGCTGGAGCCCCCCCACCATGGCAAGGGAGCGTTCATTTCCTTATCGTAGGGGAGGCTGGAGCAAGGAGGAATGAACAAGGCTGGAGCCTCCCCTATGTGCTCCTTGGATCTGCGCCCACTAAAGAGCGGGCACAGATCCGAGGAGACCGCGCAGCCTGAATCAGGGCCTCACGGCCTCGCAGATGGGCTTAGGATGTGGCCATATGGCCGCCTCCCAAGCCTGCCCAAGTCGCGCCTCCCACCTCCCTCCAATCCCTGTGCCGCCCCGGCATGGAGCCTCCCTCACACCAACCGGCTTCGGCTGGCACAAGAGAGGCTCAGCGTGGGCGCAACAGAGCCGGCAGCGCCTGCAGCGCTGGTCCTGTTTCTCGAGCTCTGACGCAGAGGTGCAGATTGGCGCCCCCGCGTCGGCGCTCCACCCCTTGTGTCGATGCTATGACGTAGCGTTGACGCAAGGGATGCAACAGGATTGCGCTGCCCATCTTTCTGTAAAGGAGGCCTGGGAAATGGAGAAATGGAGGTCTGAAATGGCAGACCAACAGTGACAACTTGGGGAATTGCCAAGATGTATTTTGTGATTAATCCAACCCCACAGCCCTTATGCACAGAAAAGACACATGAGCACTGGTGCCTCCTAATGAAGGATGAATAGAAGGGATGGGTGCAAAGAACCAAAATATTATTATTGGGATATTATATTATTATTGGGATAATTATCGCCCCACCCAACACAAGTGCAAGTCAGCTAACATCCCCCATCCCACCCTGCATCTTCACCCTTACCTTTACTCCTCTGGCAGATGAAGGCATGTTTTTCCTCCAGGCAGTTCCTGTCATCCCAACGGCCTGTGAACTGGGGTGGGAAGCCATGCCAAACTACAGCGCAATTGGTCTGTGAGAATCAGAATTTGGGAGGTCAAAGCAGTTTGTCTACAATGGGAAAGAAGCATCTTGAGCAGTGCATGAGCCCCTTTGGGTTCCATGCAGCCCTAGCTGTAAAGCTAGACAGTTTACATGCAGTTACCCTTGGCAACTGATGGAAATCTGCAACAGGTGTGGAACAGGTGTGAGCAATGGGATTAGGACAACCAAAAAGTATTTTTGCACCTCAAAAACCTGTGGTGTTGCCACATGGTGTAGTATACGGGAGGCTGGAGCCTCCCCGGCGCAAGGGCACATACATGCGCTAGCCTCCCCTATGGGCTCCTCGGATCTGCGCCTGATAAACAGCTGCACATCTGAGGCCACGCATCCTGGGGATAAGGCTTAGGATTCGGCCTTATGGCTGAATCCCAAGCCAGCCCCCCCCCCCCCCGGGCCGGCACGCCTGCCAGCCCATCCACCACCCGCCCAGGAACCATCCCCCCACCCGCTCCTTCACACCTTGTCACACCTCTGCGCTAGCTGGCTTCGGGTGCTCAGAGGCCGGCGCTGCAGGCTGCGCCAGTCTCACAGCACAATCCTATTGCGCCCCCTTGCGTCGATGCTACATCATAGCAGAGCACCAACGCAGGGTGCTGATCGACACAGGGGTGCCGATTGCCGGTCCTGTCGCAAACGCGCTGAGCCTTTCTTGAGTCGGCGGAAGCAGAGGCGGAAGCGCGATTGGCGGTGGGAGAGAAATTGTGATCGGGGAGAGGGCGGGCTTGGGATGCGGCTGTATGGCTGCATCCTAAGCCCATTTGGGGGGGGCGGTCTCCTTGGATCTGTGCCTGCTGTTTAGCAGGCACAGATCTAAGGAGCGCATAGGGGAGGCTGAAGCGCACGCTCCCTTGCCGCAAGTAGGCTCCAGCCTCTCCTAAGCAGCGTCGGATATGGCGCTGGCCCATAGGCCTCGCCAGTCTGCCACTGGCTAGGATTGTACCCTCAGTGCGTTAGCGCCCCTGCATCAGAGCTAACGACGTAGCACCGACGCAATAATGTTGCATCACCACTACGTGGCAGGTAGGATGGCGCTGTGAATCTATACTGGCTTGATCTAGGCCAGATTTATGCATAACAATAAGCTTAAAATGACAATGAAAAACAAAACATCAAAACGTAATGTCAAAACAAGCAGAATTCTGCAACCTGTATAAAGCATGCACTTGTTTTGCAGGATTTATACTGCTTCCACTATTTATGGGGAAGGGCAGGACATTATGCAGGACCCTGAGGACTCTTCTCCTGACAAAAGGAAACATTCCCCAGCATAGCTTCTGGGATTTCACCAGTTGCTGCCCACTATCTATGTGACCTTCAGGGGCTGGAAACCAGCTTTCTGGAAGGACAAAAGCTGAATTTCCCAGAAAGAAACATCTTATCCTCAACATGCTTTCTATGCTTCTGCAGGGCTTGTGGATAAATTGTTGAATACACACAGCTGGGGTCAGTTGTTCCAGTATCCTCACACACTGATGTCAGCAAGCTGGACTTTTAATTGTAGACATTCATTTATGCTGCCACTTGCCAGGACAGAGGGCAGTCTAGTAAAAGCATCTAAAGGCACAATCCTAACCAACCTTTCAGTAGCAGGGGAAGGGCAGTGCAGCTCCAAAGAAAGGTAAGGGGAACAAACATTTCTTTACCTTGAGGAGGCCTCCATGACTACTATACTAATCCACTGCAGAATTGGCACAGCTATGTCAGTGCTGGAAAGTTGGTAAGGATTGTACACTAAAAAAAAGTACCCCAATACTAGAAACATGCTGAATCCCAACCAAAAATGAGGCAGCAGCTCAAACAAAACTGGTCACAGAAATGGGAGAGAGGAGAATAAGAGTTTGGCTTACTGGGTTCTCATTGGCTGTGGAGGTTCCATATCCTGATGGCTCACCAGGGGCCCAGTTCATATAACGGACAGGTTCAGACCCGACCCACTGGAACTCCTTCTTGGCATCATGAAGGCCGATCCACAGATCAAAGGTCATGTTTGGGAGAAGGGTGGTTATAAATGCTGCAAAAAGAAAACAAGATAATGTCAAGAGTCTGTTGAGAAGGTCAACACATTACGGGAGAAAGTAAAGGAGTGTATTGTGATAAAATGAGCCAGAAGCCACGGCATGAAGCTGAATTCTGGTTTGGCCACTAAGAGCCCTCCCTCTCCTAAAGGGTATCTAAAAAGAGATGGCACCAGAAGTTAATTTGTGCCTATAAGCCTGGACTGAGCGCTAGCATTCAGAACAGATTCTGAGAATGAGGGCACAATCCCACCCTGTACGCAGTTAGCGCTAATGCAGGAGTGCTGAGCAGCACTCCCGCGTCACGCTAAGGCACTGAGACCAATGCTGCCTCCAGGGTCAGACTCAGTGTGCCCGCGCTGTGCATCCTCTGCGGGCCGGCAGGCGGGGCCGCCTTGGGAGGGCGGTGGGCCCAGGATTCGGCTATAAGGTCGAGTCCTAGGCCCATTCCCCAGGCCGTGTGGTCTCCATGGGGAGTCCATAGGGGAGGCTGGAGCCTCCCCACGTGCAAGGGCATGAATGTGCCCTTGCCCCAGGGAGGCTCCAGCCTCCCTGAAAGAAGCGCTGGATACAGCGCAGGCCCACTGGCCTGCCTGATCCAGCGTTGCTTAGGATTGTGCTGTGAGACAGACAAACCTGTCTATACATACTGACCACAACTATCAGAAGTGAAGCCTCCACAGAGACAGATAGTTTAGAACCGGCTACAGAAGACACCCAAGGTTTAGCAGAGAACAGGTTTTACCATCTTTTACCATCTTGTCCTGCTTTTGAATTTCCCCACAGCATCTGGCTGAAGACAGAATGGCGAGCTACATCAATCATTGATCTTACTCAGGACGGCAACACTTGTGATCATCCATGATACCAGATGTTTCAACCTCAACCCAAAAGGCAACCCCCCCCCAAAAAGAAGTTGTTCATTTTTGTTCTTACTGAAACCATTTTGGACTTCTCAACTGCACCCCCCCCCCAAATGCAATCACCCCATTCCATTATGACAAAGCTTTCCCTGGCTTATCCAAAGTTTTGTGGGGGGGGTTTTATTTCATTCCCAGATGCCAAAAGAAGCAACACATGTGAAGAAAGAACCCTTGAAAAATCTGACCTTGCTCAAGGTGGTTAGAGATGGTAGCCAACATGCCCCCCTGACTGTCACAGGTGCGTTTTGCCTCCTGCCATGTCACCTGCTCTTGGCTATAAATCCTAAAACACTGTATGACAAGAAGTGACAAAGGGAGAAAGAAAGAAAAGGATTTCAGGCAAGTGATATCTTCTCCATTCATATTACTTTTATTCCACCATTCCTCTCAGGAGCTTAAAATGGCATTTGGTTCCTCTTTCTCATTTTATTTTTGTCTATGTGGCAAGTTAGGCTGAGGGAGGGAGGGAGGGAGGGAGGGAGGTAGTCTGACCCAAGGTCATCATCCAGTGAGCTTCATGGCTAAGGGGGGATTTGAACCCAGGTCTTCCTGATCTCTGAAATCCGGTGGCTGGTGTAGAACAGTTGTTTAAGAATAGTTGTTAAGAATTAGGAACTCCTCAATGGGTATCACATGTGCCATAAACTCACTAAGAGCCCAACCCTATGCATGTCTACTCAGGAATAATATCCCATTATACTCAGTGGAGCCTACTCCCAGATAAATGTGGACGCCCCAGTCTGCAAAGCACTGCTACTTTCCCTTTAAGGGGTGGGAGAATGGCAGCAACATGATCACTGCAATCATGTTGCTGCTGGCTACAGAATGGGGCTACGGGGATTTCCTGCTGCCTGACCCAGCGTCCAAGGGTGTTGGTGTTGGGGAGCTCCATGGACCCCTCAGCAGGGCTCCTTGTGTGTCAGAAATGTTGGATAAAGAACTATTGTGACCCACTTATGGTTTGCGATCGCAAACCAGATATGGGTGGCAATAGTTTTAAAAAACATTTCTGATGCACAGGGAGCCC
This sequence comes from Lerista edwardsae, assembly GCA_029204185.1. Taxonomy (NCBI): domain Eukaryota; kingdom Metazoa; phylum Chordata; class Lepidosauria; order Squamata; family Scincidae; genus Lerista; species Lerista edwardsae. The sequence goes on from JAJKFI010000047.1 coordinate 3,229,650, forward strand.
TGCAGAGGGTGGCAATTGCGTTGCTGCCATTCCCCACCCCACAAAAACACTTAGAGTGGTTCTCAAAGTCCCAGAGAGTTTGGGGACTGCTGCCTTAGGGAAACCATTCCTTCTCAGCCCCCTTTGCAACATGAGGTGCCTGTTGCAACACATACCCAACAGCGTTACAAGGGGCGGGGAAGACGGCGAAACAGAGCACGGGCGAGCTGCCGCTCACCCGTTCCTCCCGCCCAGCATACCAGCATACCGGCTGAATGCCGCCGCTGGTGGCAACCAGAACTGTACACAACTCCAGGTGTGGCCTTATCATTGCCACAATGACAATACAATAGTGGCTTTTTATTCTCAATCCCTTTTAATTATCCCTTGTATGGAACTGGCCATCTTCACTGCTGCCACACACTGGATCAACATTTTCATTGAGATGTCCACTAGCACCATGAGATCTTTCTCTTGGTCTGTCACAGACAGTTAAAAACCCATTAACCTATATTTATGAATTTTTGATTTTTTGCCCCAATATGCATTACTTTGCACTTATTTACATTGAAACGCATCTGCCATTTTGCTGCCCATTTTCCCAGTTTGGAGAGATCCTTCTGGAGCTCTTCACAATCCCTTCTGGTTTTCACCACCTGGAAAAGTTTCATGTCATCCACAAACCTGGCCACCTCACTGCTTATGTTTGTCTACAGGTCATTTATGAACAAGTTAAGAGGCACTGGTCCCAGGACAGATCCTAGGGGCACTCTGCTTTTCACCTCTCTCCATTGTGCCCTCTTATTCCCTAACTATGAAGTCTTCTCAGCACCCTTTGGTGGGGGAGTCAAATGCCTTCTGAAAATCCATATATATAATATGCACTGGTTCACTCACATCCACATGCCTGCTGACCTTTTCAAAGAATTCTAATGAATTCAAAGAATTCATAAGGTAAGACTTACCTTTACAGAAGGTAAGCATACGCATTATTCTCCCCAGCCAGGTTTGGTCTTCTATGTGTTTTAGGATTTTGTCTTTGATTTGTCTTTGACTTCCCACCATCTTATCTGAAATGGACATTAGGCTGACCTGCCTTGTAGTTTCCCAGGTCACTTCTCCTACCTTTTTAAAAGATTGGTGTGACATTTGCTACCCGCCAATCCTCTGGCACCATCACAGTTTTAAGGGACAAGTTGCATATAATCGTTAAGAGATCAGCAACTTCATTTTTCAGTTCCTTAATAACTCTTGGGTGAATGCCATCTGGGCCCGGTGACTTATTGATCTTTAATTTATCAACTGAGGACACAATCCTAACCTGGAGTTAGGCCAGCACAGTTAGGCCAGCAAAATTTGGCTGGCACCAGGGCCACTGTAAAGTGCATTTGGATCACTCTTGGAGTCAGGGAGGATGGCGCATGTCTGTGTGCTGGCCTCTCTGACTCCAAGAATGGCCCAAACATACTTTATGGTGTCCCTTGTGCCGGCCAAATTTTGCTGGCCTAACTGTGCTGGCCTAACTCCAGGCTAGGATTGTGCTCCTATCTACATCTACTATCAGACTGCAACCCTATCCACTTTTACTTGGGAGTAAGTACCATTTACTATAATGGAACTTACATCTGAATAGACATGCATAGGATTAGGCTGTTAATTCCCTAGTCAAGAAGGACCATTCAGGTAGTGGTATCTGCCAAAGGTAGATCAAAGGGTAGATCAAGGTAGATCAAAAATGTTCAAAAGGGACATGCACATTCAGAAAACTGTGCCCACTAAGAATGCTGCTGCATTGGGACAGGGTCAACACTCCAAATACCTTATTACGGAGGACATGCCAGCCCTGAGTACAGCCACCAGGAGTTGGCATGGGCAGCGGTGCCAAGGTGGGCCATACCATGGTGTTGTTGCTACGCTTGCAGATGTATGGCAAAGAAGTGAGACACTTCTGGTCACCCCAGTCTTCTGCAGAAGGGGAAAGAAAGAGAAGGGTGAGTGTAGCCTGTCTTGATTTGGTCCAAGGAATATGAGTTGTGCAGGGTCCCTCTTAAGGAAAATACTCCAATCACAGGTGTGCTCCAATAGCCTGTACAAAAAATCCTGGCACAAGAAAATCCAAAACCTTGCTCTGGGGATAGTTTTGTTACAAATGAGCACCCAGCAGCAACAATGATGGGATTAACACTAGCTGCATGTTTCAAACTTTGGTGAAGACCAAGCCTAAGTTAAGTCTGTGAGCCAAACTCAAATCCATTTCCCAAAAATACCAGTAACCTCTAGAGCAGTAGTTCCAAACTAAGGGCTGTGACCCAAACGAGGATCACATGGATGTTCCTGAGAGTTGTGGGAAGATCTTTTTTAATTACTGTATTTATTAACATTTACCAACTTCATGGATTGCCAGACTGAGGGCTCAATCCTAACCTAGAGTTAGGCCAGCACAGTTAGACCAGCAAAGTTCGGCTGGCACAAGGGACACTGTAAAGTATGTTTGGACCACTCTTGGAGTCAGACAGGCCAGCACACAGATGTGCACCATCCTCCCCAACTCTGAGAGTGGACCCGTTGCGCTTTATGGTGGCTCTTGTGCTGGCCAAACTTTGCTGGCCTAACTTGTGCTGACCTAACTCCAGGTTAGGATTGCACCCTGAAAGATACATGTATTTAGGGATGGTCAAAAAAGTTTCAAAGACATTGTTCTAGGATGCCCAAAGTGCCAGTTCAACTTTATAAATGATGGAAGTAACTGTACAAGTCAAATATTAAGCCATTAGAAAAATAGAACAATGTGATCAAAACAATTATCTCTCCTATCAAACCCCTGGGTTAAATCTGCCCTGTCCTTGCCACAAAGAAGGTGATCAAATCCTTTTGTTAAAGAAATTATCAATAACTTTTGGTCCAGATGTTCATCTTTCATATCCAACAAAAGGGTTTCAGACTTCATTTAATTTGCAAATTTGTTTTTTGAATCAACTGCATCTGTGTGTATATATGAATCCAATATTTTTTTGCTTTCTTACATGTCCATCACATATGATAAAAAGATCCTTCCAGTCTTTTACACTTCCAGCATCTATTTGACTTGTTCTCATACATTTTCGCTAGTTTACTTGGAGTCATATACCACCTGTACATCATCTTGTACATATTTTCCTTAATATTAACATTTAAAGTAAATTTCAATTGTTTGGACCATAATTTTTCCCATTGTTCCATTAATAATTCGTGGCCCACATTTTTAGCCCAAGGAATCATACACCCTTTGACCTGTTCATCTTCTGTCTCAGATTTCAACAGCAATATATACATTTTAGAAATTACCTGACCCTCTGAACGTAATTGTAATTCTAATATTGACTCTCCTTTTGCAAATCCATATACCCTTTTATCTATTTTAACAGCCCAATACAAGATTGCCTGGCCACTGTGGCAGCAAGGCAGCTGCTGGAGACTCCCCGGGAGAAGGGAACATCCATCCTATCCCCTTTCCCTGGGAAAAGCCCGGCCGCCCGCAACTGGGCTTCTTGGCTCACTGCTGGCTATTTCGCTGGCAGTGATTCGAGCAGCCCTTTGTCAGGCTGCCCAGGCCTCTGCCAGGGATAAGATCTGGCAGTGGAAGCCACTACCGGATCCCCCCCCCCACGAGGCTACCCCGCCCTTCCCCCACCCAAGAACTCCCTCCTGTCCTGCCCTAGTGAGGGGCTGCCGGTGCTGCAGCCCAGGCGGTAAGAGCTCACCACCCGCGTTGCATGTGCCTTATGGTAACACACTCATCTCGATACCAGATTTGAAACTTTATTCTTTATGTATGACAAGTGCAGCGAGAAAACCTTATGCACAATATTGGAAAAATACAGAAGAATGTATTTCCTCAGTGGAAGAACAGGGGATAAAGGTTTCCAACTTTGCAGAAATGGAGCCACAATTTAAAGAAGTCAGTAAATCTTTTTGTGAATAATTGAAAACCACTTATTGAAAACCACTCCCTTGCATATGAGAGAGAAAACCACTCCCTTGCAAATTCTTATTTCATGATATGCGGATTTGATTATCAGAATCAATGGAAATAGATTAAAATAACTGTAATAGGGGTAATTAACTGGATAATATAACATCAACCAAAGGGAAGGAAAGATCAACATTGGAGTCAAGGAGCACGGAGAGAGGGTGTTCATATAATAACCTTTTCCTGCCGAAGTACATTTAAATTATGAAAACAAAGACACAATGCCAAACTATGGGTATTTTACAATGAAATGCGCAGTTGGGCCCTAAGCTGCTAGGAATATCAGGCGGGTGTGGGCTCAGCCTCTACTTACCTCGGCTAGCTGTCATGTACACACACTTCCTGTCCTTGCTGATAGGCCGTGGCTTGCCTGGTGCCCATGAGATAAAGTTCAGGAGGGAACTGTCAGACCACCTGGAGAAGGCAAATGGCACATAGGGAGACTTACACATTTTAAGCACTAAGAGACAACGCCTTGCAAGGCAGAAACACTGATAGAGGAGACAGACTCACCGAAACCGTCCATCATTCTCATAGGTGTTCAGCCCTATCCACCAGTGCTGCTCCCGGCCCCTTGAGAACTGGCCAAATCAAAAGATTGTACACATTTGCATCAGAAACACCAAGGAAAGGAATAAAATGAAGACTGGCTCTTCCCTTCACCAAGAGGAACCAATTAAACATGATTCTCACATTACTTTAAACTGCCACTCTGGGACTTCTGTCCCAAACAGGGCATGTGGCAAAAATCACACTAACCCTGTTCAGGTGTTACATCTCCATGGAGAAATAAATATGTCAGGGCTTACTAGCAGCACACCCACTTTGCATGACCTCTTACAATTTTGTGTGCATGAAAGCCTTGTCTGAACCGCTCCATGACCTGTCTGCAACAACGTTTGCAATGCCCTTGAAATGTTCCAGGGTGGCAATCACAGGTCGTATCTTTCCCTGTGTTCAGTGTTTGACACTGCAGACAAGGTATCATCAAAGTGCATCGTCAGAGAGGACAGGGCTAGGCAAGCACACCGATAGGAAGCCCTCGTGCATTCATCTATTTCCTTGAACCTTTTTCTCCCCACAAAATCTGAGGATGGGAAATAACTCAGGGCGCAATCAACAAGGCGCCTTGGGCGCCCTACGCACTTGTGTCAGCCCAACGTCGCTAGCGTCCCAAACTATCCTGATCTGGAGCAGATGAGGAAAGCATGGGGCTCAGTTGTTTGGCCATCCTCAGCAGATGTGTCAGGGCATGCCTCCACTGAGTGTAGACAAAGCATGCTCAACACCTTTGCCAGAGAGCTGGTGCCCATCTTGCCATGGTGAGGATGGTGCCTGAAACTGTGGAAGCCTGACCAGCATCTTCAGATGGGGCTGGGGGGAAAAAACCACCTGAAAGGCTAGCAAGCAATTGCCAGCAGGTTTAGGCAATACTGATGCAGATGGACCAATTGTCTGACTCAGGACAAGGCAGTTTTCTATGTCTTGTCCTGACTCTGAGAGCGCAATCCTAAACTGGAGTTAGGCCAGCATAAACTAAGGCAGCAAAGTTTGGGCTGGCCCCTCTGACTCCGAGAGTGGTCCAAACATACTTTATGGTGGCCCTTGTGCTGGCCAAACTTTACTGGTTTAGCTTATGCCAGCCTAACTCAATTTAGGATTGCGCCCTGAGTCCCTTACATAGGGACATTTAAGCCATTTCAAGTCTTCAGGAAGAAGATAAAGTGGAAGAAATGCATTTCAGGAAGAAATGCATTTTAGCCCCCTCCCTTTCATCCAGACCTCCCCTACACAAGCCATCAACACATTTTCCCTTCCTGTCCTGGAATCATAATCACAACTGAATGTCATTTCTACTGTTCCTCTTGCAAGATGAATTCATTGCTGCACAGCTGGTTGCCAGGGAAGCACATTGATCACCTCCCAGTATCTCCCTACCTTCTTTAGGTTTAGGCCCAGAAAGTCCAACTCAGCCTGGTTGTGAATTGAAACCAGCTCAGCCTTGAACCAGGTGCAGATCCTTTGAGCCTGCACCCAATTTGATTGGTGATCAAAGAACTTGTATTCAGCGTCCTGATACTTCACCCACTCATTGCTCCCTGTGGAAAGAGAGCAGGTTGAAGAGACCCTGGTATGACTGGCTGCTTTGGAAGTGGAGATAGATACGTTTCCTCAATGCAACAATCACTAGAACAACTTCTTGTTTAATTTAACAGCGTCCCATTTATGCATCCACCTCATCTTTGGAGAGAGCTACACGTCTTGAAATTCTGGTGCAATCAGCCTACAGTACAGCTTGATCAAACTTATGTTTGCTTATTGGTAGGATTTTAACCCGATATGGCCCCATTACTGTGTTTATTAATACAAGCAGTACCATCCTACAACACACCCAAAGGCAATTTAGGTGAAAAATTTGTCTTTCAACTAAGTTGAAGCAAGATGTCCCAGGGAATTAAAATCCTTTATCAATTCATAAAAACACTCTCCCCAGTCTCCCTTGTTATTATATTAAAAAAAATTTCTTCACCATGAAAAATGTCACCTCTGCTTCTCACTGTCCTCTTCATGGATCACTGCCTTGTCATGGTGAAGGGGCTTGAGTAGCTCAATGAAGCTGTGAGCTATGCCATGTAGGGTCACCCAAGATGGACAGGTCATAGTAGAGAGTTCTGACTAAACGTGATCCACTGGAGAAGGAAATGGCAACCCACTCCAGTACTCTTGCCAAGAAAACCCCATGGATTACAGTACTAAAAGGCTAAATGATATGACACTGGAAGATGAGCCCCTCAGGTTGAAAGGTGTCCATTATGCTACTGGGGAAGAGCAGAACATGAGTACTAGTAGCTCCAGAAAGAGTGAAGTAGCTGGGCCAAAACCGGAAAGAAGCTCAGCTGTGGATGTGTCTGGAAGTGAAAGGAAAGTATGATGCTGCAAAGAACAATACTGCATAGGAACCTGGAACGTCAGATCTATGAATCAAGGTAAGCTAGATGTGGTCAAACGTGAGATGTCAAGGCTGAACATCGAAATCATGGGAGTTAGTCAACTAATATGCACAGAAATGGGAGAATGTAATTCAGATGACCATTACATCTACTACTGTGGGCAGGAATCCCTTAGAAGAAATTGAGTAGCCTTCATAGTGAACAAGAGAGTGGGAACAGCAGTACTGGGGTATAACCTCAACAATGATAGAATGATTTCAATTCGGATCCAAGGCACACCTTTCAACATCACAGTAGTCCAGGTCTACGCACCAACCACTGATGCTGAAGAGGAAGAAGTTGACCGTTCTATGAAGACCTACAACACCTTCTAAAATTAACACCAAAAAAGATGTCTTTCTCATAATAGGGGATTGGAATGCTAAAGTAGGCAGTCAAGAGGTAATAGGAATAACAGGCAAGTTTGGTCTTGGAGTACAAAATGAAGCAGGGTAGATAGAGTTTTGTCAGGAGAACACATGAGTCATAGCAAACACCCTTTTCGAGCAACACAAGCGGCAACTCTGCACATGGACTTCACCAGATGGTCTACACCAAAATCAGATTGATTACATTCTTTGCAGCCAAAGGTGGAGAAGTTCTATATAGGCAGTAAAAACAAGGCCTGGAGCTGACTGTGGCTCAGATCATGAGCTTCTTATTGCAAAATTCAGGCTTAAACTGAAAAAAGTAGGGAAAGCTTCACGTATGACCTAAATCAGATCCCATACAAATTTATAGTGGAGGTGACAAATAGATTTAGGGGCTTAATTTGGTAGATAGAGTGCCTGAAGAACTCTGGACGGAGGTCTGTAACATTGTACAGGAGGCAGCAACTAGAACCATCCCAAAGAGAAAGAAATGTAAGAAGGCAAAGTGGCTGTCTGATGAGGCTTTACAAATAGCTGAGGAAAGAAGGGTAGCAAAAAGCAAGGGAGAAAGGGAAATATATACCCAACTGAATGCAGATTTCCAGAGAACAGCAATGAGAAATAGGAAGGCCTTCCTAAACGAGCAATGTAAAGAAATAGAGGAAAACAATAGAATGGGAAAGACTAGAGATCTCTTCAAGAAAATTGGAGATATCAAACAACAATTTCGTGCTAAGGTAGGCACAATAAAGGACAAGAACGGCAAGGACCAACAGAAGCAGATGAGATTAAAAAGAGGTGGCAAGAATACACAGAGGAACTATATAAGGCCGATCTAAATGTTCCTGATAACCACAATGGTGCGGTCACTGAGCTCAAACCTGACATCCTGGAGTGTGAACTGGACTTTAGAAAGCATCACTTCCACAACACTAGTGGAAGTGACAGCATTCCAGCTGAGTTACTCAAAATCTTAAAAGATGATGCTGTCAAAGTGCTGCACTCCATATGCCAGCAAATTTGGAAAACCCAGCAGTGGCCACAAGACTGGAAAAGATCAGTTTACATTCCAATCCCAAAGAAGGGCAATGCCAAAGGTTGTTCAAACTACCGCACAATTGCACTCATTTCACATGCTAGCAAGGTCATGCTCAAAATCCTATAAGATAGGCTTCAGCAGTATGTGAATCGAGAACTACCAGAAATGCAAGCTGGTTTTCGAAGAGGCAGAGGAACTAGAGATCAGATTGCCAACATTCGCTGGATCATGGAGAAAGCAAGAGAGTTCCAGAAAAACATTTACTTCTGCTTCATTGACTATGCTAAAGCCTTTGATTGTATGGATCACAGCAAATTATGGCAAGTTCTTGAAGAGATGGGAGTACCAGACCACCTTATCTGTCTTCTGAGAAACCTGTATGCGGGTCAGAAAGCTACAGTTAGAACCAGACATGGAACAACCAATTGGTTTCAAATTGGAAAAGGAGTATGACAAGGCTGTACACTGTCACCCTGCTTATTTAACTTATATGCAGAGTACATCATGAGGAAGGCACGGCTGAATGACTCACAAGCTGGAATCAAGATTGCTGGAAGAAATATTAACAACCTCAGATATGCAGATGATACCACTCTAATGGCAGAAAGTGAGGAAGACCTAAAGAACCTTCTGATGAGGGTGAAAGAGGAAAATGCAAAAATTGGCTTGAAGCTCAACATTAAAAAAAACTAAGATCATGGCAACCACTCCCATCATTTCCAGGCAAACAGAAGAGGAAGAAATGGAAGCAGTGTCAGAGTTTATTTTCCTGGGCTCCAAGATCACCGCAGATGGTGACTGCAGCCATGAAATTAAAAGACGTTGACTTCTTGGGAGGAAAGCTATGGTGAACCTAGACAACTTAATAAAAAGCCAAGACATCACCCTGCCAACAAAGGTTCACATAGTCAAAGCTATGGTTTTCTCAGTAGCAATGTATGGCTGTGAGAGCTGGACCATAAGAAAGGCGGAGCGCCAAAGAATAGATGCTTTCAAATTATGATGTTGGAGAAGACTCTTAAGAGTCCCCTGGACTGCAAGGAGAACTAATCGGTCAATCCTACAGGAAGTCAAGCCTGATTGCTCCCTGGAAGAACAAATCCTGAAGCTGAAGCTCAAATACTTTGGCCACCTCATGAGAAGAGAGGACTCTTTAGAAAAGACCCTCATGCTGGGCAAGATTGAAGGCAACAGGAGAAGGGAATGGCAGAGAATGAGATGGTTAGATAGCGTCACCAAAGCAATGAATATGAAATTGGGTGAACTCTGGAAGCTAGTAGAGGACAGGGAGGCCTGGCGTGCTGTGGTCCATGGGGTCGCAAAGAGTCGGACACAACTTGGCGACTGAACAACAACAACACATATGACTGTTTTTAGTCACTTTTGTCCTCCCCTTCTCCACCTCCATTTCCACTCTGTCCTTTTGAGACAGGGCTCATTCCCATGGCTCATTCAGGGGCTTGGATGGACTTATTTTAGCACAAGTGATTCCTCACAGCACAAATGTACAGGTTTCTTCAAATTGTACTGGATCCTTGCCAGTGGGGTATCTAGGGTGTTGCGTGGGGTGGCAAGAGCCATGGGCACCATTTGCCAGGGGGCACGGATGGCCCTTAGCCCCCCCATACAGCGCCCAAGAAGACGCCTGAGCCGCGGCCGAAGGAAGCCGTGCACCCTCCCGGCTCACAGAGTCGGGGAGGCATGCAGCTTCCCTCGGCTGTGGCTCAGGTTTTGCCCGAGTGGTGGCCAGGAGACGCAGTGCCCCCCCTGGCTCTGTCAACTGGGGAGGTGTCGACATCTCCTGGCCACCACTCTGCAAAACTGCCCGAGCAGTGGCCAGGAGACGCTGTGTGCCTCCCTGGTTCGCAGAGCCGGGGAGTTCACGGTGTCTCCTGGCCACCGATCAGGCAAAACAAGGAGGCAGGGGCTTGGCATCTTCCCGCCATGTTGTCTGACATGGCGGACAGAAGCCAGACCCCGCAACGTCATGACGTCACGACATCACAATGTCTTGACGTCACGACGTTGTGTGCCATGGGTGCAGTTTTGCCCTGGTACGCCTCTGATCCTTGCAGACCCACACTGGATAGGGTCTCCTCTCCTTTCTGTTCAGCTAATGTCCCTCTTTTGAGACAAGACTGTCAAGGAAAAAAAATGCCTTCCTTTTCCAAGGACACATTTCACACTCTCAGCTGCACATTATAATACCCCAATAGAGTGCTGGACGTACCTGGGCCACATGGATGCACCTTAGAAATGAGCTTAGAAATGAGTAAAAGAACTTCACCTGTCCTTGCTAAGGCTGTCAGGTTGGGATCCCAACCAAAAGTATGACAGAAACAACATAGTCCAAACGGACACTGCTCTTTCTTCTAACTTAGATACACCCAGAACAAACACATTTCTCATGGTTATAAGTAGATCATGAGTGAAAAACAGAGAGTTATCTCTGTGCAAAAAGAAATTGCAGAAGGAAATGACATATACCTACTCACCTTGGAGGGTAATCTCTGGTTCTTTCACATCCATTCCTATTAAATAAAACCATAGAATCAATAAAATTGTAGAAGTGGGACGAGCATTTATCTTAGTTCCTGATTCAGAAAAGGAGTCTCTTTCAGGACCAGTGAGATCATTCCCCATCCTGTCTGCACCCTGATCTGCTGGCAATGGAAAAAGAATAAATAGATCTAATGCCCTGCCGAACTTCCAACCAACTACTGACTGACCTAGGTTGGTTCTTCTCTTCTGTGGTACCAAAATTAGCTCACACTGAAGTTCACAGTGGTAATGAAAGAAACAGAGAAGTGAAAAAGGCCTTCTGGATTATAAAGTCCAGGCAGGAGTTCCCCAATCTACCACTGTCAAACTCATCTTGGATAAAAGGCATTGCCTGAAAATTTGCTCAAGAGAGCCCTTTCCTGCTTGCTCAAAGTGAGAAGAGAATTTGGTCAGCGCAACAGTCCCTTTCCTTAAGAAGGGGGGGGGAACCAGTGGCATTCCTGGCCCCAGTGCCACCTGGGGCCACGGCTGCAAATTGCTGCCCCATGCCACCGGCCAGACAGCCCCCCAATAGTCTCTCATCTGTCTCTCATCAATTGTCTCTCATCTGCAGGCCTTCAGAGAAGCTGCACACAGCCTCCCTAGCCCCTCAGAAGGCCTTTGGGACTTCTGGGAGTTCTGAAAACATCACTTCTGGTTTCACGGGGAAAACGGAAGTGAAATTTAAGGCCCTTAGAAGGCCTTCTGAAGCTCGGGGAGGCCATGCACAGCCTCCAGACAAGAGGCAGAAGTTGAGACTGGTGGGGGTGGTATGGCTGGTGGGGGCGCTGATGCCCCCCACAGCCGTGTCACCCAGGGTCACTTGGCCCCATGGATGCCCCTAGGAACACCACTGGGGGAAACCATGCCATGGCCACCTTCATCTCCCCAACCCCCCACAGCTTAAGAAAACAATCATGTGGGCTGGGAGGTGAGAGGTGGAGTTCCTACCTCTTTCCCTTGCAACCTCCACACTTATTTGCATCCTGTTTGTAATGACTCAGAACAGTGGAGCATGCACAACAAGGAGGCTGCACCCAGGGCAACCAAGCTGAAGGTAAGGGAAAGGGGGGGGGCTCAGCGGTATAGCTTGACTTCCTCTCCTGCAGCCAATCAGGGGTGAGGAAGCAGGTAGACACCCAAGATCTTTTATTTCTTGTGGGGAGGATGAGAAAGGCAGCAGTTTGTGACTGGTTCATGCTGCTTGCAGCCACCAGCTGGACCTGAGTTTGAAGATATACAGACATAAAAGCAGAAACTGAATAATTCTCTATTGTGACAAAGATATTTATTGCTGCTTAAGAACAAGGAGCAAAGCCTCAAAGCTGCTGGAAACTGAATGAAGACTGCAAAGACAAGTCTAAATCTCAATTTCATTCAGGGTCAACAACACATTACACTAAGTATGTGAATGGTGCTGAGAAGCTTGTTTTTTCTCCTCTAAATAGCAGATATTGAGAGAAGGGGGAAGATTGCTGATAAGGATGAAATGTACAAATGACTAATTTCCCTTCCCTTCCTTGTGTTGCTGTCCTGGTATAGATCATCCCCCACACCTGTTATGTCAAAAATAAAAAAAACAATTGCAGCGGTGCTAAGCCATATTAACCTATGGGCCATTTGTTTGGCCCATATTATGTTTTCTGCAAGTCACTGCTGCTTCCCAATTCTCTTCCCTCCCTGCTAACCCATCAGAGTCACCTCTAGGCAGCTTGCAGATCCAGTCCAGCTGAACCTCGCACTGAAGAGGCATCCACTGCAAGGACGCCAAGTCCAGCGCTGCACAGTTACGGATGTCATCGTCATCATGATTACTGCGGTCAAAATTGTGGTAGGAAAACTGGAGACCAAGGAAAGATGAGGGCAAGTCATTGTCCAAGGCTTACTACAGAAAATACTGGTGTTCAATTAACAAACCACCAGACCCCCTTAAGGCATGAGCAAACATCTGGAACTGGTAGTTAGAACTATTCCCTTTAATCAGACGCCTCCTCTCCCACCAGTCTGTGACTCCTGTTCCTCATTCTCTTCCCACTGCCCACAGCCAAGAAAGCAAGGGTGCATTTCTGAAACAGGATTATCTTGCTCAAATGCACACACAAATCTCTCACCCAATCCAATGACCTCTCCAAAAGGAGTCAGGATGAGCCAACCCACCACTCACCCCAAGACCATCACTCCATCGCCAGTTCCTCTCAATCCCAGGAAACCGGCGATTCAAGCCAATCCAGAACCAGTGCTGCTCATGGATTTCGGGTTCTGATTCCCTAGACCAAAAAAAAGAGAATCAGATGGGGAAAAGGGCAGTGGAATAACTGATGATGCCATCTGGATGAATTCATGAAGGAGATCACACAGTGCCACTTTCAAATAACTGTGGTCTCCTAGTTGTGGTCCACCCAACATTTATTTTCTTACTTTTTCTCCTATTCACCCCTCATGTAAGATCAGGAGATTTTTTTCCCCTCCTTTCCTGTGGCAACAGCAGTGGTCCACTGCTGTGGCATCTCTACAGGGGGGTGGAGCTCTAAGTTTTGCAAGGACCCTTACCATGCAGTGGAACTTTCCCACGCCACTTTAGTCAATCCTGGGAGGGGGGAAGCAATATCTTGGCGTTGCTTACTGGCTGTAGCAGCAAGAGAGAGGAGCAATTTACACGGGAGGGTAAGGTTCCCTGCAAAACTCAGAGCTCCGCCCACCCTGTAGGGATGCCACTGTGCAACAGGACTGCCATCACAGAGTCAGGCTATCCAGTGGCATGCCTTTGGACTTCAACAATATGTCTTTAGGAAGATACTGAATATACAAAGCTTCCTTGTAGCAAGTAACATTTTTTATAATACAGTACTATGTTAACAGGATCTAATGCACAAGAACGTTAAGACAATTTAGACCTTCTGAATTGCTTAATAGTGATTGTCACTGGCGAGATGGGCATTTCATTATTAACTTTTTAATACATGTTTTATTTTCTGGGGTTTCAGAGAACCTGGGAGTTTCCACATGTTAATCATATGTGTAACCACTGAGCTGTAGTTCTTGGGTGGAACAGTAAGCCCCATTGGCGCTGAAGAAGCCTTAGCCGATGGCAGCGTCTCCAGTTTGGAGATCGCTGTGCTAGACCAATAAGGAGTTTTCCCCTCTTCCAATTGGCTAGGCACCCTAAGAGATCTTTTCTTTTTAAGCTGTTTGGCTCAATTGCTTGAGCTGCTTATTGCACACCAGGAAGAAAAGGCGATACCAGCAACTCTGACAGTGACAGGCTGAAGAAATTTGATAGAGCTAAGATTTCAGAAAGAAACACGAGCACCATTATGGCCCCATTCAATTTGCTTCCACTTTCAAAATATGGAGGAGGATCAATGTTGGTGTTTACTTAAGGGTGTTTTCTGAGTGGGAGAGAGGAGGAAAAAAAAATGAAAACATGACTATCAATACCCAGGAAACAGGAATGTTTTGTTGCAGAACCATTAGTTTGGGGCTCATTTTTCCCCTCTCACCCTTAACAAGTGCCAGATAATACTTTTAATATCCAAGCAATGTGAGAACCCATTTCAGCTTCTCTCTTGCCTTTTTAAAAAGTGGACTTTATTATTTGTAGGTCATGGACTGGCACATCAACAGGCAAGGAAGTGGGCACTCTCTGAATAAAAGCTATCATCATGACATTAATCTCTATGGGCATGTAAACACAGAGACATCACAAGTGCACTGATACACAAGAAACATACGGAGGTGCATGAGGGCACATGGATATACATGGATGAGCGTCACCCAGAGAGTCACCCATCTCCAGTTTTGTAACTCACTCCTCACCCAAAAATCTTGTTGAGGGTATCGGCGATGAAGTGTTCCTCCTCATAACTGCCCAAGCTCAAAAGCTGTGCTCCTAGCTCCCGGCAGAACAACTGGGCCATGTTCCAGCTTTTCTTTTCCTGTAGCTTGTCATAGTTGAACACCTGTCCGAGAAGCAGGAAGAAGAGGGACACTTCAGAAAAAGACCCTTCTCCATAAGATCTCAGAATTCTTACTACGCTTACTACTACATTCTTACTGACTCTTACTACAAGGCACTCTGTACAGTAGAAATAGTGCCTCCCAGCATGATTGATGCTGGCCTCTACAGTTGGCCTACAGGTAGGAAGGGTGGCGGTGGTGGGAAACCTGCAAAGTGAAAATAAGGCTGCCTCTGCAGAATAAGCACTTCCCTGCCCTATGCAGGCTGACAATTTGGCAAAAGCAGTACCAGACCTCCTGTAATTATTGTATTGGCATTAGAAATAGCATGGTATAAAGGCCATGCTTCATGATTTGCAAGGCTTTTAAATAGTGGACGGCTTTTGGTTTCATTTTGATTATTGTAAAAGGTAGTCTATAAAAATATAAGCCACATTAAAATAATACCCAACCCTAATCCTCTGTGCATTCCTTCCATAAAATGCCTGCCCAAATAAGTAACCCTTCTAACTTGTAAAAAGTACTTCATGAAACAGGTTAGCCTTAAGACATCAGTCTAGTTATACTGGAGAAAAGGATAATTGGAGCTGCAATCCTACAAATATAGTACTTACCCAGGAGTAAGAGCCCAATCCTATGCTTGTCTACTCAGAAGTAAATCCCACTGAGCTCAATTGGACCTAGTCCCAGGTGAGTGTGTACTGGAGTGCAGCCTTAGTGCCATTGAATTAAATGAGATTTACTTCTAACCAAACATACACAGGATTGTGATGTTGATGCTTTTGACAATAACTCCAGCTTTATATAAGACTTTTTTAAATTAATAATTGTACTGCAAGGGTATATATGTGAGGTCTGTAATTACATCCAAATGTTAAGCTGATGAAGGGCCCAATCCTATGGGCTGCAGTGCAGGCGGTACAAGTGTACTGCCAGTGGTGGTGTTGCAAAGGTGCAGTAAGGCACCTCCAGTGCTGGCAGTGCTTCTCTTACCACCCACACTGGCCCAGCACAATTCCCGCACATCTGGAGGCGCCCACGTGGAGTTGGCCAGTAAGTGCAGGGGTTGCGGACAGTGTGGCGTTTCTGGGCAGGCAGGGAGGGCGGAACTGGATGGGGAAGGGGGAGCGGGGGCGGGACTGGTGGTGGCCTCTACCCCTGGTTCCTAACCTCTGTGTCAGGCTGCGCTGCCTGACACAGGCCCTCACAGCTATGCCAGCAAAATAGCCAGCACAGACCCTTCAATGACCCTTCAATAGCCTGCATCCTTACCCTGGGGGAAAGGATCGAAATCCCCTTCTCCCAAGGTGCCTCTGGTGCCGGTAGGATGCAGCAGTAGCCATTTGCCTGGGTAGCATACGATTGGGCAGCCTCTCTTGGATCTTTGCACTCAGAACCTAACTCTTGGATAGGCAGCCTGTCCAATCCTAATCAACTTTCCAGCACTGAAGCAGCCATGCCAACAGGGTGGATGCTGCATCCTGCAGTGGGGGAGGCCTCCTCAAGGTAAGGGAACAGAAGCTGAATTCCCTTTGAATTCCCTTTGCAAGAAGAGCTTTGCTTGTGAATCGTTACGTCATCTGACTGCCTTCTTTACTCTGATCTTACCTTGTAGCAGTGCCTCAGTTTGGGGCTGGTGCTCCACCCTAGCGCACAGGAGCCAGTAAGACTTGGTGTGGGATGCGCTGCAGGAAGCTCGGGGTTCACTGGGGGTCCCAAGTTTTGCCTGCAGATGTATCTGGCTTTGAAAGTGTTGCAGTTCTTCACGTCCCACAAGCCCATGGCACTCCCCGTGGCCAAGGCAACACAGCCACCCTTGTCGTAACCTAAAAAGCTCATGGGAAAGGAAAAATATGCCAGAGAGAAGGTTTAAGCCAAGGCAAAAGTTTTCCCTCAGGCTTGGCAAAACTATTAACCATGTTAACCATAGTTGCAGGAGCTTCTGCAGTTTTCTTTTCCTAGATCAAGGAATTGTTTTGGACTCTACAAATGCACACCCGAAGGTAAGACTGGAGTCCTGCTGTACCTGGCCTTCAGGCCCTGCATCTGGCCTTCCTGCAGGCTTCTGGCTGGCCACAGTGGAAAAGGGAACACTAGACTAGAAGTGATCCAGCGTGATCCAGCAAGACAGCTTTTAAGTTATTTTCTTCACATCTTAGGATGCATGTAGTTGAACCATGTGACAGAACTGCAAATGCAGTGTGAATACACGCTCACCCTTCATATAGATGGTCCTTTTATTGAAGCAGTGCAGTGTTCCTCTGAAACCCATTTTTCAGATTATTTCATCCAAATCTGAGTTGGCCACAGTATCGTGTTAGTGTTCCAAGCTGCAATTCCCACTCAAGGTCCAACCTATCCCATTTGGTTATACAGGCATGCCCCGGTATCCACTGATTCAGTATCCACAGTTTCAGTTATCCACAGATACCATGGATACTGGGACGCCTATTAAAAAGATTTTTGTTGTTCAGTCGCTAAGTCGTGTCCGACTCTTTGCGACCCCACGGACCACAGCACGCCAGGCCTCCCTGTCCTCCACTAGCTTCCCGAGTTCACCCAATTTCATGTTCATTGCTTTGGTGACACTATCTAACCATCTCATCCTCTGCCGCCCCCTTCTCCTTTTGCCTTCCATCTTTCCCAGCATGAGGGTCTTTTCTAAAGACTCCTCTCTTCTCATGAGGTGGCCAAAGTACTTGAGCTTCAGCTTCAGTATTTGTCCTTCCAAAGAGCAATCAGGCTTGACTTCCTGGAGGATTGACTGATTGGATCTCCTTGCAGTCCAGGGGACTCTCAAGAGTCTTTTCCAACACCATAATTCAAAAGCATCTATTCTTTGGTGCTCTGCCTTTCTTATGGTCCAGCTCTCACAGCCATACATTGCTACTGGGAAAACCATCGCTTTGACTATGCGATTAAAAAGATAGTAGAACATTAAACAAATCTCTTTTTTATCTGGTTGTTGCAAAATCACTGATGTTCCCCTATCTTTAAATAGGCGTCCCCAGTATCCACAGTTTCAGGTATCTATGGAGGGGCCCGGAACAGAACCCCGGTGGATATTTAATTGGGGCATGCCTGTATTACAACAGGGGGCAAAAAATGTCTCTTTATCCATTTTCTCCATACCAGGCATAACCTTATTGACATCTGTTGTATCCCTCTTGTGTTGCCTTCTTTTCTCAATTAAAAATGCTCACTGTCTTAGCCTTTCCTTGGAGGGGAATGTGCCAATCCTCCAATCATTTCCCCCCCCCCACTTTCCTACAAGCTTTCTAATTTTTGAACCAGGGCAACCTGAATGATACACAATTTTCCAAATGCAGATATGCATCATAGATTTAACAAGATACTGGCCTTCTTATGCTTAGTGTTAAAATGTGCTTCTGAACAAGCCCTTGATGATCCTGTAATAAATATGAGAACATCAAACTAAAAGAATGCACTACACTAGTAGTTCCCAAACTGTGGGTCAGGACCCAAGAGTGGGTTGCGAGCTAATTTAATGTGGGTCGCAAAGCACCTGAAGCAGCCATCTTTGAAAATGTGAGAAGATGGAATGCTGGGAAGAGGGAAGGCTGTGTGGTTGTTTTGCTTGTGTCAAGGTTGTAAATAGGGTTTTTTTCTTTCTGATTCACTTTGCTATTGGAAAATGGCTGAGAAATAATCCAACTTATTGCTGCATTCTCAGGAAAGCAGCAGGCTCTGGGGTCACAATAGTGGCACTTCTGGCCATGATATCACTTCCATTGGGTCCTGAACAGATTGTCATTCTAACAGATTGTGGGCCCTGGTGCTAAAATGTTTGAGAACCACTGCACTACACCGTTTGAGACAATGTCCACGCTTGTCAGTGTGAGACAAATTCATTGAAACTATACTAGGTGTTCTGTATTTTACCATGTCTGTATCCCCAAGAGACACTGACGAGGAAGATCCCAGTTTGCTGGGTTTGCAGCAGACCCATTCTGCAGGTCTATTACTCCCCGTGGGAAGAAAGCATCATCTGAAGGAAAGGGCAGATGGGAAGTAGAACCTTTTGCACATTCTGCCTTACAGATGATCTGAACGGACTTTGAGAGCACTATTATGTAGGCTCTTGACAAAAGAAATGCACTGACACAGGACTTATTTTAATGCACGAGGCTAACATGCCCTTCTTTGCAATATGCATATTTAACCATGGGACTGCACAGAAAGGCATGAAAATTGTTCTATGAAAACTATGTCAGAGGTAATCTAATTCAACACATGATAGATTAGATCAACCTCCCAATCCAGGATGCCACAGGAAGATGTACCAGCAAAAAGGTAACCACAGAGTAAACAGCATGCAGCCAGAGGAGAGCTACATCTGGGACTGAGGATTCAGTGAATCACAGAATACTGTATATTTGGGGGAAAAAAACCCAATTAAAAATGGTGGTTTAGACTACCCTGCCATGTAAGCCGCCTTGGGCTTTTGCTTTGGCATGGGAAAGGCCAGGTATAAATTCTTAAATAGTTACAGATTACCCCAGCCGAAAGTTTACATGAACAAACCCGATGCACACACACACAGATTTTACCAGGCTGATTGCGGTTCCAGTGGGTGTATGTGACTTCATCTCCACTCAGCCAATGGAAAGAGCCTGTTTCGTTTATGTCTTGTAGTGCTGTCCAGAAATACTCATCCTCCCAGCCATAAATGAGGCTGCTCACATAGGCCTGTTCAAACCTTGTTCAGAGAAACAAAAGCATAAGTCAGTCACTTCCTCACAACATCCACCAAACCTTTGTTCCTTTCTCCAAAGGGTAATGTCCATATTCACCATATTTATTCTTCCCACCCACCCACCCACCCACACAGGGGTGCCCCTTGGTATCCAGAGGAGACCCATTCCTGCGCCCCCCCCCCGCAGATATCAAATTCTGCAGATAATGGAATTCACTGGATGGCAGTGGGGTGCCACAATTAGTTATCTGGAGGGGCTACACCCAGCCCTCCAGAGGTCATGCGGAGTCTCCTTGCCTTCTCAGAAGCATCCCAGACATGACTGGAAGGCCCTTCCAGTTTGCGCCGATGAACCTGAAGTGTCTTCCAGTCACTTCTGGGAGGCCTCCTGTGGTGTGGGGAGGCTGCACACGGGCTCCCCGTGTCTCAGAACACCTCCAAGCCAGAAGTGCCTTCATATCCAAAGGCACTTGGCCACATCCAAAGATCCTCTGAGGATATTCAAATCCATGAATGCCGAGCCCACAAATAAAGAGAGCACACTATGTGTATGGAATCCCCCCATCATTCTACCATAAAAAGTTCTTCAAGGGCAAGAAGGCACACACCTGTTAGTGATAGTAACCAGAGTCGACCCATACTCCATGCAAATCTTCCGAGCTTCACTGTATAACACACGGTCATCTCCCAGCAAATAACAAGATGGACTGTGCCATTTCCAACCCTAGCAAGAACATAATAGCAACAAAACAAAAGGTTCTCTTGAAGCTGCTATCAATAAATTGATTCAGTAGCATCAACAATATTCCGCCATATACAGTGCCAGCGTCAGGCTGCTGAGGGCCTTGGGGCAAAGCCCTACACAGCTCCATACAGTGTCACCTTGCCCACCTCCTGTTGGCACTCTGAGTACCTCTAGTTAGTTACTAAGTATTCAAGAGTCAGCCAAGACAGATGTGTCCTCTGGTGGATGTGACACGGAGTACTTCGAAGAATCAGCAAAGCTACACCAAGAACATGACAGAGAAACCTAAGGGTGGAGTCTAGTTTCATTCCATAATGAATAGTTTCATTATTCCATAATGAAATTCGTCTATTAGATGATCTACGGTTTAACTCATTAATGACCATGTTGCTATGGGAAATAAGTTCAAAACCAATTTCTTCCATGGATTCATTTGTGTAGGCAAAAGTCGACCCGTCAGGGCCAAACAACATGGTACATTAAGCATGTCATTGGCTCTTATGTCCTTAATTTTTGTTTCCTAAATAACAGCTGAGGGGTATGTTTCTACTTATGGAGAAAACTTCATTTGCTGATCAACCCATTGAGCACAAAGGTTGCAATGGTTGTCTTCCTCCATCCTCCAGCCTCTCAGCTAAACTCCAGAACAAAAGGGAGGAGAGTGGAGACTTGCACAAGTCAATAGATTTCCCTGTTCCAGACTGGGCTAGAGCAAACTTCCATATTCATATGCACTTCAGAAGAAATCAAACTAAATTTGGGTTCAGTGGGTTGATCAGCAAGGGAAACCTTTTACATAAATAAGGAGTTGGGCTTGTTTTGAACACAGTCCCTTCCCATTCACAGCAGCAAGATTTTCTGCTATATTCATTTAATGGGCAAGAACTAAATAAATTGCTTGTTCAGACACATCCTAAGCACACAGGATAGTGATCACATGACAGAGAGCAACTGGAGTCATTTATTTGGGCTAAAAGAGGTCCTTGTATGTTCTCCTATCCTAAGCCTGAGGGTGCAATCCAACACCCTGCATTTGGCCAACACTAGCAGCTGAATGGCAGCAGCACTAGCTCAGGAGCGCCGACTGGCACCCTCGCATCAGGGCTGCTGCTGTTGGACCGACACTGGCAGCAGCGCAGGCCCAACAGCGCTGGCCGAAGTCTGCACTGTGCCGCTCCTGTACCAGTCACGTTCAGCTGGCGCAAGAGTGGTTCTGGGCAGGGGGAGGGTGGGAGGGAGGGCATTTAAGGGTGGGGGTTGGGCAGGCCAGGAGGTGTGCTGGTTTGGAGAGGTAGGTGGAGTTGGAATGCGGCTGTTAGGCCGCATCCAAGCTCCTGTCCCCAGGCCACGCGGCCCCAATTCCGGCCATGCAGCATTCTCAGCTCTGCGCCTGCTGAACAGCAGGTTCAGATCCAAGGAGCCCATAGGCGCGGCTGGCAGCTACCCTGGGGTAAGGGCACAAATGAAAGGGCACAAATGGGGTAAGGGCACAAAGAGGCTCCTGCCTGCTCCCAAGCTGTGCTGGATACAGTGCAGACCTGCCGGCCTGCCTGTTGCAGCGCAGCTTAGGATTGTGCCCTGACTCTGGTTAGTTTTCAAAGTCACTGCATAAGGCACAGTAGCTGCAAGGTTAAGGAATAGGGAACACATTAATGCAGAGTTATTGACATCTTCCCCACACCCTACCTAAGCTACCAGTGCCTGGCCTCTAATCAGAGGCTCTCAGAAGGAGAAACTAATCTCTTCCTTGGGTTAAAGTAAACTCAAACTCCCACCACAGCCTGCTGTCATTGCTCCAGCTTGTTGATGTTGGAGCCTCTCTAGAGCTGAGAACACAATAGGGGCTGTTCACTTCCAAGGCAGCTCAGAGTGGCCAGGCAGATGGAAGGGAAATCTGTTCAAAAATCCTAAAGATTGCTTCTGGAGAAGGCAACCACCGGTTTAGCTGCCATTGACACAGAGAGCAGAAGGTGACACTGAAAAGGAGGCAGCAGAGGACAGCAAAAGGGAAGAAGGGAATAAATGAGCAGGAATCAGGATGTACCAACTCTTGCCAGGTCAGGGGAAGAAGCAAAGAGGTTGGGAAGCCTCAGCAGAGGAGACTGTTTTTCCTCTTGCATAGAACTATCTAGTGATAAGGGACCCAGTAGATGATCTACTGGTAGTTCCTGATTTCAAGGGAGGCTTACTACCATCCCATCTGGGTTGAATCTGACTGCCACCAAGTCTCCTGCCATTCCTGAAGTTGCTTAGAGAGAGGTGCAAAATATGAGGGAGACACAAAGTAGTACATGAGAAGCAAGACTCCCTCCTTTGCACATACTTCTGCTTTGCTAAGTCATTTCTCAACATGGAAAGACAAGGGGGGGACAGGGTTTTTGGCGAAAGGTTTTTGCCAAAGAGACACTTCCTTATCACTTGCCTCTGTCATCTCGAGAAGAGGCCTGAGCCAGAAGAGTATAGCACTGCAAGAAGATCCTCTCTCTCTCTCTCTCTCTCTCTCTCTCTCTCTCTCACACACACACACACACACACACACACACACTTGCACAAGATGAGGGAGGAAGAGGAGGAAGGCAGATTTGCCAGTGAGCTGTAGGGTCAAATGAGTTGGCAACCAGGATCCAAAAATGCTCCCAGTACATTCATAACCCAAGTTTTCCGGAAACCTTCTGAAGGAAGAGATTCCACAGTCTTCCAAGGCAGCTTGCCCTACTGGAGAACTGCTGCTCTTGATTTCCGATTTCAAAACAAAATTCTGTGTACCAGCAACTCCTAGCATACTGGGCTCTGAAACCACCTGGGTGATTAAAATAAAATGGAGAAGTGGGATTTTTTCCTACTGATCCTGAAAGAGAAAGGGTGGGGTGGAGGGAAAGAGGAGTGGGGAGAAGAGTGGTATCTTGGATCCCATCCTTCCGCCAAGTTCTCATTGCTGCCTGTAAGGAATGCATCCGCTAGACAGCTCCAGCAGATGGGCTCAGCCCTTGCCAAAAAAAAAAAAATCATCTTAGTTGCTTTATGACAAGAGACAGGGGCGGCTGGTGCTTTTGCTAGCCTCTGTGGATGGGAAGCCTCTGTGAGCTGGTGCAAAAGGTAAAGGGGAATTTAAACAAACACAGAAGTGGTCTGTACTATCACTGGAAATATGGAAGGAAATAGGAGCAAGAGAAAGGCGTGGTCTTGGGGCGAGCAGGGCTGGTGTTAGGGCAATTTGAATAATTTGGCTAAATTGAGTCCTGCAAAACAGCAGCTTCTGATCCAAGGAACCCTTAGGCACGGCTGTCACCTACCCTGGGGTAAGGGCACAAATGTAAGGGCACAAAGAGGCTCCTGCTTGCTCCCAAGCTGTGCTGGATACAGTACAGGCCTGCTGGCCTGCCTGTTCCAGTGCAGCTTAGGATTGCGCTCTGACTGGTTTAGTTTTCAAAGTCCCTGCACAAGGCACAGTAGCTGCAAGGTTAAGGTTGAGGGGCCCCACACAGGGAAGGCAAGCGGAGCACCTTCAGCCAGAGCCGGCACCGTGCCCCGTAGCTGACACTCTGGCATGGAATCTTCCGTGCTGAGGCATCATGAGCAGAGTACAGCCCTCCCTCCTGCACACCTGCAGGTCCAATTGGCTTGAAATCCTCCCTGGAAGGAATCGGCAGTTGCAGCTACTCATCCTGGTGAAGAGGAGGGCCCTCAAGGGGTGGGGGGCTCCACAGCTCCTAAGGCCGGCCCTGGTGGTTAGTGTGCTACAGCTGAATCTGAGAAAGGGGACTTCAGCCATGGACTTACAGTAGGGGACTTTGTCTGAATCAGATTGCAATCCTAGCCAAATTCCCAGCACCAGGGTAGGGACAATGCAGCTCTGAGGTAAGGGAACAAACATTCCCTTGCCTTGAGGAGGCCTCCGTGTCTGCCCCACAGCTGCAGGATGCAGCACATGCCCCACTGTCAGTGCTGGAAAGTTGGTTAGGATTGTGCTCTCAGTCACACCCAACATTTCCCCATATAAAATGGGAACTGACCTATTTGACTCAGCTATTGTTGAGAGAGGTTGGAGAGGGGGACTGCTCCAGAGATCATAATCCAGATGAGGCACTTTTTCAAGTGGTGCTTATCGGCGGGGAAGGCAGGGGGAGAAGAACTGTAGAAGAATCATGGATTCCTTTTAGTTTATAAAGCCTGATGAGGTAGACAGGCTCCTCAGAAGCTTGAGACCATCTCTTGCCCACTTGACCCCTGCCCAGCTTGGCTAGTACGAACTGTACGGGCTGGGCTAACTGACTGGATGGAACCCATTGTAAATGCATCCTTGTGGGAGGGGGTGATGCCAAACATCCTGAAGACAGCAATTGTGCGTCCTCTCCTGAAAAAAATAATCTCTGGATCCCACTAACTTAAACAACTATTGACCAGTTTTCAAACTGCCTTTCTTAGGGAAGGTGATTGAGCAGATGGTGGCATCCCAGCTCCAAGGGTTCCTAGAGGAGACAGATTGTCTTGACCCCTTTCAATCTGGTTTCAGACCAGGTTTTGGGACACAGACAGCCTTGGTCGCCCTCATGGATGACCTTCACTGTGGGCTAGATAAGGGAAATGCATCCCTACTAGTCTTGCTGGACGTCTCAGCAGCCTTTGATACAATTGACCATAGTATTCTTCTGGATCAGCTGACCAAGCTGGGGTTAAAGGGCACCGCTCTGAAATGGTTCCACTCCTTCCTAGCTAATAGGCCCCAAATGGTGATGCTGGGGGACACCTGCATGGCACTTTGGCCTTTACAATATGGAGTGCCTCAGGGTTCTATTCTATCCCCCATGCTCTTCAATATATACATGAAACCACTGGGGGAGATCATCCAATATGCTGATGACACTCAACTCTATCTCTCTTTACAATCCCAAACTGAAGAGGCTGTGAAGGTCCTGGTACGCTGCCTAGAGGCAGTTGGGGAATGGATGAAAGCCAATAGATTAAGACTGAATCCAGAAAACAGAAGTCCTCCTGGTCAGGAAATCCTCAATGAAGGCACTAAGTCTTTCACCCACTCTGGATGGAGTGACACTTCCCCTGCAAGAACAGGTGCATAGTCTGGGAGTGCTCCTGGAATCTCAGCTGTCTCTGGAGAACCAGGTAGCAGCTGTGGCTAGGAGTGCATTTTCCCAGCTTCGACTGGGGTGCCAACTATGACCATACTTGAGCCGTTCTATCCTGGCCACAGTGGTCCAGGCATTAGTGATTTCAAGGCTGGACTATTGTAATTCGCTGGATTGAGAACAGGCTTCCCGTGAGAACAGTTCAGGAGCTACAGTTAGTACAAAATGCAGCAGCCCGGGTAGCTACAGGGGCTAGACAGTTTGACTCAGTACGACTATACTACTTCTTCAGCAGCTGCAATGGTTGCCCATTCACTTCTGATCTCAACTTAAGATGATGGTACTGACCTTTAATGCCCTTCATGACTTAGGCCCAGCTTACCTAAAGGACCTCCCATACATATCAGTTCGCCCTCTTAGATAATCTAAAGGGGCTCTCCTTCAAGTGCCCCCTCTATCCCAAGTTAAAGAGATGGCAGCTCGGGGGCAGACCTTCTCTGTAGCGGCTCCACAAATATGGAATTCCCTTTCAGAAGATTTAAGAACTACACACTCCCTCATGGCCTTTCAGAGAGGGCTCAAATCATACCTATTTCATCTGGCCTTCGGATGATAGTTGGCTGTCTGCCCTCTGTCCCTCTGGAATACTGTCATAGTTTGTTTACTCCCCTGGTCAATTGTTTTCCCACCCGCCAAAGGACCTGATCAGGAGAATTGGGTCTAGCTTCTTTTTTGAACATTCTCTGTGTTCCCGTTAAAATGTTTAATTTTTTTTCCTTTTCTTCTTCTTAATGCTTTACTTATTGTGGTTACATTGTACTTCTTTGTTCTCTGTAAACCGCCATGGGCATTTGCTTCGGCACAGGAAAGGTGGGGTATAAATAAATAAATGGCTCTTCACCGCGGCATAGTTTGAGAACGATTGATCTAGATTAGGGGTAGGCAACCTTAAACACTCCAAGAGCCATTTGGCCCCGTTTTCTGGAGAAAAGAAAACCTCGGGAGCCACAAAACCCTTTTGACATCTAAAATGAAGATAATTTATTTATTATTTATTTATTTGATTTATACCCCGCCTTTCCGCCACAAAGGCCCTCAAGGCGGCATTTACAAGGTTAAAATACAATAAAAACAATTAAAAACAGTATTAAAAGACAATAAAAACAATATTAAAAATACAACATACAACAAAATTAATCCCTGGGATCATAAAATATATATTAAAAAAAAATGCAAAAAAGCCAGCCAGCCAGCCTGTCAGCAACTAAAAGCCTGCTGAAATAAAAAGGTCTTCAGCCCCCGCCGAAATACCGCCAAAGAGGGAGCAGTTCTTAACTCCAAGGGGAGGGTATTCCAAAGTTGGGGTGCCACCACCGAGAAGGCTCTCCTACTGGCCGCCATAATACTGCATATATAGTTTTTTTAACCTTTATGCTATGTATAAAAAAAACTCTAGGGAGTGGCAACAGGATGCAAGCATTTTGTTGTCTCATGCCTCCCTGGGGCACCTGGTGGGCCGCTGTGAGATACAAGAAGCTGGACTAGATGGGCCTGTGGCCTGATCCAGCAGGGCTCTTCTTATGTTCTTATGAGCGATCGCGGCTGAAAATCGGGTCTCGTCATTCGTCATTTGCTGTCTCCAGCTTTCTTTCTCTCCCACCCCCAACCCTGCTGCCAATCCTCCACAGCCTTCCGATCGCGCGTAAAAAAACGAACGGCAGAACAAAAACCAGCCACCACGCTGCACCTTGCAGGGCAACGTGGCGGATTGCCCGCTTGGAAAGAGCACATGCGACAAGCAGCAGCAGGATGGGCGGGCAGGGCAGACCCCAGAGCCGAGCCGAGCAGCTGCCTGTGCAACTGCCGCCGCTATGGGGTGTGTGTTTTTTTTTCAAAACGGTGGAGGATTTTTTATTTTTAGGTTTGCAAAAGGGGGATTCCAGGCTCGTGCACAGGAACTTTTGCAACTTGCACGCCATCGATGCAAACAATCCCTCCGCGTTGCAGAAAGAGGGACCGGGCAAAAGATCCTGGAAAACGGGCGGGGGACACACACACACAACTGCGAGACCCAGCGCTTTCCGTGCTTGTAAGCGGGAGCTGCCCCAACGCGTGCAAAACCAGGGGCAACTTTGCAACCCGACCGAGAGCGAGCCAGAAAGTTTTCCCCACCGGCTCTCTGCTGCACACCGCTGCCCCCCGCCACGCTCCATCCCAGATCTGCGTGCAAAGCAATGCAAACACATGGAACAGTCAACACAAAAAGCCACGCACCCTTCCAGCTGGTGGATCAGCTCTGGAGCTTCGCGGGTTGCCTTCTGCGCAAGCCTATCCACGGACCGAGCGGGAGCCCAGCTGCCGCCGCCGCCATCACGCAATCCCTGCTTCCCGGAGCAGCGTGCAGCGTGGGACTGGTACAGAGCGGAGAGGCGCTCTCGGTAGCAGCTCCCGGCTTGGGGGGCTCGGAGGGGAGAAAAGGGGGCGATTCCCAACCTGCAGCCCTGAGCACAGTGCAGTTACCGGGAGGGAGAGCGAGCCCGCGGTCGCAGCCAATGCTGGGCGCCTCCTTTGCTACTTTCACCCGGACTCTGGAGCCGCAGCAGATGGCTAAAAGAGCCACATGCGGCTCCAAAATCATAGGTTGCTGACCCCAGACCAAATATCAGTTTTGAACAGTTTGGGAAACAGAAAAGACCCCAAGTCTCCTATAGTGTAATTAACAGTTGTTCCCAAACTGTGAGCCACGAGACCCCAGAGAACTGCAGAATCATTCCTTGAGGCCTCACCCCTCCCTCAAAGCCAGCATTCTCAGAGGAGGGGCTGGAAAAAGGTGGAGACCACCACATTCTTTCTCCTTCTTGGCTCACAGGCACTGCCTGAGCCCAGCTGGGGCTTCTGTTCCTCTTATTTTACTTCCACCTTTTTGGTCCAGTGATTAGCAATAAAGGAATAAGCATCATCCTCACAAGGACAAATCATGGGAAAGTAAGTGGGGAGGGAGATGAGAAACAGACAGTCTGTATGGGTTTCCCTGACCCCTCCTCAAGGAGACAAGAACAAAGTGCTGCTGCTTCCTCTGGCCATGGGCATCAGGTTTTTCTTGTTTGCAAAGGCAGGAGTTTTCGAACAAAACTGTGCTTACGTTCCTGACACTGCTGGCGTCAATGGCTGCCAAACGTTTGTTGCCATTGCAAAGGAGATGCAAGTGTTTCCCTTTCTGAAGAAACACACACACAGAGAGAGAGAGAGAGAGAGAGAGAAGGGGTGATGGAGGAATAAACAGCTAAGCAGGATGCTGCTTAAATGCGTTCATCTGCCTCACAGTGCCACCATGCTGAGGCTACAAATGATGGGAGATGTTCAACCAGACACACCAAATGCTGGAAGTGTTTTTTTTAGCCTACCGTGTAATGTAAGCACAACTGACTGGTGGGGGAAGAAAGGCTCTGATTGGCAGCAGACATGGAGCAGGTTAGCACTTGCATGTGCTTTTTGCACACAACCCTCCTCCCTTTGCAGCAAAACCCCAGCGTGCATTTCTGTCTCTCTAGCAGCTGAAGCAGTTCAATGGCATTGTCAGCCAGAAACTTCCAGAAAGGCAACTGTGTGGTCTATTTGGTGCTTAGAGCCTGACTCTTGCTATCTTGGGTCACATTCCAGCACTGCAAGCAAACACACCTAGCTCCCTTCATCCCAATTATTTTCACGAAGGAAAATGGAAATACTACAAGGCCGGGCTTATCCTACCTCCACCCCTGTCAAAAAAAAGATGTGATGGTTAGCTGCAGCCAATGGCTTTTGGTTGAAAATGTTTGGGAACGTTTTATATCAATAAAATGCTGCTATTGACATGCCAAGTATGCAAAAACCAGCAGATTGTGTGGGGATGAGAAAGGGAGGGAGAAGACCGCCTTCTGAATCCACATTTTGCATGCCTTTTGCAAGGCTTGGTTCATGAATAATGATTATAACAACGCAAGAATAGCTCCTTGTCCTGCAGGCTGGAAATAGAGGAAATTATTTTCTCAGGAGGAATTGGGCCTTGTGAGGGGAGGAGAAGTACTTGAGGCTGGAAGACAATATTCTGGGATTTCCTTCTGAATGAGTCAGAAGCTATGTCAGCAGCATTCCTACTGATGGCAAAATGTGAAGTTTTGCAGGAACAGGAGCTTCTGTGTATTGCAGTCCCCGCCCCCCCTTCTCACCTTCAGGGCCATTTGCAGCTTGGAGAACAAAGCATCTGAGTCAGCACTCCCAGCCACCAATGGTTCTGGAGGCAAGGGGAAGGGGCAGTGTTATACAGGAGCTCAGGTAGGAACACCACGGGCAGCACAATCCTGCACTGCCCGTAGCATTGAGGCAACATCGTTGCATTGATGCTACACACTTAGCACTGATGCGGGGGTGCCCACGCCTCACCTCACTTGCGCATTGGAAGTGCTGTATTGGCACGCGGGAATGAGTGAGCAGGGGAGGGCAGTTCTGGGCAGGCTGTGGGCGGGCCAGTGGGCGGGCTGGCCCAGGAGGGCCGAATCCTAAGCCTGTTTGGGAAGCCGCGTGGCCCCAACATGGGCCACACCGACTCCTCAAATCTGCGCCTACTATTTAGCAGGCGCAGATCTGTGGAGTGCATTGGGGAGGCTGGTGCCTCCCCTACTGTAAGGGCATGAATGTGCCCTTGCGCCGGGGAGGCTCTAGGCCTGTTGGCCTCGCCATTCCAGCACAGTATAGGATTGCGCTCTGACCTACAATGACAACACCATTTCTAACCTGCATGTTCTACACCATGAGATACAAAGCAATGAGGACATCATTCCTTTATTGGACCATCTTTGATGGGTGTTACATCCGTAACCCTTCACGTGGCATAAGCCTCTTCTCCCATTGCCTTTGGCACATGCACCTGTCATCATGCAAAGCATGGGGTTTCTTTACCTTTCTGCAGCCGTGGTCATCCTCTTCTCTCCCCTGAGTCACACGGCCCCCTTTCTTACATACAGAAGGCAATGTCTGGTTGCAAGGGCTGTCATTCCACCTCCCTTCCTGGACAAAGACAAAAACATTTGAGCTCGAAAGGCTTTTCTGCAGTATGGGAAACACACCACAAATCACATATTTTGCAAGCCTTCCCTCTTGCCAAATCAACTGTATGTCCAGTTGGTTCAGAACACTTCTGTTGGGTCCTTGTCATGCTTGAGTCCTCTGGCCACGGCTACCTTTCTGCCATCACCTTTTCAATCCTCCTCCTATACGTTTCATATGCACTGCTCCCTCAGCCTCCTTTCCCATACCCTTTTCCTATCTCCAGACCTCCTGCCATGCTGCAACCTTATTATATGCCTGGAAATGCTTCTGCATCTCTATTCGTGATGTTGCTTCCCTCTTCTTCTCCAGACCCATTTCTTTAAAACCAATGAACAAAAAATTCCACTCTAAGCCAAACCTATGGAAGACTGAGGCAGCCCCTTCAAGTGGCCATTAAAGGGCACCACATTGTCAATTATTTAAATTGTTATTATACAACAGTGAGGTGCCATATAGATTTTCTCCTTTGTGCACCAACATGACTTTTTATGCCCAAATCTCAGCTTAGTCCAGCAAAAGCGAAGCTGCCAAAATGAGTATAGCATAGTAGTCTATTGAAGGGTGCAGAGTCACATTTACTGTTTAAAGAACAACCCTATAATTTTCTAGCCAAATTAACTCTTCACTAAGGGGAATCCTGTATATTTAGAAGCATTCAATTTTGTAATTGAAGACTCAGGGGTGTCAAACACAAGGCCAAATGCATCCTGCAGAAGCTCTTTATCCATCCCCCATGATAACTGGGCTCTTCCACCATCAAATGCTGCTGAACTGTGAAGTGATGCTTCGGCAGAAGTGCCATTGCTGAAAGGGCAACACCTGAAGAACTCAACTATCATGTGGGCCACCCTTTCAGCAGTGCCACTTCTGCAGAGGTGGCACTACTGAAAGGGTGGCCCACATGATAATTGGGCTCTCTCAGTTCCTGCATCATGTCATCACTTCTGGCCCTCAGAAGGCACCATAAACGCTATTCAGCCCACTATGTGAAATGAGTTTGACACTGCCCATTGTCATCATACTGATGTCAGAGGTGACATTTTAATCCACAATTAAAAATTGAGCTGCTTAACTACACCTTTTGCAACCCTACATGTCACATTACAAATACAAAAGGGGCTCTATCCTGTAATCTCAAGATTGCATACCCCTCCCACAATGGGTATCTCTCCAGCAATGCACATACCGGTCCCCAGATAGTCACACAGTCCTCCAGGCTGTCTCGGAAATTGTTGGGCTCAAAGGGGTGCCAGAATGTGAACTGCACTGATGTACCATCTGACCACTCAAAGTTCATCTGTAGCCTGAGATCATTCAGGCCAATCCAGAGTTCTTCAACATCTGCCAAAACAAGGGGGGATTTCTACAAAATGAACAATCCCGTGTCTGTCCTTGGTCTCACACACTACCTTTCTAACAGGGTAATCCTATACATTAGCAGACCTCACAGTCCTACTCAGACATTGAGGGCGCAATCCTAACCTGGAATTAGGCTGGCTTACTTAGGCCAGGAAAGTTTGGCTGGCACAAGGGCCACTGTAAAGTATGTTTGGACCACTCTCGGAGTCAGAGAGGCCAGCACACAGACATGCGCCATCCTCCCTCCTGAGGTCCAACGCACTTTATGGTGGCCCTTGTGCTGGCCAAACTTTGCTGGCCTAACTAAGCTGGTCTAACTCCAGGCACTCTGAGGCAGCTGTAAGTGCCAATAGAAGCAAAGACTGGGGCAAGGGAGGGAGCCCAATGGCACTGCAAGGATCACAGCCCTTACCTGGGGGGTCGTTCTGGCCTCCAGGAGCATTGGGGAGGCCTTAACTTCCTCCATGAGCCTCCCTGATGTGTAAAATAGCTCTATTTTTTTTTATCAAAGCCAACTTCTGGTTTTCATGCAAAACCTCGAAGTGGGTGCTAATTAAAAAAGGAGCAATGTTCACAACAGGGAGGCCCGCAGAGGGGGCTGCGAGCCTCCCTGACCTCCTAGATGCCAGCACAACCCCCCAGGTAAGGACAAAAGCCTTTGGTGCCCGTGGCACCACCATCACTGCGGTGCTGTCAGACACCCATTTCTAGGCCACTCTCCATAAGGGGGAATGGCCCATGGAGCACTCCCAATGGTGAGTTGCGACCCAGCATTTTGAGGAGCACTGCTATACATGTTTATTTGAAAGCAAGTCCCACTGTGTTCAATGGTGCTTGCTCCCCAATTGTGAGCATTTAGCAGAATGTCATGCTCTTAGAGTGCAATCCTAACCTTGAGTTAGACTGGCATAGTTAGGCCAGCAAAATTTGGCTGGCAAAAGAGCCAGCGTAAAGCGCGTTTGGACCACTCCTGGAGTCAGGGCGGATGGCGCACGTCTGTGTGCTGGCGACTCTGACTCTGAGAGTCGTCCAAACAAACTTTACGGTGTCCTTTATGCAAAGTTTGGCCTAACTGTGCCAGTCAAAGTCCAGGCTAGGATTGTGCTCTCAATTTCTTTTCCATGAGGCAAGACATACAGGGATGAGACAAATGTACAGCCATGGGTACACATTTTTCTGCTGCAACTTCCATCCATCTTTACTTCTCAACTGCTGTACATAGCTGGCTTGACTCCAATATGGCTTTCCTTTCCCTCCCTCCCTCCCTCCCTCCCTCCCTCTCTCTCTCTCTCTCTCTCTCTCTCTCTCTCTCTCACACACACACACACACACAACTATGGGCAGGTTTTTGACTTATTTTTAAAAGTTTTTTTTCTAGAAGCTCAGATACATCTGTCCATTTAAACTTTTGTTTCTGTGCCTTTTTAAAAATATCAATAGTTGAATGTTAGTTTCCAGTTCATATTTTTGTGGTGTGTGGTGAGAAAGGGGAAGAAGGGGCTCTGTGACTGCCACTATGGCCAGCCAATCAGAATTTTGCATAGCCAGCCTCTGTTATTCTGAGCAGTATGTCTATCTATCCCAAAAGGCATACAACAGAATTCATCACCTAAAGTGTGTACCTCCCTCTCAGCCACTTGAAAGAATCCTGATTTTTAAATAAGACAGAACAGAGGTTTTCCTATACATTTTACTAAAAACACATTGATGTATCCTGCATGTTTGATTCAACCTACGTTTACCTTGTTTGATTTGCTTGGTAACAAACTCCAGTTCTGGAAGGGTGTGGATGCTCACCAGATCCCCTTCATTCCGCAAGCAGGTCTTTTTGGCATCTAGCCAACTCTTTTTTTCACTGATCAAGCGGTAGCAACTGGACTGGAACGGTTGCCAGCTGGGATCACAGTCAACCTTCACCTCAGACCAAGAGTCTACTGGGATTAAGGCAGAAAAGCTTTAGTGAACAACGCTTGAACAAGTTAAGGGATCTAGATTCATCCAAGAGTCTGCAACCCCCCCCCCCCAAGAAGAATTTCACAAATCTGCTTTTAAGAGAACAAACTTACGTACCACATGAACCCCAAAGGCTGACAATGGGAGCTAATACACGGGCAGCGCAACCCTGAAGCTCCCAAGTGTTGTAAACAGGTCATTAAACATGTTCACAGCTACTCAGAAGGAAGCTGAGCCAGTGTACGGACACGCACTGGCTCAGCAGAACTGGAGCTGAGCCAGCACAGGGTACATTTGTGCGAACCTGGACAGGCCAGCACAAGGGGCGGGAGAGAGTGGCAGGAAGGCAGAATGGAGGCAGTTCTGGATGGGGGGGAAGGTGTGGGGAGGGCAGGGGGAGGGTGATCCAGGAGATAAATCAGGCCCAGGAGGGGAGTGGGTGACCTAGGCCAGATCCTAACCCCCATCCCCGGCCTGATCAGCCGTACATGGGCCACTCAGATTTGCACTGGTGCATGAGATGGGGTAAGGAGACTGAAATCCCCTTACTCCAAGTTTCACCCAAGCTTACTCCTCACCTGTGCTTGATACAGCACAGGCCTATTGGTCTGCCTGTTCCAGTGCAGGTTAGGATTGTGCTCTAATTCAAGCTAAAGGCTTGTATTCAAAACCTTTGGATAGATAGTTCAAATTAAAATGTGAAATGCTTTGTTCTGAACTTCCCAAACTCCCTTGCTTGTCAACTTCTTTCTGGACAACAACACTCACAACTCCTTTCTGTCTCTGAGCCCAGTGAGTTGTGTTCCTAATGAGGCCTCCTACCTTTAGCTCCTTGCATCCACTTCCCTCCAACCTGCTGTCTTTTCAATGCATCTTTCTCTTAAGGCCTCTACTTACAAGGCCTCTCTAGCTGCTTTGCACTTTTAAGCCATGCTGCCTGTGGGCCCAAGTTCCTTGAGGCCATTCTTCCCATTCAAACTTTCAGCCTCCAACCTCCTTATCCTGATGACATAGTTCTTCCTGTATCAAAGTCTTATGTGAGGCTCTCATAGAAGCTGCCCACCTTGCAACATTCTGTCTTTGACACCTCCACCCCAAGGAGTTAGAATGTTCATGAATGTTCCATGACATCAGACCAACTCAGCCAATAGCTGCTGGGGACTGCAGAAAGGCAAGGCACATGGTAGGTAGCTTGTTTGTATACATTTGAACAGTTCAGCCACGGCCTCTCTCATATTACATACCTGTTAAGTAGGTAATCGAGGTGGCATTTGGTTTCTTCTTGCAGATGTAGGGCAAAGCGATGCTGCAGTCCCGGTTCTGCCATCCTCCTGATGACTCTGTCCGGATCACCCCACAGTTTTCTTCATTGGGGTTGTCAGGCTGATCTACGAGTAGGAGTAGGGTTGGCAGTGGGGACAGAGGCACAGATGAGATCACCCACCCTTGCAATGGCCACTATTTAAACAGAAAACCACAGCCTGTGAATGGATGGTCATGTGGCATAAGGCAAATCACGTTTACTGCAAGGACAGCACTTGAGATCAACACTGGAATATGTATGGCCTCCAGTTTTTGTTACTGGACTCAGAAAAGGCAGAGCAGAACTTCCATTACACTACTGAAGTGCTGGCTGTGCTTTATGGAAGACCCAGGTTCCAATCACTGCTCAGCCATGACAGTTTTGAGATAGCTTGGAGCAAGTTCCTTTCAGAATTATAATACACTTTATGTTCTGAAAAATGATAAAGTATTTTCTTTGCACTCAGTGCTGAAACATGTAGAAGCAACTCTCCTTTCTTCCCTTCGCAACTACAACAAGAATGACCAAGGATGTGAAAAAAGTGGCCTCACAATATTCAGTAGAAACCTATGTAATTGTCTCCAGAGGTCAGCTGTGCAAAAATGGTTCCGCAAGATCCCAGAAAATGCCACTGTGGGTTGCACTAATCAGCTGGAGACTGGTTGAGACCATGAACCTCCCCCCAATCTCCAAAATAATTCTGCAGTCTCTTTGAAGTGTCCATGTTCCTGTGTGTGTGTTTTAAATTAAAACAAGGAAAAAATGTAGTTCATGTTGTGCTTTCAAATAAAAAGCCAGACGGCACATCTGAAGTGTGGGGGAAGAAGAAGACAGCCTGAACCAGTATTTGATTCACCACCCATCATGCACATTGCGAAACTGGGCTTGTAACCCTGGTTAAAGACCTGACTGCAAGTCCCCTTCATATTATGTCTGCCTAATAGGAATATATATATTTTAGGTATTTTAGAATTTCCCTGAGTCATATTATCCATTCTGCTTCATTGAAAAACCATTAATAGGACAAAGATCCAACTATGACACTTGCTGACATAGGGGAGATGACAAAACTAGTGAGTAATACAGTATAATGCAAAAGGCTGTGCCTGTGATGTGGTTCTACTAAGAATTATTTGAGATCCCAGTCACTCCTTTTCCCGCTCCCCATTGACTTACCACTCTCCCAATTAAGGAACTTCAAGGGCGAGTTGTCTGACCACTGCCAGCCCCCACTGAGGTCCAAATCATTTAGCCCAATCCAAAGGGTGGAACTATACCCTGTTAGTAGCCCTGGTGGGGACAGAGAAGAACCAAACATCACAGTATCAGATGATCTGCACCTTGCTTGCAGCAAATAATCAAACCACGGCTGCATCTCCTGACCCCCACGGCCACCTACCTACTGCCTTTCCCCTATCAGCCACCCAGTGCATTAATCTTCTCTGAATCCCAGCTTTCTTGTGAGCTATCCACCAAGAGTTTTAAAGCTTTTCCCTGCAAGCTTTCCTTTTTCTTACAATACTCAGGGCGCAATCCCCAACCCAATGTAGCGCCAACGTTGCTGCATCGGCGCTACGTCACTACATCGTGTCGGCGATAGAGCGCTTGGGTTGACGCTAGGAGTCAGCTGGCTCAAGGGCAGTTCTGGGAGGAGGGAGGATGGGCAGGATGGAGGAATTGGGCTGGGGACGGCATGCCGGACCAGGGAGGGGTTAGTGTTGGGATGCGGCCATTAGGCCACATCCAAGGCCCCGTCCCTGGGTTGCGTGGCCCCAATTTGGGCCACGCAGCTTCCTCGGACCTGCGCTTGTGATTTCACAAGCGCAGATCCAAGGAACCCATAGGGGAGGCTGAAACTTCCCCTGGTGCAAGGGTACGAACGTGCCTTGTCCCGGGGAGGCTCCAGCGGCCTCCCAAGCTGCGCTGGATACAGCTCAGGCCCACTGGCTGTTCCTCAGCTCACTGCCTGTTCCTGCGCAGTTTAGGATTGTGCCCTCAGATATTCTAAATCTCTGCAGCAATATTAATAGAAAAGCAACAAAGCAAAAATGTACAACAGAGAATTGCAAGTGATCTAAGGATTGCAAACTCAAATGTTTTCAGGAACCATTCACAAACACTTGTGCATATTGTGCATATATTGGTCTGCTGCCGAATATCAATGCTCATTGTAGCTATAAACACAACTCTTACACATTTATTCTTCCCTCATGGAATTCAAGGTGATGAACACAGGGGTTCACAGGTGCCCAGACGTAGCTTAGCTTCAGTAAGGTAGCTATATCATGCGCCCTGAGACCTGGGACACACATTCAGGGCGCGATCCTAAACTGAGTTAAAGGTAAAGGTTTCCCCACGACCGAATGGTCTAGTCATGACCGACTGTAGGGGGCGGTGCTCATCTCTGTTTCAAAGCCTATAGAGCTGGCGTTTTTGTGGCCGGCATGACAATACGCCTTAGTTAACGAAACGCCCGTTCCCTTCCCACCGAAGTGGTCCCTATTTATCTACTTGCATTTAAGTGCTTTTGAACTGCTAGGTTGGCAGGAGCTGGGACAAGCAACGGGAGCTCACTCTGTTGCGCAGTCTTGAACTCCCAACCTTCCGGTCAGAAAGCCCACCACGTCCCTGACTCCGAGAGTGGTCCAAACACGCTTTATGGTGGGTCTGGTGCTGGCCAAACTTTGCTGGCTTAGTTTATGCTCCAGTATAGAATTGTGCTCTTTTCAGGTCAAACCAGACATTAGGGGCAAGCACATGTTTGTTAAACATGTTCTTATTTGCCTATAAAGGTGGGTGGGTCTACTCTTTAAACCAAAAAGAATACATAGAGAAGGGGAGCAAAACCTCTACTTCCAGCTTGCTTTGCCATGCTCTCTGCTTTTAAGCAGTTTTTCTCCAGTTTGGCTCCAATACCAGAAGTGAACAGGACAGGCTGAAAACTGATGAAGGCAACCAAGGTAATATGCGGAACAGGGCAAGTTTTGCTCCTCTCCCCTTTGGGTATAAAAAGTGGACATATACGCATGTGTGTGTTTAACAAACACTCAGTTTCCCCAAATGTCTACTTCCGCTTTTAGTCAATCTAGCAAACTACCACTGAAGAAGACCAAAATAATGACCATTATTAGTACAATTGTTGCCTGCTGGGATGCATAAGATAGAGACTGGCAGGCCCAAAAGCTCTGTGAAGCTCAGCATCTTACACACTTTATGTAGCTGAAGCTAGTTCAGTCCAAGGTACCCTTTGCTCACCATTGATGTAGGTCTGTTCATGGATTTCAGTGATGCTAAGCAAGCCAGCTCCCTGCTGCTCACAGCTCTTCCCAGCTTCCTGCCAAGAAAGGGTGGACTGGAAGTTGAACTGGTAGCAGCTATTGGTGAGATGGTCCCTGTCCCAGAATGTATCACAGTCATTGCCTAAGATGGTAGGCAGGAAAGGAAGGACATTAAAGCAAGTTGTCATAACCAATATCCATCCTAAGCAATAAGTACCTCGTCGGCAATTTTTTTGGAAGGCAGGGCCAAAGGCAGCAAGCACATTGTTGAGCATTAAGGTGACCCTTCAGATAATGAAAACCCACCATACAATATGTACAAAACCAGATTCCATACCATTTGTCATAATCAGGAAAAATCCAATACTTAGACATACTGGTCCAAACTCATTAACATATAAGGAACATATCCTGCTATATACACTTGCATGGAACTTCTTATCTGTCTTCTGTAAGTGTTATGGTAAAAGCTCCCTCTCTCTTACAGCCAATTCTGTTCTGGACTGGGTGCCGTCCACATCACTTTGAGACAGTGGAACTGCATCCCCAGCAGGGGAGGTTAAAGAGTGAGGAGGAGGCAAAACGGGGAGGGGCAGTGTGGGAAGAAGTGGATCTGACGGTGATGGTGCGTGCTGGATCCTATCCTCTCATTTTGCAGCTTCCCTGTCCCATAGCTACAGAACTAACACAGGTTTGAGGAAACCTATTCTGGAGCAAGAGACTTACAGAGGGGTAAGGGGATTTATATCCCCCCCAATGGATATAGTACATGCCTTTTCAGCAAGGCTGCACCAGCAGGGAGTGGGGGAGGGTAGGATTCGGCCCTTAGACTCATGACCCCAGATATTGATTGAATGGCTGTATGGAACGTTCATCAGTACTCTAGAAGTTGAGAGGGAAAGGGTCAGTCACAGAATGCTAGGTAATAATGCAGCCATTGAAAGAGGTGATGGCCAAGTTGTTTAGGGGAATCATACCCACTGGTTTACTGCTAGTATGAAGAACAACGAAGGGGACCTGAAGGGGCATTGGCCCAGGTGGCAGGAGAGCAGAGGGAAAGAGCTTGGGAAGTAGTAACAAGCAGACTAAAACAGAACTCACACAGAATGTAGGGTCAGAAATGGCACACTAAGAAACCAAGGAGGCAGAAGTCAAATAAAGAAAATTTGGCCTCAGGGCCAAGTGAACTCTGTCAACACAACCACCTCTTTGCTCCCATGGCTAGGCTGACTTGTGCTAACTTGGTACTCTGCCAGGGCCTGTGATTCTATACCACATGGAAATTGCTTACTCTTAATGGGGCAGAACCCCCATCTCTCATCTTTGCCATAATCCTGAGTGGTAGCACACCAGAGATGACCATCTTCACGACCCATACTGGTACAGTCATAGAACCACTGGTTATCATACTTGAAAGGGATGGTGCAGGGCTTTCCATGAGAGTTGCCTTGAATGGTGTAAATTTCTAGAGGGAGACAAAGAGATATCCAAGGTTCATAGTTGCCTTCCACTACCAGGGAAAGGGAATGCTTATAATTTGACTTTGGCGGCCTGCATTAGATCCAGTCCTCTGGTCAAATGTGCCTTCGTATAACCTGACTTCAAGTTAATCCAACATACAGTACTTTGCAGCTGGTGATGTTCTCTATACAGCACATGTTGAACTATTTTAATGTTGCTTCATTGCATGTAACAGGATTACATATACTTTGCATTAACAAAGGAAACATGAGGTAGCCCAAATTCTGAAGAAGAAAGAAAGCTGAGTTCTGCAGATTGAATAAATTACCCAGATTAAGAAAAATGCAGACTTATTGGCTTGCTTTGGAGGGTGGTACAGAACACCGAAGTTCCTTTTCCAGGCCCTCCGGTATTCCTGTTCTGTCTTCTACGTATTTCCAAGATACCCTTTGTCATTTTAAGGGCAAGAAATGTAATTTTCTTTTCTAAGAAAAGGAAACATTCTCAGAATCCTGAGTCCTGTGCCAAATATCCATTTCTGGCTTCTCTGGTGCTACACTAAAACCACAGATATTGTAATTAAGAACACAATTTCACCATACAGTTGCTTCTAATGAGAATCAGAAGACTGAAATGCAATTGGTGGCGTTGGGGTTTTCACATTCCTTGGCAATATGGAACTCTGGGCCAATTAGAAACTGGAAAGAGCAGATAATGAACCTCTACATTTGCACCTTCTGAGTGACCAATGCACTTCACACCTCATGTAGTCCTTACAACAACCAGGTAAGAATCCTCATCTCTCAGCTAAGGCTGAGAGCTTGCCTAAGGCCACCCAGGCTGTCACTTACCTAGGAGAAAGCCCCATTGAACACAATAAGACTTAGTTCTGAGTAGTCATGCATAAGACTGGGGTGCTAGGGCCCAATCCTCTCCAGCTTTCCCGTGCTGATGCAGCAGTGACAATGAGGTGTGTACTGCATTCTGCAGTGGTGGTACAGTCACGGGGCCTTCATCGAGGTAAGAGAACGTTTGTTCCCTTACTTTGGGGCTGCATTGTGGCTGCATCGGCGCTGGAAAGTTGGATAGGATTGGGCCCCTATTAAGTCCAAGACAATGTTTTGATTTGCAGCTCAGTCTCTTAGGTACTACTCTTTAGAAAGTATTTTGGAACCCAAATAAAATCCAAATCTATCCTGTGAAAGCATCAGTGCTGCTGCACACTCTGGGCCAGCCCAGGACAGGATTGGGCTATAAGGCTGCAATCCTACACACACTGACTGGTGTGCAAACCCTATTGAACAAAATGGCACCTACTTTTGAGTAAACATAGGACCAGGCCAATTCCTGAACCGTCAGTACTGATGGCAATGGTAGTGTCCAGTGTACCATCAGTGGTGGGTGGAATATCGGGGGTTGGGGCAGTATAGGGTTTTGCCCTAGGGCCTCTAGCAACTTGGCAGCAGCAGTGATGGGGAAACACAGTGATAGACTAGATAATCTGATCTAGCAAGCCAATTCTGACATTCTGATGTAGACATGACAGCTAGTAACAATTTGTTTTTATTGAAGCTTTCACTTACAGGATGCTTATATTCCATATATTTTTTTCTGAATTTTCACAGAAAACCCATATAATATACTCAAGAACTGACAACGTTTTTACAAATGACACGATCAAACTCTGATCTTCTTTTGCAGCCTTTACCAGAGTATGGCTTGGAGCACAGATCTTCATCATGGCCATAGACTTTC
Source organism: Lerista edwardsae (assembly GCA_029204185.1). Classification (NCBI taxonomy): domain Eukaryota; kingdom Metazoa; phylum Chordata; class Lepidosauria; order Squamata; family Scincidae; genus Lerista; species Lerista edwardsae. Next base: position 3,271,276 of record JAJKFI010000047.1, read on the forward strand.
CATTGGCCTCCACGTGCCTGATCACCCCTCTCTGCTGGTGTCACTGACCAGTTCCCTGGTCTTGGGTTCAGATACTGAGAAAGCTGGTCCCCAAGGCTCCGGCAGTTCCACCGCATGTTGACAGACTCACGGTCACACTCATAGGTGGCCAGAACAGGGGCTGTTGCGCTGGTATTTTCAGACTTCCAGGAAACAGCCAAGCATTGCATGGTTCCAATATTGAAAAGCCGGTTCCGGGAGACCCATCGCCATTTCTGAGCTGGGCTACTTGAGTTGCAGGTCCTGGAAATTTTCACCAGAAAGTCCTTTGCCTCCAAGCAGCCCTGAAGTCCACTACTATAGATGAGAAATATCCCAGAATCTAAGAAAAATAAAGTCAGAGAACCATAAAAATCACAGAGTACCAATTCCAAAAGGCCATTTAGAACAGCTCATTGCCTCTGCTGGTGCTACCTTCCCAACCCCCACAGATTAATCCAAGCAAACCAGTACTGTGTATGAAGCAGAAAACAAGTTCAATTTGGATTGACGCCTAGATTTGGAAAGATCTGGATTAAATAGCCATATATCCGTAGCAAATAGCTTCATTCAAGCAAGCAAGCTACTCTGCAAGCTGGAAAAGGAAGGCAATGCTCAAATCTTTTTGAGATGGGACAGTCAAGCAGAACAGCATACCTCGTCTCAGTATGAATAAATGCTGTCTTGCCAAATGACCTGGTGTTTTATTTTTAATCTCATTTCCAAACACTTCCTAATCCTGCAATTATGTTTTTGCACAGGGTTAACCTTCTTAGCAGAATTCCTAGTATCACCTCAAGGTCCATCATGGTGCCAACCTCCTGTCTTATTCCAGGCAGGTCTTCCAGCTCATTCCAGCCACATCTCTGTGTGGCTTCCAGGCAATTCTGTTTTCAAAAGCTTACCACTGTCCAAGATTTCCAATCTTGAACAGCTATAGGAAACACCAGGGAGGAGATGTCGGTATCCCCAGAATATCCAGTATGTCCAATATGTCGGTATCCAGTGCAGACACTGGAAATGCTGGGAAGGTTGAGTCCCCCAAGACCTCTCTGTGTTCCTAGCTATCTGGCTTTAGAAACCAGAAGGTCACAGGAAGCCGTCCAGACCAGGGAGGGTTTTTGACTATGACCAGAAAAGATCAGCTTACTCTAAAAACAGACAAAATGACTGAAGTTAGAAAATTACCACTTGCCAAAGAGCTTAGAAAATTACAGTCTCTGCACGCTTCAGAAGCTTTTACTGGAAAGAAACAATGGCAAGTTACCTGAGGAGGGGACAGCACAGGCATTAAATAGTGGTTTGACTTGCAACTGGCTTCTTCTGCCTTTGTTATCTAGTGAGACTCACTGTGTGGAGCTAAAAAACAGCCTAGACCCACAAATGGTGAAAGGAAAGTTCAGAATGCCAACAGCATAAAGTGCAAAATGCCCAGGGGTGGGGGAGTGCTTTAGGGAAACTTTCTTCATTAGGCTTCTTGCCCTCTCAGGTTGTGCCCATTCAGCTCTGAATTATCAACTGCTGCCTAACCATGCTCTTAGCATCATGAACCTGATGAGTGTGCCTTCTGCAAAAGAAAGAAGAGAAAAACAGTGCTCAGACAGCGTTCTATTCCAGGGTCTTTGGCACGACTTTCCTGTGTCTTGTCACAAGGCCCAGCTGTGTTTGGCTTTCATTCTCTGCAATTCTCAGCACACCCACTGCTTCCTTCCAGAGCACAGGACTCATGTCAAACCCTGGCTGATTTCCCTCAGAAATCAGAAGGAAATAAGAGGAGAAGCGATAGTTTCTAGATAGTTTGCAAAAAGAAAAATTGCAAGCTTCCTTCCCTGCAACTTGGGCTGCAATACTGTGCACACATTCCTGGGAGAAAGCCTCACTGAACACAATGGGACTCACTTCTGAGTAAGCATACATAGGGTACTATAAATGGCAGCACACGTCTCCCTCCAGTGCAGGGGCAGAGTTACCAGGGGGTCACAAGCAGAGGCGTTTCTACAGGGATGGCAAAGCTCTAAGTGTTGCAAGAAGCCTTACCCTGTCATGTAAATCCCTCCTCCCCCTTGCTGCTGTAGCCAGTAAGCAACGCCAAGATATTGCTGTTCCCTGTGAGGATTGGCTAAAACGGTGCAGGAGAGCAGTGATTTCCACTGCAAGGTAAGGCTTCTTGCAAAACTTAGAGCTTTGCCATCCCTGTAGAAATGCCACTGGTCACAAGGATGTGGGGGCTGGTGCCTTTGGAAGGCCTTTAAGTGTTACTTCCAGTTTTTGACAAAAATCAGAAGAAACACTTAAAGGTCTTCTGAAGGCTGTAGTAAGCCTTTGGAGGGCTTGCGGAGCATCTGCAAGTGGCACAAGGCTCCAGATGAATGGGGTGGGGTGGGGGTGGGGGCAGTCAGTCAGGGGTGGCACTCTGTGGTTTTGGCCCCGGGCGGCACAAGAACAACTGCTCCAATGGGAAGAAGATTGAAGTGCTAGCAAGACAGTTTCCATTGCCTGTCCTGAAGGGGGGCTTCCCCCCCCATTGCAACCAGATACTCAGAACAAAAGATCAAGCAAAGGTTGCTTTCACTACTCTTGCTTGCCTCAAGCAGAGGGCATAGAAGAGCATCTTTTAAAGTCAAAACCTAGAAAAGGACAAGCTGTGGCAAAGGGAGGCTCCACTAGGAGCCCGTCTAGAGTTCTGCCTCACCTCCTCCAAGGTCTCAGAACTCACAGAGATCAGAAACCACATGAGTTTTGCAATCACGTGTTCAAAACCTACACAGAAGAATCACAACCAACAGCATTACTTGGCTTTTGATGTGGGAAATGCTCATTTCTACATGCGTTTTTACACATCTGGTCTGGGCCTGAGCCAAGGTAGGTATACATGAAAGGACCTCTCCTGTCTAACTTCCTACTGCCTTCCTTCCTCTCCTTTATCATGACCCTTGTGCTATTCCTTGATTGTGAGCCTGGAAAGATCAAGCCTTCTTGCAATTCATCCCACAGGGAAAAATCTACATCATCTACAGCAGTTGGGTCAGGCACAGAAGAGGACAGGGAACAAATAACAGCCAGCCCTCAGACATTGCTGCACTATAACAATAGGCATGAAGGGAAGAGGTCAGTGGAACATGCTTGCTTCACTGTTGCGTCCAGTGATTCTCAAACTTTTTAGCGCCAGGACCCACTTTTTAGAATGACAATCTGCCTGGGACCCACCAGAAGTGATGTCATGGCCTGAAATGCTGTCAATGTGACTCCAAGCATGATGCTTTCCTGAGATTGCAGCAATACATTGGGTTATCAGTCAGCCATTTTCCAATAGAATCGAAAAGAAAAAGAGCCTATTTACATCCTTGAAACAAGCAAAATAACCACACAGCCCTCCGTCTTTCCAATGTGCCATCTTCCCATATTTTTCATGATGGCTGCCCTAGATGCTCTGCAACCCATCTGAAGTTGGATTGTGATCCACCTAGTGGGTCCCAAACCACAGTTTGAGAAATACTGGCTTAATTCAATCCTGATTTCACTTGATGGTTACATCACTTCAGATAAGGCAAAGGGAAATGCCTGATGTCTCCAGGTTCTTCACGGCAGGCAGAAGTAGCACACAGCCGAGCTAATTTGCTGGCTTAGTCTCTGCCCAGGGTCAGTATAGGTGGGGCTTTCCTAGGAAGGTGGGGTCTTCCTAGCAAGAGAAGGCTAGGCCATGGTCTGACTCCATTTTATCAGAATACCTCCATTTTGTTAAAGAGAGAGAGCTAAAGCTGTTAAGGTACCAGCTGGTGATAATCAGCTCATTTCCTGAGATAATTTCATCCGGAAGTATAATTTCCTATTTGCTTTGTTTTCTGCAGCAAGATGTGAGGTCATAGCTAGGGTTAGGAAGGAAGTACCTAATCAGGAAGGTTCCATCCAGCTAGTGCTGCAATTAAGAAGATTCTGCACAACTGAGACCCACCACTTAGAATTTGTGTTTTGTTTACATGGATGTTTTGTTTGAACAGGGTGGAAACTCTGAACATCCCATCAGGAAGAGGTCCGACCTTTATCCTGATTGGATAATTAATTATATTAGAGGGGATATAAAGATACCCAGTTTTGGGGGTATAGACGTCTTCAGACCTTCACACCTTCAGGATACCATCCAGACCTTCAAAGACCATCAAAGAAGACTATCAGATCTCCAGATCACCTTCTCCAAGCCTGTCCAAGATCCCCAGCCTGGACCTGCTGCCTGCTTGGACTTGAGAAGAAGGTGAACCAGCAAGGCCAGCCACCTTGCATGTACTAGGGCCTAGACTAGTGTTAGGCAGCTAGTTGCTTTCTTATTTTAAGGTGTATCTTAGTTAAAGTCTCCGTTAGTTCTTTTAAGCCTTTCCTAGTTTTGTAACACTTGTTTTCTTAATAAATTATAAACTATAAGCTGTATTTGTGATTACTTGGAACCAAACTAAATTCAGTTTTGCTGCTTGGGCACCCTACCAGTTAAGCTTTATAGCTTTGGGATAGGTCCCTGTAGTTGGGAGTTAGTTTAGCCGGAGGATTTAAAAAGTTAAGAGGCTGTTTATTGCTGTTAGAGGCTGCAACTCTTAACTATGGTCCCAGGCTGGTAGCAGAGGATGTGTGCCTTATTGCCTTGGCTTGCAAGTGCTTAAGGACACACTCTGCTGAACATTCACAACTCATATGGGCCCTGGGCTGGATATAGGGCATATGAGCCTGTGAAGTACACTAGTCCAGAGGTTGGCTGCAAACAAAAGGGAACCGTTGGCCCTCACCTCTAAGGGAGCTTGGATGGTGGATGGAGCCTTGCCCTCCTCCTTCCTCCCCCCCCCCCAGAATGGGCTGGCTGGCTGCCTCCCCTCCCAAGTCCTTTCCCTTCTCTCCTCCCTCTGCGCTTATTCCTGAATCTTCCTGCTTCTCTGCCTTTGCCTCCCCTCATTCCCTAGTACAGCCTCCTCCTGACAGGAGGCTGACTTGTACACTCCTTTCCAGCCCCCCAGGGCTCCCTTTCCCTCCTTAGTCCTTTCCCCACATCAGGCCTTTTGTCTCTCTTTCTCCTTGAATTCTTTCCCTGCTCCCCATTCCTCCCTTCTTCAGCTCCTTCAGGAAGGAGCTGACTGGGTTCCGGTCAGCTCCGTCCTGCCTGCTGACCGCCATCTTCTCACCTTTCCTAGGTTCTCAAGCTCCTCTTTTTGTCACCCTTCTTTCCTTCTTTCCTTCCTTCTTTCCATCGCCCTTCCTTCTTTCCATCGCCCTTCCTTCTTTCCATCACCCTTCCATCGCCCTTCTTTCCTTCCTGCTGCTCGTTGTTTCTCCTCCACACCCTCCCTCAGCCACCCAAAAAAGGGGTTGGTACTGGCTGCCCAACCTTGCCAGCCTGAGACAGCTGTTGGCTGTGGGGCTGACCATATCACTCGTGGACGCCTGGAGATGATTTTATGGTCAGGCGTCACAGAGGCCACTCCAGGCCGCCTCGGGCCATGACAGGCCACCAGGGCTCACAGAATCACTCAAGGTAGGGATCTGCTTTCTCTTCTATTGTCAAGTGCCATGCACATTGCTGGCTCTATATACAAAATAAATAACATTAATTGTATGCATGGGAGACCACCAATTCCCATTGGCTATGCCTCCCAATCTACCCTACCTGCCTCATTACTGTGCCCTGAAATGCTATTTCAATTGTTTTTCAGGGATACTTCAAAGGGCCATATCTGATGGCTAAGCAGCTTGGACCTTAAATACTTGGCACCTGCTTCCTCCACTGGGTCTCCCTGTAATCATAAAGACTGCCAGCACAATCCTATGCATATCTACTCACAAGCCTCTTTGAATTCAAGGATTGCAGCCTAAACCATGAAGCATTCTTGGTGGCTTCCCCACCATTAAGGTGCTTCCTTTCCCAGAGACTTACCATAGATCAATCAGGAAGATGATTTATGAAAGTGTGTAGATTTTGTGCTGTGCGTGACTTGGGTTTCAGTGGTATGGGATAACTTGTTTTTGTATACTGTATGTACTGTATCTGATGAATTTCAGCATGTTGCCTTGGCATTTCTATTTATATAGAAATAAATAAAAATATATACAACTTGAGGTGAAATAGCATGCCCCATATCTTTTTTGTTTTTCTTTAATATGCTTGGCTGCTGGTCAACAAGCACTTTGGATTGACATCCAGTATTGTTTGTTTAAAGTCCTGTCTTCTGAAAAAAAATGGGTTAAACTGCTGCTGCTGAGCTTTCTGACCGGAAGGTTGGCAGTTCGAGACCACGCGACGGAGTGAGCTCCCTTCACTTGTCCCAGCTCCTGCTAACCTAGCAGTTCGAAAGCATGTAAAATGCAAGTAGATAAATAGGTACCACTTCAGTGGGAAGGTAATGCGCTACAGCATATTGTCATGCTGGCCACCTGATCATGGAAGCTTGTCCTCTGACAAACACTGGCTCTACAGGCTTAGAAATGGAGATGAGCACCGCCCCTTACAGTCAGTCACAACTAGACCATTTGATCATGGGGAAACCTTTACCTTCTGAAAAAACACAGTAAGGGCATAGCTAATCTGTGCTATCTGGAGTACAAACCTGAACAAAGAAACCTAGTACAATCCCAAAGTTCACTTAGGGGAACCCGCAATTCTTTCTGTAAACTTGCACACTTTCTTCAGAGAATGATATACCTTTGCACAAACATTATAACTTATTTATGCCACACTTTGGCATCTTAGGTAGCAGCCCAGGAAGACAATGGGCCAGAATACAAATGCGACTCCAACTTTTCTAACTGTTTAATATCAGACAAATTCAAAAATCACTGACTGGATGTGCAAGGAGTTCCAGGCCACATTGCAAGCAGACTGGCAGGGATCCCGGCCAGGACCAGCCCATATATGAGGCCAACTTCAGCTGCTGCTTGGTAGGAGGTGCCCATCTCTGTCCACCTAATCCCTCCACACAAGAAGGTTTAATAACAAGGAGGCGGCATCCCTTAAGCACTAAAGCTCCTGAGGTGAAGCCAGTGGGCGGGCTTAGCCGCCATGTTAGGTTACTCAAAACAATCCTCATTCCAAGCATTTCAGATTGCTTTGCTCGTACTGTTTAGGATTTAATAGTTTATTCCTTAAATAAATACTTACAAAAATAAAAACATGTGATCATACATTATTGATAACCTTATGATTTATATGCAATTACAAGGTTAAATTCCTCATAATAATATTACTGAACCCCTGCTAACTGGGCAAGAGGCACTTTTTCAAGTGGTGCTCCTCTTATATTTAGCAGGGGGAGAGCAATTGTCCCTCTTCACCCCAGCACAGTGTCTTTCTCGTGGCTGTTGCTGGTGGTGTTCTCCATCCTTTTAGATTGTGAGCCCTTTTGGGACAGGGAGCCAGTTAACTTTAATGTTATTATTTGCCTGTAAACCGCTTTGTGAACTTTGTGTTGAAAAGCGGTATATAAATACTAGTGATTGATTGATTGATTGATTGAATGATTGAACATACCTGACAAAATGCTACTTGCTGTCTATTTAAACTCAGATTGTACTATTTTGACAGACTTTATTGAAATCTACACAAGCAAAAATAAAACGGTCATGCCCCATAAAAACAAATTCTGTTTATGTTCAGAATTTCATAAATATTACAGTAGAAAATGAAAGGCGGAAAAATAAAGTGTGAACAGGAAGAAAAGAAAAAAAAGGGGAGGGTGGGGAAAAATTAGATAAATATATAGGAAAATTACATTAAAATCTCTTCATAACGTAAGTAGTTATCGATATGAGAGTATGATTCTCATATTATTTTTTACTTCTAGACTATAATTCTTTTTTACTTCTAGACTATTAAGAGTATTTTTTTAAACTTCTACACTCCCCCCCCCAAAACAAATTCTGTTAATGTTCAGAATTTCAAAAATATTACAGTAGAAAATGGAAGGTGGGAAAAAAAGTGTAAATGGGAAGGGGGAAAAAAGGAGGGGGGGAAATATATTTTTTAACCTTCTAGACCATTAACAGTGGGTGTCAGAAAATGGTGAATAAGATTGCTAGGAACAACAAGAAATTACACAGCTTCAAAAATAACGCACTCACTATTTCAGTGAATTGTAGTTTTATTGAACCGATGTAATGTGAATACATGAATCTTTCCATGGAAATTAAATCCCATTTTTCTGACAGCGATTCGCACACCCGTATGCAGAACACGCAGGCATGATTAAAGAGGTTGATATTAACTTTACACACGTGCAGGGAGATTTTCATTCGTGAATTCACGGCAATCCTCCTTGGCGGCAATGATCTGACTAAGTGAACAAATATGGCCACAGGTGCCCTGATATGGCTTCAAGAAAATGACATCATTCCGCCTCCTTGTTATTAAACCTTCTTGCCTCCACATTTCTTTTTCCTCTCCAATCTTCTTTTCCATTGGAATGGAAGGAGGAGCATTGGAGGCAGAGGGGAGGGCTGAGCTAGAGAACCCTGGAGCTTGGAAGGAGCGGAGACTGGCTCATAAAATGATTCATAGGGCAAGGGGGCAGATTTGAGATGCCTCTTCCGGCATCATGGACAATATGTTTTGGGCAGAAAGTATGAAAGTTCTCTCGGATTCTGGGCCAGTAGCATAACTAGAGAGGGGCAAAATGGTAAGTACTGCAGGCACCACAAGATGCAGTGTAAGCATCCCCTCCCAGCCATTCTGGTCAGCGACAGCAGCAAGCAGGAGATGCTGATTGGTTCCTCAAATGCCTGCATGTTGCCATCACTGCCCAGAATGGCTCAGACAGCGAGTGGGAAGGGCAGCTTACACGGCGTGTTGTAGCATCTGCAGTATTTACCGGACTACACTATTGCTCTAGACCACTGCAGACATGTAAAAGATGAAGAGCATATAGAGCCATTTGGGAGAAAGAAGAGCCATAGTCAGAGACCCAATTCAAGATTGTTGTCATCGCGATTTTTTAAAAATCTAGTCTAGAAATTCCATCGTCTTGAGACAGGGCTTTCTAGTTCTTTTTGAAGCATGTTTTTCTTTGGCAGAAGTGACAGTTGCCCAAGGGAACAATAGAACAATCCAGGATTTCAGTATAGCTGCAATTGAGCAGCTGTGTACAGGAGACCTTCTCTTTACAATGGTAATCCGTTCTGGAGATACCGTTGTATTATGAAAATATTGTAATGTGAACCCAATAACACACTTTTTTTGGTAATTAATTCCAAGACCTCAGAAGTAGACTTTTCTGCCACAGAACTTAAGGTAATTCCCTCTCTAAAAGGTGATTTAAAAGTTACCTACTGCGCTCTTTAGGGACCATGGTTATGAATTAACACAATGTTGCAATTGTAAAACACAAATTATAAGGCCATATTTTTCCCTCACTGCACACAACCACAATATTTAAAATGTGCTACCAGCTGAGACGCTGCCTAGCAGCCTTGTGTTTGCATCAGCATTCACATTGGCTATATCCTTCCCTCCACATGCATAGCCATAATGCTAAAAATGCTGCTATTGGCTGAGACGCTTGCATTTCCACCGCTGGTTTACTTAGTATCACCCACAAGGTCCTGATGACAGTAATTGTGAGCCCATTGCAAAGTGAACTAACTAGACAGCGAAATTGTTTTACTACGAAGAGTCCATTGTAAAATGATTTGATTGGAAAGTGAACCCATTGCACAGTGAGGCTCTACTGTATTTCTGCCACCACCACCACCCCTGCTAAACAAAAATCGAAGGAAAGTTAAGTCCTACATACTGTAGGCAGTCCGCTCCTATCCAGGGCTTAGTTGTTCAGCAGGCTGCACCTCCCAGGGCAAACAGCGGAGGCCACATGCGGCCTGCTCAATCTTCTCCATCCCACAACACTGCTGATACAGGGAAACAGAAGGGGCAAGGAGCGTGGGCATCTCAGGGCAGAGAGCAGGCCATACTGGGTTGGTTCATGGGTTAGCGGAGAAAGATCTTGGCAGCAGTGGTGCATGCCAAAACCCTACCCTGCTTGTCCCAGCCCAAAACACACCCCGACTCTCTTCGGACTTATACCAGCTAAGTAACTGATATACTGCACATCCAAGGGAGGCCAGGTGGCCTATTGGAAGGCAAGGAAAAAAGATGTTTAGTTATCTGTCTGGAGCCATCTGGTTGCTTCCCACCACAGCCTGCAGTGTGTGCTCTGTTGGCGCCACTGCATTGTGCAGGCTGGCGCAGGATAGGATTAGGTCCTAACCAGTGATGTCATTCAGGGGGAACGGACCAGAACGGGCGTTTCGGATCCTAACGGGCTCCGTGGCTGGTTTGGGTTCCCGACAAGTGCCAATCAAAAGTGAGTTCCTGTTCCTAAATCATTTGAATGACATCACTGGTCCTAACTCAGATGTCTTTGGAAATTTTTCAAGACGTTTGAACATTTTAAAAATTGCCCGCCAATGAAAATGCACAAGGTCCACTGTTATTATCCCTATGTGTCAAGCAGAGGGCTGAAATGGGGGTGGGGACTTACAACAACCCTGCAATGTAGTTCAATATTGTTAAATCCAATACTTCCTGGGGGTGAGATCCAGTAGCATGTAATAACTCTACAGAGTAGTGCAGTCTCCTGCTACATTTTTCGAAGAAAATGAAATGGGGGGGGGGTCAAGCTGCAAACTTGCAGCTGAGTCACTGGAGAGGAGGGGTAATTAACATTTTCCTTGTGGCTGTTTTTGCAATCAAATTCCCCACACCAGCTTTTCCACCACAGGAATCCTTCTATTTTTCTCTGATAAGTGCAAAAGTTGTGGGGAGGGAGGAAGGATTTTGATTGCAAAACAAACCACAGAGAAAGGATGAATCACTCTTGTCTCCCAGCACTGGTGCTTCAATCAACTTCACAGCCTCCCCTTCACAACTGCATTCTCCTTAAGGAAGAGAAGGAATCTTTTGTGGAAGCATCAGGTTTGTAAAATAGCACAGTTCTTTAAAAGGTTATTCATCTCCCCAACTCACAGCCATGCCTAGTTCAGATATCAAACCATGTGCCATGCAAAACACACTTCAGCAAAGGTCAACTGCCTCCTAAGCCGATTTGCCCAAGCCCAAATTCAATAGTCTGCACAAGTGTACTAGTGACTTGATTATAGACAGATATATATACATTTTTGCCCTCCAAAAAATGCAAAATTTGGATATAGTACAGGCAAGTGGGACATTAAAAAAATGGGAGCAGCAGAACGTAATTCAAATTTGTATCAAGAGAAAAGCTAAGCCTAAGCCTGACTTCTAGCAGCAAACTCAAAAAGCAGTGAGCAGACCAGGCTCCACTGCAAGAAGCTTGGTATTTATCACTAGCTAATCCAATCCAGTAGCCCTTTACAGGAAGCCTTTCCACATCACTGATCATGGTGTCCATTCCACTTTGCAGCCTTGTTCTGAGCTCACCTCCCCTTCTCAGAACCCGAGATCTCTGGTTATTTCAAGTATGCATTTTTCGATAATTCATAAGCCACACTTCAGTAACAGAACTCTCAAGATGGCCAACAATTTAAAAACAAGAGATAATAAAAAGCACACAACAGAATGGGAGAAAACCACTAACACAGCAATAAATTCACAGAAGCGGAAAGGTAGAAGACGACACTGAAATCAGTAATATAGCATAGAATGCCTGACCAAATAAAAATGCCTTTTCCTGCCATCAAAAATACATCAAAGTTGACCCAAGGGGAACTTCTCGTGGGAAGGGCATTCCATATCCAAGGTACCATGACTGAGAAGGCTGTCATGACTGAAAAGGCTAGTCAGCTTTGTCTTCTGGCTGGTGGTGAACCTGAGGGGAGGCAAGGGGTGCAAATGCCCCAGGCGCTGGGCTGGGGAAAGGTGGATGGCGACGCTGCCTGCATTTCAGGAGTGTCATTTCATTATGTTAGAATGATAGCACTTTCTGCTTGATGATGTCACTTCCTGCCACAACATCACTTCCAGGTTAATGATATCACTTCCGGTGGGTCCCGACACGAGTGCCATTCTGAAAAGTGGGTCCCGGTCTAAAAAGTTTAAATACCACTGATTTAGAGCCCAATGCTATGTATGTCTACTCATAAGTAAGCCTTATAGTAACTGTGGCTTACTCCCAGGTAAGTGTGGATAGGATTGCAGCCTTTGTGCTGAATGCTGCACAGAACACAACATTGACCCTGTTTCCTGTAGTTCCTTTTTAATTTGCAAAGAGATTTACACAGCTCACAGCCCAATGCTATGCATATCTACTCAGAAGTCCTTTGAGATCTATGGAACTTATTCCCACATAAGTGTGTACAGGAGTGCAGTCTTAGTATCTTTGTGCTCATCCCATCTGATAAAGCAGGACAATTCCCTTTTTATAGAGGAGGTACAATGTTGCCAGATTGTGAGCTGTCCACCAGCCCAATCCTACGGTTTTCCCTGACACAGCATGTGGCCCTGCCAAAACAGTGGCCCTGCCACTGAATGCTGTGGTGTGGGGGCGGCAACTGATCAGGAGGGAAAATATTTTCCCTCACCCTTCCATAGACCCCTGGACCGGCAATGGGTTTCCGTGGATTTGCACCAGCTCTTTAGGTGACACAAGTCTGAGCAGACAAAGGCAGAGGGTTGGGCTGGCTGGCACCAGAGCACATCTCACCACTGGAACACTAGTTCTGGCAGCGGATTGCGAGTATAAGTTTGGGTTGCAAAGCTACAAGACAAGTCTATGGGATTTCACCCCAAGTCTTTCTGATGTCAAGCCCAATTCTCTAGCACCTAAATTATGTGTGGGTTCATAGGACAGAAGGAGGAAATGGAGACTGGCACAGGGAGGAGCATACATCAGAAACTAAGAATAGCCTTGATGGATCAGGCCAGGGGTCCATCTAGCCTCGCTTCCTATATATCATAGTGGCCCACCAGATGCCTCTGGAAGCACACATAACAAGATATCTATATCTTGCAACTCCATTGCATCTGACCTTCAGAAACAGGCTACCTCTAAAACCCAGAGGCTGCATACAGTCATCAGGACCTGCAACCTGTGATGAACTTTTCTTCCATAGATCTAGCAGCAGCAGCAGCAGCAGCAACAGAAAACAGGAGTAGAAGAAGACAAAGGAGGTAGCTGGCAAGTGAATGCACTGCTTCCAGGGGTTTACCTGCATGGTGCTTTCAAGGCCCGTCTTCTCCTTGTCACTGCAACTACTGTATTATTTCAACTGGTGGCAAAACCCTTAGGGGGTTCACAGTGCTATATGGATGGAGGTGGGCCCAGACTGTTTAGGTTTACAAGTATTGATCAGCAACTTAAATTGTGCCCAGAAACAGACTAGCAGACAGTTAAATTGATACAGTAGTGAAGAAACACACTACACAAACCTTGCTCTGGTTAACACCTTTGCAGCAGAATATTTAATTAGAAGTGCAATCCTAACTTGGAGTTAGGCCGGCACAAGTTAGGCCAGCAAAGTTTGGCCGGCACAAGGACCATTTAATTGTAAAGCGTGTTTGTACCACTCTTGGAGTCAGGGAGGATGGCTCACATCTGTGTGCTGGCCTCTCTGACTCCAAGAGTGGTCCAAACACACTTTATGGTGTCTCTTATGCCAACCAAACTTTGCTGGCCTATCTGTGCCGCCCTAACTCCAGATTAGGATTGCATCCTAGGTGATGTTTCCAAACTTTTGAAGGGTAGCCCCCTGTACAACATATTACAATAACTTCATTTATTGTTCACATCTCTATACAGCCCTGCCTCCAAGATGCTCAAGACAATGTGCATACTTTCCAATCCCGTTCATCCTTGTAACAACCCTGAGAGGTAGGTTAGACTAAGAGATAGTAATTGGCTCAAGGTAAGTTTCATGTTTGCCCAGGGATTTGAACCCAGCGGTTCCTACTCTAAGGACCACCCCGCTAACGACTATACCATACTAGCCCTTCAATCCTGTCTTGAAGTAACTAATAGCCCAATCTTACAGGACTGCCTTGCTGGCAGAACAAGCATTCTTGCAGCATAAACTACCAGTCGCAACAAATATTCCAGCTGCATGCAGAGTCACAACTGGACAACTTGTGTGCACCAGCAGACCAGCAAATGCCTGCCGATCCAGGTAAGATGGTGGGGGAGGGCAGAACGGGTGGGGCAAGCAGAATGGGGAGGCTACAGGGATGGATTGGGTGTACAAAGGGGCAGGTCTGGTGGCAATGGGGGCCACCAAATCCTAACCCCCTTCCCAGGCTTGATCCACCTTCACAGGCCAATGTGGACTTACCTCTGGTGCATGTCTGAGTTGACAGACTGGGTCAGCAGGGGCTTACCCCAGAGGAAGGGATCAAAGCTTTCTAAGGCTCTGTCTTCCCTGGATCAAGCTTCTGTTTGTTTGCCCACATCCAACCCATTACTGACTCCACCCATCAGTTGGACAGCCTCCTGGGACTGGAAAGAAAAGTAGGGATAGCTGGCATACCGTTAACAGCAGCCCCCAAATCTCTGGTTGACTTCTCCCAGCAGCTTCATGAAGATGTTGAAAAGCATGGGGACATGGTATCCTGAAGAACATCACAGGCCAAAAGCCACAGTGACTAGCAGGAGTCCTCCTCCAACACCTTCTGGCACCTACCCACCAGATAGTATCAGAGCCACTGCAACTCAGCACCCACTCACCCTGTTCTGACCCAGACAAACTGCTGCAAAAGGATTCCATGGTTGATGGCAATGGAAGTGGTCCAAGCGGAACCATAATCTTTCTGTGTAGCATCCTGCATAGACTGTCCACCAAGATAACCAAAGCAAAACTGTCTCAGGGCGCAATCATAGAACAGACGTAGCGCCAATACTGGTGCGCTGACCAGCACCCCCACGTCAGCGCTATGGTTCCCAGGCTGACACGTGCTGTAGCACCAGCCTGGGAGCGCAGGGGGAGAGTTCCGGGGTCAGTTCTGGGTGAGCGAGTGAGTGGAACTGGGAGGGGGAGAGAGGGCTGGCGGATGCGCCAGCCCGGGGAGGGTCTGGGATACAGCCTCAGAGCTGCGCTTGCTATTTTACTGGGGAGGCTCCTCAGGTCTCCCATGTTGCGCTGAATTTGGCGCAGGCCCACCTGCTCCAGTGCAACATAGGATTGGACTGCCCGTTCCCACCAGAAGCTGCACTGAAATGGGTGAAGTCAGTATCTCATCCAGAAATGCCTGGAGATGAGAAACGACTTTGCCCAAAAATGGAATATTAGATACTGGCCAGTAATTGTCCAATACAGAAAGGTCAAATGAGAGTTTCTTCAGCAGCTGTCTCATTACTGCTGTCTTTAGCCTAGTAGTCTGAGCCTTCTTCTTCCCCAGGGCAAAACAACACATTACATTAAACATGCAATTGTGTAGTCAGATTCTTGTGTGTAGCAGGCCACACAGGGCTGTGATTCGGATCAGGACCATTGCATGGAGGTAGGGAACATTTAGGGTGCAATTCTGAACTGAGTTAGGCCGGTATAAGCTAAGCCAGCATAGTTTGGACAGCACAAGGGACACAGTAAAATATGTCTGGACCACTCTCGGAGTCAGAGAGGTCAGCAAACAGATGTGCGCCATCCTCCCTGACTCCTAGAGTGATCCAAACATGCTTTATGGTGGCCCTGGTGAACTTTGCTAGCTTAGTTTATGCTGGCCTAACTCCAGTTTAGTATTGCACTCTTAGCCTTTCACACCATTTTCTTGCTGAAACTTATACCCCTGAAGCAGCTATTCAACCCCCAAAGCACCATTTGCTACAAGAGCAGTTTTAAATAGCTACTTTGAAGGCATGATTTTCAGTAGGAAACCGGGATGGTGGCAAAGGGTTAAATAACTCCTATTTCCTTGCCACAACCACCTTTTGAACAATAGCCCTGTAAGGCAATTTCACAGAAATAAAAACAAGCCTCCTACCTCAGTTATTTGTGTTCAATGAAACATGCACTTTGGCCTTCAGCGAGACATCAGTCACCCTCTCATCCACGTTGGGCAAGAAATTATCCATAAAAAATGGTCATCAAGGGGAAAGGTACATTAACTGGCATTGGCCTCACTCAGTAGCATAGCTACAAGCTACATGTTTAGTATTGCTACGTGTTTAGTATTGCAGGCATTGCAATGCGCCATGTAATCAGCTCCTCCTACTCGCTGTCGGAGCAATTATGGGCAGCAAAGGCAATGTACAGCACATTACTGAGGCTGCCCAAAAGAGCTCCAACAGTGAGTGGGAGGAGGTAGTTACACAGTGTGTTGCGGTACCTGCAATACCGTCCACACCATCTCCTAGTAGAAGCTATGCTCCTCTCCTCACTAGAAAGATCAAAGCATTAAAATACTAGTTTATACATTTTGACTGAAGGTCTGAATGGGCACAGCATGGAAACCTTTCTTGCTTCCACACGGCGAATCTCAAAAGCTTACAGAAAATGCTGGTCTGAGCAAAGATGAAACTTCACCTACTTTGCACCTCTGATTTGTTTTGGACAACTAGGGACCCAGTCTGATCCAATTTTCCAGCACTGGTGTAGCTATACCAAAGGGGTGTGTACTGTACCCTGTGGTGGGAGGGCAGTCACGGAGACCTTCTCAAGGTACGGGAATGCTGGTTCCCTTACCAGGGAGCTGCACTGCAGCTGTACCAGCACTGGAACGTTGGACTGAATTGGGCCCTAGAACATTTTCAAATGCTAATTGAATGTGCATTGTTGCTACTGCACATATATTTACAGCAACGGTCTTCTAAGCACCATGTATTTAAAATGCTCACAATTATATGCCTGAGAGTTGGGACATTATTATTCTCCTTTTACAAACGGGGCTGAGATTGAAAGAATAGAAGGAAATTTGCCCATGACTATGGCTAGTGAACTCAGGCGAGGTGTGAGTCCGAGACTCCCAGATCCCAGGTCAACACATTCAGGGCTGTATTATCCATTAGGCTGACTAGGCTGAAGCCTAGGGGCCCCGCAGGGACAAAGGCCAATCAATTTGGCACTGTTACCTGCCCCCTAGGCACCCTGATGTTGGAGCACAAGGCCCGAGCCAGGCTCTATCGCTCACAGGAGGGAGCTGCAGGGAGCCAAGCTGTGGCAAGGAGGAGCTCCTGCAGGGCCCAGTCAGCAAGGGGGCAGTCAAGGGGGCAGCCAGCAAGCCAGGGCCAAGTGGCTCCGGTGTAGCCAGATGCCAGGCCCCACTGAGCGTGTTCAGTGCGCTGGGGTCAAGCGGCCCCTGCGCATTTGGGTGCCCACCAACCTGGCTCCTGGAGGTGGGCAGGCAGCGCAACACCCAGGCACCCCTACTTCCTCCTCAGCCAGCCAGAGCTCTCCGCAATGCCCGCTTGACCCACGGCACAAGCTTTCCCTTGGGAGTCAGGGAAAGGCAGGGTTGGAGCAGAGGCGCATGTGCAAGTAGAGAAGCAGAAACAATGGACAGTAACAAGAGCTAGGGGCATGTCCTCCTTTTCCTGAAGAGCTTTGGAGGGGGCACAAAATACCTGAAAGCCCAGGGGCTCAGCCGTGGGTTAATACAGCCCTGAACACATTTCTGTCTCAGGGCCATTCTACATCTAATCATACTTGATCTCCCTCTGGGTTTGTTTATACCTGCAAGTAGCTATGGGGTGGGTGAGGGAGTGGTGCTTCCAGTTCGATTGGAAGGCTGGGGCAGAGGGGAGTATAACCCTTTTCCCCCTGTACTGCCCCTGAGCTGCTTGCTATCCCCCTTCTGAAGCCACTATGAATTCTGTTGGAAGAGGTAGAGATGCAGGTATCAAGGGGCTTCCTGGGGTTAGAGGCTCTGTGATTATATTGCGAGCAATCTGTTGCCTAAAACAGTTGCACAGCTATTGCATAAGCCAGCTGCACTCTGCTATACAGCCCTGCATGCAACCCTTTCCAAAATGGAGAGATTCCTAAATTGTCAGCTGCTTCATTTCTGACCCACAGCTCCCCCCTCTTTTCCCAACTTCTTCCTTGCTTACCTTCAGCTATTTTTTCTCTCTTCTTAAACCACAGTTGGGCTTTTTGAGAAATGCATCATGCAGATTTTTTGTTTTGTTAGTCTGTTGGTCACAAAATGCACAGAAGCTACAGAGGCAGCAGGCTAAAAAAATGTTTTTCACTGTCTAGTACAAACCATGGACTTTTCCAGACACTGGTGCAGTTTTGCCAATTTGGCTGGGAAGGAGCAGGAAAAGACTCTTGAGCGCAACTGTGCTTGCAATGCGCATTGGACAAAGCTCCTGGGATCAAAACATCTCTTTCATTCACTTTGTCTCTATCACATCTCTGTCTTGGCATTTAATTGGCCAAGCCTCCCTCCTCAGTGGACCACTGGAGATGCACTGCCGTCAACCTGAACAAGAAATATTTGTTCAGAAATGCTGGTTTTCCTGGAAAGATCTACTGGTGTGAAATGGTTTGTGTGTTTTATGATGGCTGGACACACTTGGAAAGTTGTCAGGGAAGCAAAGCAGCTCTGGTTTGTGAAGGAATAAATATCCCCAACGTCAGAGCAGTCGTTTAAATGGAGCTGTGATACTATGGAAGACAAAAAGGTCTTGCAACTACAGAGAGCACGTTTTGTTGTTTTAGAAGGGGGGGGGGTGGTGGAAAAGAAGGTTTTAAGCGCGGCCAGTTGATCTCCCCGGGCTTTCCTTCTCCTCCCTCTCCCATTCCAAGCCACATCTGGTTTCATTCAGGTCTCTCCTTCCTTAGCACAGCAGAGCACACCCGAACGCGCCCCCACAACTGTCCGCGCAAGAATGCCGACGAAACTATGCGAGACGCGCGAGGGATCGTGACCGCCTCCCCACCCCCCACGCGCGCCGCGCAAGAGGCAGTTCTCGAGGCACCTCCCTCCGCAGCGCCCACCCTCGGAAGCCCTGCGAGAGTCGGGGGAAACAACCCCGCCTCGGCGCGCCCTACCTGGGAGAAGGGCGCCTACTCCGAGCTCGAGAGTCAGGAGGATGCCCACGGCGCATCTGAGCACGCGAGGCCGTGGCGAGGACGGGGGCCCGGGAAGTGTCATAGCGGGGGGGCGGCGGCGGCTGATCCTCGCCTTCTCTCTCCTCCGGCTCTTTGCGCGCCCTGTCGCTCCTGCCGAGCAGCCCAGACTCGGCAGCCTTTCCCCCCCACCCGGCCCTTCTCCACTTGGGAAGGTGATGGGAGGGAGAAGGAAGGCCCCCCCAAAGCCCCTCCCTGCCCGCTAAGAACTCAGACGCTGCGTCACGCACCCCACAGGCTGCCCAGCCAGCCAGTTGTGGGCGGAAGGGAAGGGGAGCGAAAGAGAGAGGGAGAAAGCGGGCGGGGGGAGAAGCTGCCTTGAAGTCTTCCAAAGTGGAGGGGAACTTTTCCGCGGTTTGGCAGCTGGAGCTTCACTCAAAGGAACTCCAACACGTTGCAGATGGGAGGGAAAGAAAAGGGAAGAGGAGGTTCTGGGCTCGGGTTTGGGCTTTTGCTTGCCCAAAGAAGCCACCAGTGGGGGAGGGGGGAGGGGCCAATCTCACGCCCTTCTCTGCCCCCTTTTCAAATTCATCTCTGCTGTGTGTTTTCCTTCCCGGTTACACAGGAGCCTTTACAGTTCTGCGATGCTACGTGTACGGATGCGGGTTTTCTCTTGTTAACTTTGCATTCAAACGTCCGCTGGTGGGAGGTCTGGAAACTTCTGCGGTTCTTGATTTGCACTGCCGCAGATTGAAACCGCTATCGCTTCCACTGCCCCACTGGGTAATATTCGCCGGATAATAGAGGAGGGCTTCCCCTCTCATACTTTGCATCGCTCGATTTTAAAGGATTTTAAGAAGCACCTTTCTCATATTGAATATGAAACTCAGAGCGGCAGTCTTTATCCCTTATTTCTTTTTCTGAAGCGATCATGATTATTTATTTAACCTTACTAATACGTTCCTCCCCCCCGCCCAATAGAATTTCCTATAATCAGGAGGAAGCATTTGTGGAATCATTGGGCTAAAATGTCACCCAAGACGACAAAAGCCATCTCCCCCCCCCGCAATACACACAGGGCACAATCACACTATATAGAAATCGATCACACTAAATGCATTCCTTTTTGCTTGCTGTCTTTTAGCTTATTGGTGAAAAAGAAAAGAAACTACTTTTCCATAGTGGTTGAGAAAGAACGCTGTGCAGCCAGCCGGAAAGCTGCCACACTTTTTCATCGTTTTAAAGATAGTCTACTAATTAAAGATATCTATCTTCCTTTTTTCCTGTTTTTGCACTTCTTAGGCTGAGGTTATGCTTACCTATTTACCAGTTGATACCTGCAACATGGATAGGGACGTGATGGCGCAGCGGGTTAATCTGCTGTTGCTTGGCTTTCCGTTGCTTGTCCCAGCTCCTGCCAACCTAGCAGTTCGAAAGCACCTAAATGCAAGTAGATAAATAGGGACCACTTCGGTGGGAAGGGAACAGCGTTCCATGCGCTACGTAGTCATGCCGGCCACATGACCACGGAAGCTTGTCCTCGGACAAAACGCCAGCTCTACAGGCTTTGAAACGGAGATGAGCACTGCCCCCTACAGTCGGTCACGACTAGACCATTCGGTCGTGGGGAAACCTTCACCTTCACCTGCAACATGGAGTGATTACCTGCAGATGTGAAACAGCTGTTACACAGGTCCAATGCCACAGATCACGTCAAGCAAAAAACTGGCCCATGGAGGCAGTATGAAGGAAACTGGCTGAATTTTTAAAGAATGGCATATTAAAGAGGCCATGTTTCCCGTCTGCTTACACCTGTGCATGTGCACATGCAATTCTTTTTAGCAATTGTTCTACACTCAGTCTACACCCCATGGGAGACACTGCCAAATTCTTTTTCCCCCTTGCTACCCGTGTGTTACTTGAGAAGGACTGTTTGATCATGGTCGCATTTGTGGACATAAATCTGACTACATTTATAACACATTAGCTCAGCGATTTTCCACTAGTGTGCCATTACACATTTTCGTATGCTGTGAAATGGTCTGCAGGTATGCTGCAGGAGTTTGGGGAGGGTCATTTAGTAGGACCACCAGGAGATCAATCAATAAATCAAAAGTATTTATATACCGCTCTTCAACACAAGTTCACAAAGCAGTTCACAAATAATAATAATAATAAAGTTAAATGGCTCCCTGTCCCAAAAAGGCTCACAACCTTAAAAAAATGCAGAACACCACCAGCAACAGCCTCTAGAAAAGACACTGTGCAGGGGTGAAGAGTGATAATTACTCTCCCACTGCTAAATGAGTTCCTATGTGGCAGTGAAGTGTGCTTTGTTGATTGTCCAAAAACTGATGGCGTGCCTTGACAATTTTAGCGCCACATCAGTGTGTCGTGTGTGTGTCATCAGATGAAAAAGGTTGAAAATCACTGTATTCGCCTATATTTGCATACTCTTCTATGATTTGTTGGTTGATACAAGCCCAGTTTCTCTCACTGTGGCTTTACCTCATCAGTTGAAGAAATATGCCTAAATCTTGTGGATTCTATTCTGATGCTTTTTTTGCTGTCTTCCTTATTCCTTTTAATGTAATGTAAGCTCTTATTTCTTAAAATAATTTTTATTAATTAAGGTATACAGTATATAATCATTGTACATTTGGGTTCTGTCCACAAATGCATAATCTGCTTATTCCTTACTGGAAGTTGTGGATTCTCCATAATGATTGGGGTTGTGCTGTGGTGTGTTTTAAACACAACACAATTAACAAAAATTAAACAAAATTTAAAAACAAATTGTATCAGATAATTTAGGGTTAAAAATAATAATAATGGGTGCGGAGGGGGGTTGCAGCCCAGAAAAAGCTAAAGGAATGCTGCAACTGCAATTCAGCCCAGGCAGTTCACAAACTTAGGTATATGTTGTATGTCTGAACCAGCCCTAGTTCTTTGACAGCAATGGTGCAATGGTCTGTAGCAGGGATGCTCACTTCCTAAGTCGAGAGAGGCTAGAACTTCCTCAACCTCAACATCACTGGCAAGGGTACAGTCCTGGACCGAACCCTGCAGGGTGAACTAGCAAAAGGAAATGAAACCAGGCTGATCTACAACAAGCTTAAAATTATACAAGCACAACGACAATTCACAATTAGTGATATTGACCTTCTAGCAGTGCTAAGCCAATTAAGCAATGTGATCAGAAGCCCCAGTTACAAAGTTTAATGACAAGTTTTAATTCAGTTTTTTCTCTATCTAATCTCTTTTTCTGTTGGAGGACTCATGTTAAAATCTGCAATAACTTCTGGTGATTGAAATGTTTCCCAGTGAATTTCCAAATGATGCCATTTCTGATGTCAAATGTATGTCAGTTTATTATTTTGTTCAGAAACTGACTTGTTTGTTCTATGTAGAAGGAAAACGTTTTCATGGGTTGGCCAAAAGATTCACACTCTGTTGAGGGCCCATATAGCCAAGCTCTGAAGCCCCCTTATAGCAGGCAGTACTGGAGTGATATGCTCAGTGGAGCATGTCACTTCATTGCTGCCAAGGTCCAGTGACTGGAAGGTGGGGGAAGGAGGAAGCACTGGCATGACAGGCAGGCTCTTCCTCCCCAGCTTCCCCCCCCCAGCCAATCAGCTCATTCCCCTTGGACCCTTTGGAGCCAGAGAGTCCAAGTGGAATGGTGCCCTCTCCCTTGCTGGCTAGCTTGCCCTGAATTCTTCTCATGAAGAAACCAAGAACTAAGAAGTTAGGAAAAGTCAGTTGCTGTCTATAGGCCACCACTTAGGCCACCCTGATCTACTGAATACCAATGTAATCAATTGCATTAAAATCCCACAAACAGCATAACTGAGTTCTGAGTTGTCATGGAAGTTCCATTAGAGTTCTGAATGGCCAAGTAGCACATCCATACAGACCTTCCACATGATGAATCACGGGGTCAGTGCCCATGCCAAGTTATTGGGGTCCTGGAGCAAAGCCCTGCAGTGGGCCCCAATGACACCTGCCTGTGGTGCAGTGGGCACTGCTAGCCGGGCGGGCCAGGTATGGTCCCTCAATCTGAGTCATCTCCGATGCCTCTGCCACATGCGCAATTGTTTGCTGACACTTATGTTGTCATTTACGCCCAGTTTTACATATTTCAAACCTTCACCATGAACATCATTCAAACTCACATGCAAGAGAAAAAAGGGATGGACCACGAGCAGAGTTCACATGTGAATGAACATTCAGTAGCTTTACATTTCTAGTTTTCTTTATTTTGAGAAAAATAAACCACACAAATAAGTTGAAAACACATGCACTCTGATTTTAAGTATCCGTTTTATGAATTTCAAGTCCCAACTTGGGGATTTTGCAGAAGCTGTTCTTGTCAGCAGGTTGAGGATGGAGAAAATAAAAGCTGAGAGTTCAGGAAATCTTAGAGGGAAAACATTTCACATGATTTCTAGCCCAGACTTGCTAGCTTTACAGCCTCAGGAAGTGCCTTGGCCACACACCTGATTTACAAAAGAATTTGAACTTCTGGAGATTCACCAATTAGTCATTCGTTTGGGAAGCTGTCCTGCCAAAATAACAAAATATGGGCAAAGGCATGGCAGGCTCTCCATAAACAGCTGCTCAAAGCCCTGCCTTGTGCAGCATTCAAAGTGAACATGAAACAAGACAGGAAGTTCCCCCTCCAAAAAAATTTTCAGCCACGACAAAGGAAATTTGGGCAAGGGTTCAATTTATACATTTAGCAAAAAGAAAGAAAACTTCCTTGTTTTTCTGGATTCACTCGGGGGGGGGGGGTTGCATGTTTGAATCCTTCCCCCATGAAAACAAAGTGCATGGATGGAGAAACAAATACAAGCCATAAAGACAGTCAAGGCGAGTCTTTCACCCAGACACCCCAGCTTTGCTGGATAGGGCTTCCCAGGAGGGAGGGGTAAGGGAGGAATATCAACCGTCTACCCAATCTGAAATGAGACTGTCCAGGAAAAGTAGGCATTCATGGGAACGCAGTAGTCTCTTCCCCAGACCAGAAACTAGGCAACATTGTGTGTCAGAAGAACGCAGCACATGTTGATCCAAGACTTTGATGAGTGAACTGGATGAAATCTCAGTTTTGATCACGTGGTTCCACAGTACAGACCTAGCCTAGGTTTGAGGGATGGGGGCTGGGGTAAGAGAGAGGGAGCTTATGACGATCAGTAGAGAGTCTTGTCCTCTGCTGCAGGGTTCTTACTGCTCTTGCGTGTTTGTACCTGGTGTTGGGCATTTGGGACAATCAGGGCTCCTGTTCGTGGCCTGATCATCAAGCTGCTCAACAGATCCCATATCTGAGCTGACAGAGATGGTAATAGGTGTGGTGTTGAGGACTCCCAGGCTTATGGTTCTGAGGGCCCAGCATGGATCCTGAGGCCACCTTGTTCAGAGCAGCTTGGTATTTTATTGCTCCCATTACAACATGGGGCTGGCTCTTTCAACAGGTCATCTGTTTAACACGTAAGACAGGGCACATTCTCCAGGATCTCTTGGTGGCTTTTGATACCATTGATTATGGTATATCCAATTATCGTTAGGGATGGCTTTTTTCGGTGATCAACACAGAACGCTAAATAATGAGAATTTCTACTGAAAAACGTGACATAGAACGAAATTTAGATCAAAACGCAAAAAACCCACCACTTTTGCTTAATTTGACAGTGTAGGCTTGAGTGCCAATTTTATCTGCTTGCTGAAATTGCTTTGCTTTTAAGCAGGGGATTCCTTCTCTTCCAACTCTAGTCAAAAAGTGTATTTGTATAAATTAATCTGAACCAGATGTGCTTGCTATTTGGAGTTGTGACGAAGGAAAGTCAAGCTGCTGATAGCTGCCACAAGCCAGCTCTATATAGTAAAGGGGAGTGTCGAGGCCAAGAATTGGCACTAAATTGGCCAGTGGGTGGAACCCACAAATTTCACTCTCCCTTCTTTGATCTTTCGAAGAACTTTGGGGAAAATACAGAGTAGAGAAATACTTCTATGATTTACAAAAGCCTTTTGAAGGAACATAATTAAAATTGATCTGAAGAGTTCAGAATGACAATCTCTCCCTTCTTCCCCTCACCAGGCCTCCTATGACTTCACAGCTGCATCAATAGGACATAATTCAACACATAGTTTTCCCCATGCTGGAGAAAGCTTTGCCTTCTGTATTGCTGCCTATCACCACTTGTTAAAGATACAAAAGACCTGACAGCAAAAAATAAAAATAAAAAATGGGTTTGTTTTTTAAAGTATTTGTATCTGGTCATCTCATGCCAAAGCATGTCAAGGTGTTCTCAGCCATAGAGCAAGTCACATTAAACAGTGTAATAATTTTCTGAAAAAGCAGCAACAGAATGTCAGGGGTCCAGGCCAAACCAGAGCAAACACAAATCCTAGGCTGCAATTCTATGCACTTTCCTGAGCATAACAATGACGGATAAACTGAAAGGGAACCCGGAATGATAACTCTAACCCCGGTCCTAAACTACCGTCCTAACTAGGAAATAGATTAGATCAGTAGTGTCAGCCTACTGGTACGCTGGGCGTGTCTTCCGGGTGAGCGGCAGCGCAATCGCTGCGTTCTGTTGCGTAATGGCGAAAGCCCGCCCCCTGCAGCAGGCGGGCTTTCGCCGTTACGCAACAGAACGCAGCGATTGCGCTGCCGCTCACCCGGAAGACATGCCCAGCGTACCGGTAGGCTGACACTACTGGATTAGATGCTGACATGGTCCTCCCTGCGGCAGGCCGAATGCCCCACCTTCTTATCCCCAGAACAGGAGATTCTCAGGTAAGAATTCCGTTTTTCTCTGGGGAAGGAAGGTGGTGCATTCGTCACCACATGGGATGTGTCAAAGCAGTATTTAATGGGTGGGTAGAGGCCAGATGTCGGCTAAACCGCCACCACCCTCTGAAGTACATGACTCCGAAAGGAAGCCTGAGCAAAGGCTGCCAGGTCCACCATGTTTGGTGAAGGTGGTACAATCCCAACAGAAGTGTTTCAAAGCATCTGCAAAACTGCTTCTGTAGCACAACCACACCACCAACCATTTTTTTTTTGGGGGGGGGGGGCGGGAAGCTGGTCCCTCCTCTATGTACAGCCTGGATCTCAGATAGGGAGAGAAGAAGAAGAAGAACATAAAAAAGAAGCTGTTTTTGTTTGCTTTTATTTTGCTGTTAAAAGGGTGGTAGAAAGAGATCAGCAGACCAAACACTGATGATAAACATCTTCTGTTCTAAAAAAAAAATCCAGAGCAAAAGAGGAGAAAGTTTATTTTAAAAGTTCTTCTGGCACTAAAGAGACTTCCAAGACATAAAAAAGTATCCTCCCTTACCCTCCTCAATAAGCCAGTAGGCAACAGCTGGGATTCCTGTACAGAGTCATAGGATTCTCACTCCTAAGCAAAAGTCTACCTTTGGAAAAACAAAACAGAGCTCCTAGCATGGTGGCAGAGAGTGTTTTCCAGAAAATGCACATAGATTGACCCACTTTAGGAAAATAAAGACAAACAATAAAGACAAACATGGTCCCCACTTTTCTTAAATAAAAAACTTTACAGGAAGATTTTTGATAAAATACAACTTTTATGACATCAACCATTCCGATTTCAGTGAACGCTTTTTAAAAAGCAGGAACATGTTCTATTGAAAGCCTCTGTCATTGTTTGGGCCTAGAAAGGATGTGAACAATGACACTACAGCACACCCAACAGATCTAACCACAGCCTTTCCCACAGGAATCCTTCAGCAGCACAGGAATCTTTGTCCAGCAGCACAGCCGTTCAAGTGTGTTACTATTAGCCTGCTTTAAAGCAAAACACAGTGAATGGGGGTGTGAAGAAATACAGAGTTCCACAGCAACAGATCACATGGTGAGAATTTGGAATTCCCAATTTGGGCAGCATACAAGCCAAAATCCCATTAGGCTTTTTAGTAACCAAGTCAGACTAAAGTCAACCAGCAACGTTTGGCCATCAGACATCATGGGACAGAGCTAAGGTAACATTTCAAGGCCAAGGTGGGCATGTCTCTGAATTATCCAAGACTGACAATCAGGTGGTGGTTGTGTCTTTGGGAGCTGTGTTTCATTAAGCTCCCACTGTTCTTCGTCTTGATATTTACAACGGCAAAATGACAACAAATGGCCAAGTAAGCCTGGAGTCCAAAAATTCTTGGCTTGTAAGGAGAAAGGCTCATCGGCGCCTGAATGCCCGCGATATCCTCCAGGCATTGGGCTCCTCATAGCGGTTGTAAAGGGGCTCTAGACGCTGCTGCTTCTTCTGCTTGCTCAGTTTGGTGGGGTCAGAGACCTTGAAGAAGGCTGGGGCAAACTCTACCAGCCAGCGGGGATCTATGGTGGTGACTTCCCGCATATACTCCTTGGTTGTGAGCACCAGCTCATGGTATACTACCCTATGGGGAGAAGACAAGAAAGAGACTGTGAGATCAACATCCTAATACAGCTGTCTCCATTTTCAGTCTTCAAAATTTCTCTCTCATATATTTTATAAAGACAAATCTGCACCCTAGGATTTTTATAGGCTTAGAGCACAATCCTAATACATTCTTAGGCCCCAACACATGCTGGCCCAGTACTGTCACAAATGTACCATTAGGTCACTCAGGGAGTGGTTGGGCCAGTGCAAGGATGTGCACTGGCCTGCAGAGGCCAAACCAAGCTTCCACGCCACCCCAGGTTAGGTGAGGCAGTGCCAGCCAAATTTGGCTGATGTGGGGGGTTGGGGAGGATGGAGGGAGGGTGGATTAGGGTGGGGAAGGCCAGGCTGATATATTGAAAAAGGCAGGATACCCCGAGGAGATAGGGAATGGTATCAGCAGTGGCCCCTTGTCCCAGATTAGCCAGGAAGTACGGGGTTAATCCCAGAGTTTCTGCAAGTCTCAGGAGCACAGCTGCAGGCTGATGAGGGCCCTGGCTAGCACAGATGGGTGTGGCTGATGAGCTAGAGCCTGCCCAGCAACAGACACCGATTGGCCTGCCTCAGTATAAAGTGGGAGACAGGAGCTGCAGTAAGGGACCTGGGTAGGTGCCGGAGGAGGGCACCAGGTAGGTGCTGGATGGATTGTTAAAGGAAGGGTGATTAGCACCAGGTAGGTGCTGGAGGAGAGGCACCGGGCAGGTGCTGGACGGATGGACTGACTGTTAAAGGACTGGATAAGGTAAGGTTATTGTGGAGAGTATCTGTGGGGAATTGTTGTATGGCTGCCACACCCCTGGAGCCACCAAATGGAGGAAGCAGTTGTGGTTTAGGCAAGCTGACTGCTTATTGTTTGGTGGTGGGGTTTGTTAGTGCTAAATTAGGGTATTTTGAGCTAAGCTGGTGATGAGGGCAGTCTGGAGGAGGCTGGCCAGCCGGTGATTCCAAGCAAAGCTGCTGGAAGAGAGGAGGCCCAGTGGATGAATGAACCCCCTCCCTCTTGCCCATCTCTGAGGCTGCTCTGGAGGGGAAACTAGTTAGCTTAGTGTGGGCATCAGGGCCCTTGGGGAGGCCCAGCAGGGAATTTGGCAGAACAGCAGATGAGCAGACCAGGCCTGGGAGAGGGGTAGGACCAACCTCTGATAGGTAGGCCATATCCTACCCCCCCCCCCAAGCAGGCTGGCCTTAAACTGGCATGCTCGGATCTGCACCAGAGATTTCATAGGCACAGGTCCAAGTAGCCTCATTGTAGTGGCTGGAACATTACTCGGGGTAAGGGGAGATATGTCCCCTTACTCCAAGTTGTGCCACAACCACCTCCTAACCAGGGCTGGACATGGTTCAGGCCAGCTGTCCTGCCTATTCCAGCCCATGTTAAGATTGGGCTGCCCACCAAAACAAATAATGTAAATAAAAACTACATCAGAACGTGTTCTTTTTTTGAAACATGATAGGTTTTGAACTCCCAAAATCAACTTTGCAGCATAGATTCACATATGTATATTAAACAATCTTCTTACGTGACAGGAGTATACATAAATGCAGATTTTGATCTAGAGGGTGAGGGCAGGCTCCAGACAATACCAATACTTTTGAAGAAGGAACTTAAGAAGGAGCATCCCATTTTCAGCTTATCAATCTTTAAGCCTGTCCCACACCCAATTCAAAAACAGCACATTCTTCATACTTCGCAGACTTCACTCTCTCCACCCAGCCCCAGCCCTCCCTTACCATTCCGGCTGGCGGTTGAAGAGGGCGCTTGAGGGGTGGATGTAGACCACCTGCTGGTCAATCAAGGTTCGGTAGCCCTCCTGGGGATCCTTCTTGGCTGCATTCCGGAAGAACCCACTGCAAATGGCCTTCTGGACTCTTACTGTTGCTTTTCCACATGACACTACGTCCAACTTGTGCCTGCCAAAGCAGAGAAGTGGTTGAAGAGTTAGGAGCAGATGCCACGACTGATATGATTGTCGTCCTCCCTCCAGCTCAGGCCCTCCTCCCCATATCCTTTAGCTAAGTCCACCTTTCCACAACACGAGGTAACATAGATGCCTGAAGAAGTTTGCCCAATTCAAAAGTTTACTTCCAACCATCTGTTTATATTGCTAAACTTTTCCATAAGCTTTGAAGGAGTAAGTTTCGCCCTCTTCTGTGAACACGTTGCTAACTCTGGAGAGCTGATCTGAGCTTCACAACACTGATATACCAGCAAGGGATGTTTCTACTGTGTTTTCCAGGGAAATGACACACAGCAAAATCAAATCACCTATTAAAACATTCGCATGAATCAACTAGACACATGAAGGATAACAATGCTGATGTCAGGGAGAAATCCTACAGGAGAGGGTTCCATAGTCAGTACACAGCCACACAAAACTCCTTCTGTCCAGCAGTCACACTCCTAACCTCTGAAAGTGAAGGCATCTGAAGAAGGCCCCCTATTTATGCTCCCAGCTGCCAAGAACACCTTATGAGAGAAAGAAGCTACCTTTGGCCAGGTCACAGGTTGCCCTGTTGTAAAGCATCTGCCCATAATCGCGTCCTCACCTGTCCATAATGCCCAGCATCTGTTTACGAATATCCTGGGCCCGGCGCAGCGAGCGAGCCTGGATGAAGTTTTCATAGCACCAGGGGTTGGAGAATTTGTTGTTCTTCCAGGAGTTGTAGACTGCCAGAAGCGTGAGGTGATCCCCTTCCGTCTGATGGAACTTGGCCTTCTTCTGGTCGGCAAGAGCTTGCTTGTCCTACACATAGAAGTTAAAAATTAACAGCCGTCTTGCTAAGCCTTTGGGAATTTTCGTATTGAGCCAATCCCAGCTAGGGAACTCCAGTTCCTATAGGGTTGCCCCAAGAGGTGTCAACATATTTACAAAACTGAAACATTTAATTTGGGCAGGAGGTGTAGTCAAGAGGGTTAAAGCCTCCGTTTGCCTGAAGATAACATCCAAAGGTTGCCAGTTTGGCATCACCGGAAGTCTCCGTGAGCGGCAGATCTTGTAAGCTACGACTGGTTAGAGCTGAAAGATAATTCGCACCAAGCAGTCAGCTGGATAACCTTTTGAAGAAATTGCTGAAGCTGAACCCCAAATTCATTTATGCATTCTAAAATTAGTAAAAGCGTATGAGCTGAAATTAAAAAGGCATCGGTTTTTGCATAAAATGCTGAGGTTCTATCCCAGAGGCACTTCATTCCTCCTCAGGACTAAAAACCTCGTGGAAGGAAGAAATAATTTCTTTTTCTCCTCTGCCCTTCTCGAATTGTCCTGCGTTCGCAGGGTCCGAGAAGGAGCAGAGACGATCATAAGCGTCATTTGATAAAAGCAGTGAAGCAGTTCTGTATTTATGCCAATAAAGGTCGTTGGATTTGATTAGAGCTGAGCTACAGCTGCCTGTGAGAGGGGAGTGTGCTGGGCCAGCCGCTTCTGTGGTGGGAGCAGAAGCTGCTTATCAGCCAGCAGGAAGGCAAATTGTGTGGCCAGAAAGAAGACTACACCATGAAAGTACCATCT
This sequence comes from Lerista edwardsae, assembly GCA_029204185.1. Lineage (NCBI taxonomy): Eukaryota > Metazoa > Chordata > Lepidosauria > Squamata > Scincidae > Lerista > Lerista edwardsae. The sequence continues at coordinate 3,302,186 of JAJKFI010000047.1, forward strand.
GTATGCTGTATGTTGTTCTTGAAAGATAGAACTTCCTTGTAATTTGTAAAAACCTTTGTGTTTATGAATAAAGCCTGCCTATGTAAACCGCCTTGAGTTAAAATCAGAGGAGCAATCTAATGACCTAAGAAAGGCGGTATATAAATATGAGCATTATATTATATTATAATTATAATTATTATTATTAATATGTATATTTATGCTGGTGAACTGCAAAAAGACATGATCACAAATTTTTCACAGATTAAAGGTTTTAATCTTCAAGAAAAAAACTGGAACTCATTGTATGATGATGTCTCCTATTATTTTAAGGAGCTGGCATTACTCGGGAAGGTTTAGCTTCTTCTAAAGGCCTGGCACCTGTGATATCACATATAAGTAGAAAACATCATGTATTATCATTGGCATCATTAACAACAACAACAACAACAACAACAACAACAACATGTATTTATAACCCAATGCTCAGATTAAAGAACAAGCTCCCAAAGTAGGCGCAACCAAAGAAAAGCAAATTGAACAAAAAATTCCGTTACAGACTGAGTGGGTCTCCCACTAAAATATTTCTATTTGTTTTCAATAAAAAAACAAATGAAAGAATGTAAACAAATAGATTACATTCCTGCTCATTTTTCAGCTGTATATTTTTAATTTTCAGAACACAATAGTTCAAGAACAATGAGCATTTAAAGCATTAGCTTATGAAAAATGATTAAAAAAGACAATACTAATTATAGAACACACCCCAAGAACTAACTGTATTGGAAAACAATGAAACTGAAGGGTGTCAACTGAAGATATTTGGCGACCAAGAACCCCAATGCTAAAGACTTCCTGCTGTGCCAGTTCTTCTTCAAGAGCAAGGAACTGATGTACAGCAAGTAAATGGGAAGGAGGGTCCTGAACTTCCAGATCTACAACCTAATTCACCATCCAAGAACCAACATCCTTTGTTCTTTTCTTCTTCCTTGACTCCAGCTCAGTGGAACTATCACGTGGCTGTCTTGCGGAGTACAATCCTCCACCCCAAAACATGCGTATTCACCTTGGGTCTATAGAAGACGTTCTGCACAGACAGCATTGAGACTATTGTGAGCATCTCCTCACTGCAGCCCAGGTGTACTGACATGATGAGCATCTTGCAGAGCATGGGCTCCAGGGGGAACTCTGCCATCTGCCAGGAAAGAGGAAAGCCACATTATTTTCCTCACTCAATTCTCCACAGTTCAGTCCCCCCCCCCAGAAAAAAAACAGTGGCAGCAATTAACTTAAAGAATCCCATTGAACCTTTTCTAGGGAGAGAGAGGTCGTGGTCAGCCTAGATCAGTTTTCATAAGCTCATGCCCTTCTCTCTAGAGGTGCTCTCACAGTTTGTGAGACAAAAGAAGGGCAGTCCCACCCATCTCTCTACTTCTCCTAAAGGAATTGCCACCATCCCCATAGTCACGGCAGGGAGTATTCTGTTCATCCAGGGTCATACAATTTAGCACTTGCCATGTTATTCAGTATTCTGGAAACCTTGCCCTGCCCAAAACATCATTGGCTGTTCACTCCCCTCTTTGGAAGAACTATATAAGAATAGATGTAAGAGGAAGATATCTAACATATTGAAGGATTCCTCTCATCCGGGATATCAGCTCTTTGAACTATTACCATCGAGAAGGAGATTCAGGTTATTGAAAGCAAGGACGAGCAGATTTAAGAACAGTTTCTATCCAAGTGCAGTTATTGAGTTTAAATGCGGGGTCATAAGTGTGTGTGGAAGCTATATTGCGGGAAGTAATGGGGTATTTATATTTGTATAAGTGATTGTTGTATGGTTGATTGTGCATATTTTAGTTTTGGTGTTGTCTCGTTTTTACCGTGGTGAAGAGCACCTCATTTCGTTGCACCCAGTTGTGAGTGTAATGACAAATAAATTTCTTATCTTATCTGCTCCTCCCCTCCTCCCTTTAAAGCAGGAGTCTCAAGCAGGAGCCTGGGGGCCAGACGCAGCCCTCAGAGAGCCTCTATTCGGCCAGCAGCAAGCCTCTGGTCCCCTATGAGCCTCTGGCCCTCCTGCTCTTGCTGGCATGGGCTGCACCCTCCCATGTGTGCGGAGAGTGTTCAGATGGCCTCCAGAAGATCAAAAATAGTCATCTCCTGGTTTTCCCAAAGACCCAGAAATGATGTTTTTAGATCCTCTGAAGGCCTTAGACAAATTTCTGAGGGTCAGAGAGGCACTCAGAACATGCTCCATGTGTTTCCTGTGATCTGCTGGTTCTCAGATATTTATGCCAGTGCATTTAAGTAAGCTGCTTGTGGGGTGGGAGAATGGGAGTCCATTAAAATCTGTGCTGCATTTCTGTGGTGTGTGTTGGGAGCTGGGAGGAATCCTGGAAATTTGAGCCTATTCATTCATTCAGTTCTGTCTATAATGTATTTATTTAAATTTAAATAAATTTAAATAAATTTAAGTTTATTTTTCCGGCCCTCAACACTATGCCAGACATTTGATGTGGCCCTCTAGCTAAAATGTTTGGAGATCCCTATTTTAAAGCAAGAGCCCAGTTATCTTGAGTGAGAATTTAGATAAAACAAAATAGGTTCAATATCTGGTAAATTGACAAATGAAAAAAGGGGTTGAAGAGTCTTCAGATCATTGAAGCAAGGACAAGAGATTTTCACTGCTTTACTGCTCTTTGGCTCTCAGGACATTACTATTGATTCCTTCTGCCTGCCAACCCATCTCCAGTTTCTACATCTTTTCCCCAATATTCTCTATAAAAAAATGCTTTGGAACATAGTTTCATGGAAGTAGAACTTAGTATACTAAGAGCGCAATCCTAGCCTGGAGTTAGGCCAGCACAAGGGACGCTGTAAAGTATGTTTGCACAGAGTTAAAGAGGCCAGCACACTGATGTGTGCCAATCTCCCTGAACTTCGAGAGTGGCCCAAATGCGCTTTACGGTGGCCCTTGTGCTAGCCAAACTTTGCTTTCCTAACTGTGCCAGCCTAACTCCAAGTTAGGATTGCGCCCTAAATAACGTATTTACACATAGCCTACTCTGAATCTGGATTTTATGCCTATTTTCTCTAAAGCTAACCTAGCTTGGCTATCTCCTGTCCATCACCCACCTGCAGAAGTGATATTTGCATGACGCAAGCCTTATTATTACTACTATTATTACAACTACTGTATTGCTTTTCAAAAATAAAAATAAAAATAAAGAAGTCCTGAAACAGTTTAGAAAGGAGAAGGACTACCCTGCGTCCAAGTCGAGTGAGCAGCCCCTCATCATCCAGGGCTCCTAGGGTGTACAGCTGCTCCATTGCAGTGATCAGAGTTTCCATTGGGGGGGCATCCATGAAATCAAAAGAGAGCAGATCGTTGATTCCCATAGCCTACGTATCAGAAAATGAGAGAGAAAGAACGTGAAGAATGCTGGGGACACACCTGGCCACTTTAAGATGCAGCATACCCCACCTCACCTGTCCCCAGCACAAAGCCTCTTGCTCAGTCTTACAGAAGGAAGGAACGTTCATCCATGGTTCCCAATCCTGCACATTCAAAATCAACAAAGATGGCACACATAGAGTGGTTCTTGATTTCTAAACCCACAATCCCTACCTTGAGGGAGAGCACAGTGCTGGCCAAGTTGGTCCTTTGGATCTCAGGCACATTGGTGGTCAGCATCTCATCACGGTAGGCACGTTCTGTATAGAGTCGGTAGCATTTGCCGGGTCCTGTCCGGCCGGCTCTCCCAGCTCGCTGCTTTGCCTGAGCCTGCAGAGGTCACAGAAGAGATGCAAAGTCGGGGAGTGAATTCCTTCTCATGTCTCCAGATTAGATTTTGCTGTGCACCAGTGAACTTGACACAGCATGGAATATAGTCGAGACACATACAAAAGTCTCTCAAAACAAGGAGCACAGGATAAAAAGTGAAAGAGACAGAGCTTTACCATTGAACAGTCAGAACGCAAGACAGGAACAGGAACCAGTAGCAAAAGAAAATACATGGCAAGGCTTTGACAACTATACAAGAAAGGCTCTGTGGGAACAATGGAAGGTTTTTTTGTATTTTAAGTGTCTACAGCATGAGCACATAATTCCATACTCTAAGAAAATGATGTCTTTTTAAAAGTATATTTCTAGCCCTTCTATTGTTGCTTCACAGAATCTCAGAAGCCAGGGCATGGATGCACGTGCCTCTCCCTCCCTCCCTCCCTCCCTCCCTCCCTCCCAATGAGTGAGTGAGTGAGTGTGTGAGTAGAGTCTGAGCAAGTGTTTGCAGCAGCAGAATAGAAATTGTGAAAATTTGCTCAATTTATACAGTTTTTTTCATGAAAGCAATTTTTTCATTTTAGCAAAGAGCATGCGAAGCTTTAGCTTGTGGTGTTTCACGAGGGAGGGGGAGAGCTTAATGGAACAGGGAAGGGTCAAGGAGAGAAAGAGGGCTGTGTGGGAGGAGAGAACAGCAGGCGGCACAGAGGCCGGAATGGGAGAAAGGGGTACCAAGGGACAGATTGCTGAACAGCCTTAAAACAGGAACTATATCTTGAAGCTGATTGGTATTTGGGGCAGACCTCATGGGACAGGGCAGAGCTACTGCTGCAGACTTAAGACTGTTGCATTAGAAAACCATATAAAAAGACGGTCTTCAAGTGCCACGTTTTAGAACTTCTTATTGTGCCACACAGGTGCCCAACAGTTGAACAGAAACACAGATGCAGCCCAGCAAATAATGCGAGTAAAGGTGCGTCAAAGCACCTTGCCGTGCTGCAGTAAAGATAAAGTAGGTAAAACCCAAGATTGTACTGAGTAGTAAGGACAGCTGAGAAACAGCACTTGCCCAGGAATCTCATTGTTAACTTACAATGCTATATTGTATTCAGTATTAACAGAGACCTTCAAAATAGGCTGGACATACAATAATAATGATGGCATGGTGCCTTGAAGACAATTCTGCAGAAAGAATGTACACTAATAAATTGAAAGATTGACTGGTCAAGACAAAAGAAGGGGAATGGTGCCCTTGGAATTAACATCTTTTGAGACCCTATAATAGGAAAAACTGAAGGCATTATCACAGTTACAGCTGTTACTTTTATGGTCACTTGTTGATCAAAAGTAAAAGGTTTAAAAATAATTGGGAAAAGAAGCTGGGCATTCAAGACTACAATAACATTTGATAAACATCTAGGTAAGCTTGAAGTCCTGCACTGTCACCATGTGCTAATAAAAGGGAAAGTTTATTCAAAGTTTTGTACTGATGACATTTGACACCATCAGATTAAGATATACAGGAGCAAAAACAGAAGTTGGAAGTGCAGCAACATTAAGTCAATTTTTTTTGCATATGTGATGGAAATGTCCAGAGTTTGAAAAAGGGTCTTTATACAAAAGACTTAGAGCCCAATCCTATCCAACTTTCCAGCACTGATGTAGCCATGCCAACATGACGTGCACTGCATCCTGTGGTGGGGGTTGAGTCAGGGAGACCTCCTCAACCTAAGGGAACAGTTTCCTTGCCTTGAGGATGCACTGCAGCTACATTGGTGCTGGAAAGTTGGATGGGACTGGTCCCTTAACAGTCAACTATCCTGTTCCATCTGATCCCTTGGTTTGATATCCAGGTAATTTAAGGAACAGATTGTGAAACACATATGGAATATTAATTACAAAGAAACTGTGAGAAGTTGTTCCCCCTACTCTAATGAACCATTGATAAGGATCTGGAACTGATGGCAAAGTTGACCAAATATCTCTGTCTGAGTGATGGTAAACAACTATCAGAAACTTTTACAAATTCCTGGTCTTCTTCCATTGATGTTCTGAGGATATGAAATAATTTAGACTGACAAATATCAAAAACTCTTGTGAGACTGGAAATATGATATCTATTTGTGCATTTCTTGTGTTATGAGTATAGATTATGTATACGCACATAAAGTGTGTATATGTTGGGCATTCTAATGAAAAACAAGATATCTCAGCCTATTCCAAATACCTGACAACAGTATTGAGGAGACAGTGATTGTCTTTTCCAAACTTCATAGAGCTGAACAAGATAAATCCATCCCATTATCAAACAAAAATTCTGTCATTTCCTACCCACCCCAACTGCAGATTTAAAAAAAACAAAAAACAGTTGTACAGCACACACTGTGTACCTGGGAAATTGGTGTCACTACCAGCTGGTCAATCCCTGTCTTAGAGTTGTATACTTTCTGCTTCACGAATCCAGGGTCTACCACATAGTAGATGCCATCAATGGTAAGCGAAGTTTCGGCAATATTTGTGGCAATGACTACCTGGAGAGGGGGGGAAAAAGATGCAGCTAAACCTGTGTCAGATAACATGCTACTGTAAGCAAAGCAGGGCTAAATCTTAGCTACCAAACATCGTTCTCTCAGTCCATATGAATACCATATATTAACCTTCAGTGCAGAACATGGTCCATTCCTGAACCATTTTTGAAAGACACTTCTGAATGGCTAAACAGCCTCACAGTTGGATCTATAAAGGGTGTTACATTCTTATGTTCAGCATTAGTGGGGCACCAGCCTGTAAGAAATGGTTGGGCAGTTACCTTTCGACTGCCTGGGGGAGCTGGGTCGAAGATTCGTGTTTGCATTTCGCTGGGCAGAGCGGAATAGACAGGCAAGATTATCAGCTCAGGCACATCAGGACCCAGAGATTTCATCCGCTCATAGAGAATCTCACAGGCTGTGTCGATCTCCTCCTGGCCAGTCAAGAACACCAGGATGTCCCCTGCACAGAATGACACCAACCCCTATGTTATGGTCCATCCACAATTCTCTAGAAACAGATACAAGTCTGAGATTGTAGTCACTGTCCTCTTATGCTGGCAGGTACTCATGCCAGAGCAATTCACGAAAGCATAAAATCTTCAGAGCAGATATGGGAAGAGAATTCAGATATGGGAACTCTGCTTGTGATAGCCAGAGCTGCCTTTAGAGGCATTGCAAGGACAGCTTTGATAGCTGAACCATTTTTGAAAAATTCAAATTCTTATACATCAGCATTATTGGACTGAATGCCTGGGAATATCTCACAAATTTTTTTTTCCACAGGCTCAAAGGATCCAGGATCTGCTGAAACTAGCAGGACTTGCAGAGAGATTTTATATGTAATAACTTTTTTTTTTTAAAGTGAGTCAATAGATTCAGTTTTTTGAAACCAAAGAAAGCTGTCCTTGCACAAGGAAAAAGTAAGGATTTGGTGTATAGTAAGAGTGTGGGTCTAACTCATCACAACCCCTTGACAGTTTAGGGACAAACTCTAAAGGCAGGGGATATTTACCTGGTGGCTCTGTCAAGTGAATCTGCATGACTGTGATCAGGCTGGCATCAAGGTAATCTGTTTCTGGCTCCTTAGTGTAGAGAATCTCTACTGGGTATGTTCTACCCGGGATGGTGAAGATGGGAGCCTCATAGAAGTATTGAGAGAACTTGACTGCATCCAGGGTAGCTGATGTTACTATCAACTTCATGTCCTGTCTCTTCTGAACCGTCTGCAGGACAGAAAAGTTAACGGTGCATGTGAGATGTACACAGTGATACAACCAACAATGGTTAGAAGACGTGGCTAAAGTAGCCTATGGACCAATTCAGAGCTGGCTTTAAACAGGCATGTATCTTATTATATTACTAGCGTTTTGGTACCCAGCGTTGCCCGGGTAGTTTTTTATCCCAAGATTCTATTCTATTACACATGAAATTACCAAATTTCCAATCAGCTCAGCCAATCGTTCCAGGCGTTCCAGCGGGGCATGGCGGATGTTTTGTTTCGAACCCTTTCTTGCCCCCCACGTTGAGGGGGCCCTGAACCTGGACTCCAATGGTGTGGGGAGTGTCACCGCTCTGTGGTGGTGCTATGGTTTTATTTCAGGATGGTGTGATGCACCCTTAGGAAAGCTAGGTGTATACTTAGGTACACCCTGGGACAGCTAACTGCTCCTGGCCAGCAAGCATTGTTTTGTCATACCATGTCATACCTTAGCTGACACTGCCCACTCCCCACTTAGGTGACCACTTTCACGTGGGAAACCCCCCGTACCCCCACCCGCGGGGGCGTGAGGGGGGGCCTAACCCCCGCAATGTTTGTTGCCAGGTGGCAAGGTGTCTGCATGCTGCCTTTGGTGTCGATCGGTTCTGGCTTTGCGGAGCCTATTCGGAACACACACACACACACACACACACACACACACACACACACACACACACACACACCTTTTTTATATATATAGACTAGCATTTTGGTACCCGGCGTTGCCCGGGTAGTTTTTTATCCCAAGATTCTATTCTATTACACATGAAATTACCAAATTTCCAATCAGCTCAGCCAATTGTTCCAGCAGGTCATGGCGGATGTTTTGTTTCACACCCTTTCTTGCCCCCCACGTTGAGGGGGCCCTGAACCTGTACTCCAATGGTGTGGGGAGCATCACCGCTCTGTGGTGGTGCTGTGGTTTTATTTCAGAATGGTGTGATGCAACCTTAGGAAAGCTAGGTGTATACTTAGATACGCCCTAGGACAGCTAACTGCTCCTGGCCAGCAAGCATTGTGTTGTCATCCATTGTTTTGTAATACCATGTCAGACCTTAGCTGACACTCCCCACTTAGGTGACACATACATTCAGGCCCCCCTTGCGCCCCCTGTGGCCCCCTCGCGCCCGCCGCAGCATTTGTTGCCAGGCCACAAGGTGTCTGCGTGCCAAGTTTGGTGTCGATTGGTCCAGGCATTGTGGAGCCTATGCGGCACACACACACCCCTTATAGAAAGATAGATAGATGATAGATGGAGGCTAATGTTTTCTTTATACTCCCATATAAATCCTTCCCACTTTCTGCCATCCCCCAGGACATTATTTTTAAGGGGGGGCACAGTGTTGGGAGAACGACAACAAGGAGATATATGAACAAGTTGTGACCTTTTTTAAGAGACCGAAGAGCACATCAGTGTGTATAGTGCGCTCATGGGCTTCGTCCAACATGATGATGGCATATTGTGTCAGGTCTGGGTCGATGAGGCACTCTCGCAGCAGCATCCCATCTGTCATGTACTTGATCACTGTCTCAGGGCTGGTACAGTCCTCAAATCGGATGGTATAGCCAACCTGCAAGGAAGTGCGACACAAGAAACAGCAGCGTTCAATGCTTCACCTCCTGCAGCATTAGTGTTTAGCCCTTTGTTTGCAAGAAATGATTACAGATCATGGTTCAGAGCAGGGATGGAGAACCTCTGGCCTGTGGGCAAATCTGTGTCCCCCATAACATCTGGTTTGTTGCCATTTACCTCACTGCAACCTTGAGCTTAACCACAATCACTACAGTTTATACCAAGCAATGGACACAAGCCAAGCAATGCGGGTTCTGTAACTACACCACACAAGGGCAGAAACTTGTATCTGATGTTGAAGTCAGCATCCCGCTAACTTCTCCTTTTGTTAAACAAGAAAGTACAAATTACAGCCCTTAAGGCTGTGAAGAGAGTTTTGAAAGTATGTGGCCGATGCCTGCGAGAAATCTGTAAGAGGTGGAATTTTCAGTCTCTGGGGTTCACCAATCATGTCAGCTAACACGAAGGGGAAATCTGAGCAAAGATGAGGGGCAACTTGAGAGTGAGACAGTGTGATACATGCAACAATGTAAGCTTTTGAGCGTAGAACTACGGGGAGACAACCTGTGGCTTTTGGGGGATGCATCCCTACTAGCTATTTCAAAATATGCCTTAGCAGTTAAGAAAGACCTCTAGTCCTGGGTGTTGGGGAAAAGTAGTCAACTTCTTCTCTATTTCCAGCATACACAAGAGCACAGATTACCCCAGAGAACACCACTATCGCATCTTACCTCCTGTCCCAAACAGCATCCAAATTCCTCTGACACCCTCTTGGCCACAGACATGGCAGCCACTCGTCGAGGCTGGGTGCAGCCAATCTTCCCACGGGAGGTATATCCAGCCTCAGCCAGGTACTGAGTGATCTGTGTAGTTTTTCCAGAACCCGTCTCTCCAATGACTATCAAAATCTGGTTATCATGAACTGCCTGAAAATAGGAAGGGGTAGATAGATAGTTGAGATGACGTTATAGTAATCTCTTCATTAAGCAGTTATTATCCTACAGTACTTTCCAAGAATGTGTGTCTATTTTGTTCAATGCACAAAATGTCGTTTTTGTTCATGCTACAGAACCAGCTTTGGTTTTTGTTTCTTTTAGATCAAGGTAGTTGTCATGGAGCAGAGACGGCCTACAAATTTTTGTGGATACAATGGTATGGGAGACCATGAAATGTGCATCCAATGCAAATTCTGGCATGTCTCACAGCTTCATATTAATCCCAGCTTGAGCTTTTTAAAACATTAAGGTTCTTACTGTTGCTGAGAAAAAAACCCTGAAAGCCTATTGGAGAACTATAGGAAGTCCAAATAGAGCTTCTAGTGTTCAGGGAGTGGCACCTTGCTCAGGCAACAGATGCCTCAAATACACATTGCTTCCTGCCTCTACAAGTTTTTCGCAGGGTGACTTAATGTTATTAAGTTGAAGATGTGCTTTCTCTTCCCACAACACTTGCTCAGGTTTTGCACATCTGAAACAGTAAGTCTGCATGCAGATCTCATTTTGCATACACAGATAGCATTTACTGGAGGGAGGGATATATATTAAATGCATCACCTCAACCTGAAATATACAATCCATAGTCTGGCTGCATAATTTAAAGGAGAGCAAGAAGAATTATATTACATTCCCCTGAATTCTGATGTTGCACTGATTTCTCTGGAGCGGACCAGGCCATTGCAAGAAGAATGCCAGAGTGTTGGGCTCCAATTCAGGGCAAATGATTTTGGGCTTACCTGGATGAGTTGATCCTTCAATCGGAAAATCGGGAGACTCTCCCGCTGCTCGATGATTGACAGCTGAGTCTTTTTGCCATAAGAGGCTTTGTTACCTCCAAAAGCATGCTTTTTCCATTCAGGGATATCGTTGGGCATCATGCCAATACCCCGCATGTTGGCAGCAATTTGCCTCCCGTCCACTGGGAAGAAGAGGAAAAGAAAAAATACATGAAATACATCAGAGTTCTGTCTGTTGGGCAATGTGAAGAAAGCAAAAGAGGACCAAGCTAAGAATAGACGGCTTACATATGTTCAAGTAGTATCACAGTAAATGTAAGCAGGATAATAGGAAAAAACTCTTTCTAAGTCTGAAACACAGACTGTTAAACTAGGACCTTTGGACTGATCCTGCAAGCCAGTGTCCCAGAGTGGTTAGTCAGCCAGATACACCTGGAAACAAAAACACGGAATAATGGGAACAGCTGCCCCTTTTGTTCCTAGGACCTAGGAATTAGATGCAACTGAACTATACATACAGTGTCTGATCATGGACATTCTATTATTAGATATTATAGATAATAGCTATTGATAATTGAATTGTCCTCTAATTCTTCTACACCAGTGGTTCTCAAACTTTTTAGCCCAGGACTCACTTTTTAGAATGACAATCTAGCCCCGGGACCCATCGGAAGTAATGTCATGACCAGAAGTCCTGCAATTGTGTTGCCAGAGCCTGCTGCTTTCCTGAGAATGCAGCAATAAGGTATTTCTCAGCCATTCTCCAATAGTGAAGCAGAAAGGGAAAAAAGCTTATTTACAACCTTGACACAAGCAAAACAATCACACAGCCCTCACCCTTTCCAGCATCCCGTATTTCCAATATGGCTTCCCTAAGTGCTTTGCGACCCACCTGAAATTGGCTCATGACCCAATGATGGGTTGTGACCCACAGCCTGGGAACCTACACTGTCCAAAGCTACCTAAGCAGGTAGTTATCCCCTCATCAGGTAGTTATCCCCTCATCAATTTTCTCAGGAGGACAACAGGGCAGTGACACACCTGAGGATGGAAAGGTGTGCCTTGTGCATCCACTCTCCATCTGGTATTGCACTACCAACTAACTATCAGGTGCTCTTATGTCAGAGAGGAAAGAAATCAAGAAATATTTCCAGCGTTCCCATATCCGATTAAGGCTAAATATGCCTATCACTTTTTCTGCTACATTCTGATTTAAAGCAAATACTACCAAGTGCTGGAGTAAATTTTTAAACATCTCTATTTTATTCTTTGAATACATTTTGGAAAGCCAAGGGATTTTCAAAGGGATTTTGCATACCATCTGGGAGGGGGTCCACCCAGTGTTTGTTGAGTCCCATGGGGACAGAGTCCATCTCCGCTTCCCTCTGGGCCTGTTTCAGTTCTCGTCTCTCTTTAGCAAGCGCACTTTGCATCATGGCCGCTTGAGACAAGGAGCCATCAGGATTCTGGAAATACAGGAAAACGTCAGACACTGGTTCTTCCTGCAGACCTGCAGCAGCCCCAGAAGCTGATGTATGAGTGGCTGTTTCTCCCCTGCAGCAGACTGAACTCAACAGGCCTTCTGAAATTCACACATGCTCCCAAATGTAAGGACAAAGAGTATTTAGTTGATAAAGTCGGCCGATTACCAGTTTGCAAGAAGGCAGATCCAAAGGAAAGGGGCATCCAGGTTTCTCAAGTCACCACATGCTTTCACATACAGGAGCAAAACATCCTTACAGGTTAATTTGCCCAGAAGGGAAAGTTACGGTTAGCTACACCACGTCATGCTAAAGAAGCACACCAATCCCAGATGCCCTCCATTAGAGAAAGAGATTGATTATCAACAGTTCCCCTTGAGGTACTGACAGCATTTCAATCTTTTCCTCTTTCTTAATGATCATAGATCCTGCAAATTAGACATACTGGCCAAGCCTGCTTCCTAAGCCACCCCAAACCGAGTCTCACTGCCCACACTGCATTCCTCCCCCCTTCTCACAATTCCTGAGGGAGCCAGGATCTGAATTCCATCACCTTCACAATCTTGATGGGGCTCATGTCCATGCTCTGCTTTGTGTGCCCTCGCAAGAATGGTGGCTCCTCCTCTACCAGTTCAATTTCCAGGTCTTCATCTAGAAAAGGGAAACAAAACTCAGTTCCCCACAAATTACTGTTTTGTGATAACATTCCTCATTATTCTCAACCACCCCTCCTATGACAAATGCATAAAAGTGTTGGCATCTAACTACCTCTGGGTAAACCCAGCCCAATTCTCCCACTGCCAAGTGTCTTCTCTCCACCATTCAGTAACCTCCAGTCTTTGTCTTGGAACTGTTAGAGAAAAGGAAATGGACTCTCTCATCATTATTACCCTCCATCTGTCCTAGGCAACCCAGAGGAAAATGGCTGTTCTTGCCAGCAGGCTGCTTGGGAAGGGTCTCAACCACAGTTCCCACATTCAGAATGAGTCACAAGCAAAAGGAATTACTGAGCATGGAATCACACTGCTGCATGAAGCCTAGACTGCCACAGGACTCATTACCTTCCTCATCATCAACCTTTGGCAGAATCCCTGTTTCCTCATCAAAATCAGGGAACTCCTCCTTGGACAACACATTGGCAGCAATCATCTGGAAAAGAAAACAGATCAGCACATGCCCATAAGTCTAGGACAGACAGTCTTTTGTCTTGTACAGAACATAGGCTTCTGCAGTGGAAAAGCTAGCAGCCTTTCCATATCCATATAGAATAACGTGCAAGTAATGTCACCTCAATTATCATGGACAGGTTTACATGATGGGGCAAAATAATGACTCAACACACACTTCGTAGTGTATTCAAGACTCATTATAATGGAGAACCTTGAATATGCAATTTTTTTATTTATCTTGGATCTCTTGTTATACCTCTTGTTATTCATTTTAGGTTTGTGTTTTTGAGAATATAATGGTCATTCACTCATATTTGTTCATTTTTTTAGTGATGCAGAAGAAGGCAATAACCAAAATGAGTTGGGCCAACCAAAAACAACAACAACAGTGATTGTTTCCCTTTGCCCCTCTTTAGAGGCTCTCCTCCTTTCTTTGCTGCCTGTGGTCTCTCACCTGCTGTGAAGCTCAGAGCAAGGTGAGCAATTTCACAGACCTTCCTATATTTGTAAAGGTCTCCAGATTTTCAGGAGTCGGGAATAATGGAGCATACAGATCTGCAGCCAGATTTACTACTTGTTTATGAGATAGCCTCAGTAAAGGTAAAGGTTTCGCCACGACCGAATGGTCTAGTCGTGACCGACTGTAGGGGGCGGTGCTCATCTCCGTTTCAAAGCCTGTAGAGCCGGCATTTTTGTCCGAGGACATGCTTCCGTGGTCATGTGGCCGGCATGACTCCACGGAACACCGTTACCTTCCCACCGAAGTGCTCCCTATTTATCTACTTGCATTTTAGGTGCTTTTGAACTGCTAGGTTGGCAGGAGCTGGGACAAGCAACGGGAGCTCACTCCGTCACGCAGTCTCGAACTCCTAACCTTGTGGTCGAAAGTCCAGCAACAGCGGATTAACTCGCTGCGCCACCACGTTGTTTATGAGATAGCCTCAGTAACTGGCTCCTAAATATGAAGTTACTACCTGCTTGATTTCCCACTTCTCTGGGTCTGAAATGCGAGTAAGGCGCTTCCGTTCCAGTGTATCATCCTCTACTTCAGGGGCACTGACTAAGGATAGGTGGGTAGGCCTGTCTGGGTTTCTCATGGCTGTCTCCTCAGCCTCTCCAATGAGGTTTCGACGCCTGTTTGGGTTCAAGTCTTCTCCCGTGTCTTGATCCACGTCCTAAACAAACATACGTAACAGATCAGCATATCCCACAATGTAAAAATAAAATACTGCTCTTGCAAAATGAAAATGAGGTTAGCCCAGCCTTGCAATTAGCCAGCAGTAAGTCATGCTCTTCCTAGGTGCAAAATGCAGTAGCGTAGAATCACTACAACTGTATGTGTCTTGGGGCTCCCTGGAAGAAAGATCTCTGCCCAGAAAGAACTGCTACGCCAGATTCTCTTTTGGCACTGGTCTCAGTATGGTCTCCATAGGATTACAATTCTCTCCCCTCACCATCTTTCTTAAAACTGCCAATTAGAGGATAGGACAGATGAGAAGCCTCAAATGACCACAGAGCAGGACTTCATGGTTTAAGTCCACAGCTGTGAAGAGCACCCTGGCACTACTGGACTAGGGGAAGTAGCATGAGGCAGAGAGCTCAGAGCAGCAGGGCAGGTATCTGAGGATTATTATTATTTTTAATTTGCAAGATAGGATTAGTCTTGAACAATGAAAAAACTAAGAATGCACCCACTGTTCCTTCTCCTTCAAAGGGGAGCCTTCACAGGAGAAGGAATGGGGAGTGCATCGCCCCAGCAAGTACTACCTCCTCCAGGCAGGACCTGAAAGTGACGTCACTGCGCTGGGGCAGAGCGTTATGCCTCTGTATACACTGTATGGCCAAATGGGGAAAGATAAAGAGAGAGACAAGTCAGGGACTGACAAATGAGTAGTATAGAAAGAAAGGAGAGGGAGAGAAAGAAACAAGTGGAATGATGGGGAATCTCTTACCTTCATGCTGAGACTGGTTTTGGAGCCAGTGAAAGACAATACTTTGACCTTGACCCTCTGGCCTTTGCTCACCACGTCAGCCACATTAGCAACACGGCCTTCCCGACGCAGCTCTGAGATGTGGACAAGCCCTTCCCAGCGTTTCCTAAAGGAGAATGGGACATGGAGAAAGCTGAGAAGGATGGAATCAGCACATGTCTGTTATACCCCATGTGGACGTTTTCTAATATGTTACACTGCGCGCGCGCACACTCACGCGCACACGCATGGTGGAACATCTATAGCCCAACCCTAAACAAGTTCACTTTCAACTAAAATTCAACTCTTGAATCCAACAGGACTGAATACAGGAACAGGACTGTGCTTAAAACTGAAGCAGTAGCCTGTAACAGACCTGAATGACTTGTGACTTGCCAAGCTTAATGCTTCATAGTTTATGGACTGTTTTTGTTGCTTGCCTAGGACAGTGAAAACAGAAAGTATGTCAAGCACCTGCCAGGCCACAATACATGGCTAATGATCTGGATCTGCTCAATAGGTCACAAAATTGTGCAGGCGTGTCCTTTTACTACAACAATTGTATATTTAATTCCTTTATTATGGTGTGTGTGTGAGGGGAGACATCAAACAACTCAATATTATCAATTAAAATTTTTCTATCTATACCAATCGAGACAGTTTGTCAATATTTGCATTTTGAGACACATCTTTTTAAAGATCGTTAAGGAAAACATCGCAGGAAGATCACCGCAGACAGTGACTGCAGCCATGAAATTAAAAGACGTTTACTTCTTGGGAGGAAAGCTATGGCGAACCTAGACAACTTAATAAAAAGCCAAGACATCACCCTGCCAACAAAGGTTCGCATAGTCAAAGTGATGGTTTTCCCAGTAGCAATGTATGGATGTGAGAGCTGGATCATAACAAAGGCAGGGCGCCGAAGAATAGATGCTTTTGAATTATGGTGTTGGAGAAGACTCTTGAGAATCCCCTGGACTGCAAGGAGATCCAATCGGTCAATCCTCCAGGAAGTCAAACCTGATTGCTCCCTGGAAGGACAAATCCTGAAGCTGAAGCTCAAGTACTTTGGCCACCTCATGAGAAGAGAGGACTCTTTAGAAAAGACCCTCATGCTGGGAAAGATTGAAGGCAAAAGGAGAAGAGGGCAGCAGAGGATGAGATGGTTAGACAGTGTCACCAAAGCGATAAACATGAAATTGGGTGAACTCCGGAAGCTAGTGGAGGACAGGGAGGCCTGGCGTGCTGTGGTCCGTGGGGTCGCGAAGAGTCGGACACGACTTAGCGACTGAACAACAACAACAAGGAACATCCTTCTAAAAAAATAAACTAAAAAATTAGTAATCATACAATTACTAAATTTGTCTTTTCTGTCTCAGAAAAAAACCCTGAACTTATCCTGAAGATTCCATTCTCTTTGGGGTACTCTTCTCCACTTGTTTCAGAGACAGGGCTAGGCAAATGATTTCATGACTGACCTAGTAGGAGAAGAGCTCCCCAATGTGTGAGTGCACTGCTCCATATGAGGGCAAAAAAAAGAATAAAAGTATTTTTAAACAAACAAGGCCACTGAAGAAAAGACAGAACTTGGAACCATTAAATAAAAGTACTGTAAGTTTTAAAAAGCCTGGTTATTAAAATAGAAGGGTTGGTTAGGTCAGGGTCCTGCAAAGGATGTTTGCTCATCAGAGAGCAACTGGTAGGTGAACACCATAAATCAATCACTAGTATTATATACTGCTTTTCAACACAAAGTTCACAAAGCAGTTTACAGGCAAATAATAACATTGAAGATAAATGGCCCCCTGTCCCAAAAGGGCTCACAATCTAAAAAAAAAAATGGAGAACACCACCAGCAACAGCCACGAGAAAGACACTGTGCTGGGGTGAAGAGGGACCATTGCTCTCCCCCTTCTAAATATAAGAGGACACCACTTGAAAAAGTGCCTCTTGCTCAGTTAGCAGGGGTTGTCCAGGGCAAGGATTTGTACCAGATTTACTCCAAGCAACCTGGAGCCAGCAGTGAGGGCCCTCCCAATAGAGATGCTTATGTCTCCTTGCCAGAACTTGGCTAATGCTCTGACTGTTCTTGTTACCAGTTCTGGCTCCCCATCTGTGGGGCTTACAGCAGACATGTGACAACAACTTCCCCCTTATCTAATAGAGCCAAAAAGCAGGAGATGTACAAATTATTAAACTATCAGGGGGCAAAATGCCACTGTAGTTCCCTTCCAATCCTTGCTGACTGCACCATGGAAGGCCGACAGAAAGAAAGGTGTTCCAAGTTGGACTGCTAGCACCCTCACCACAAAACTCAGTGAAAGCCAGTGAGGCTCTGTGAAAACCTATTACTTCAGAAGAGCTCCTCCCAGTAAAAGGTTAGAGATCTGTTTCCAAAGGAAGTGATAGGAGTAATCTTATCCTAGATAAACTCCACTATTGAAAGAGAATGGAATCAGTTGTAATCTTAATCAAATAACTTTTTCTTCACTGCTAATAAGTGAGACTTTGGGTTATACAGAACTCTTCTTCAGGAGGTCATTGCAAAAAGTTACAATACATAATAAAAGCCAACACTTATTTGTACAAGTTGAGGTTGTGCAGCTTTTGAGGTTGATCAAAAAGGCTGAATGCTTTTCAAATTATAGCTCAAGAAGGTTTTGACAAAAGCAATGTTAAATGGATTGCAAACTATCAGGCCTTGATGAAATTAGAAACAAGATTCAACAAGATGTATGAAAAAACCTTGAAGAATTCTGTGTAATCTGAAGCTTGCTCCCTTCTTGGAATAGCAAAGCGAAGCAGCAGAAGGGAATGAAAAAGGTAGCATGCAAGCCTCTAGTAGAAGCCATCATGCATCAAATACCTGAGTCCTTCCAGCTGGACAAAACAGCCAAACTGCATGATGCTGGTGACTTTGCCATTGTAGATATCCCCAATGGAGGGCTCCTCTGGTGGGGGTCGGTCCACATGCTTATCCCTCCATCGTTCACTGCCCTTCTCTCCAGGCTTTTCCCGTTCCTTGCGATCTCGATCTCGGCTGCGACTTCTGCTCCTAGAGCGGTACCTAGATTTGCCTTTACTCCGTTCATGTGACTGAGAGTGAGAGCTGGACTTTTGCTTCCGCTTTCGATCCCTATCTCTGCTGTGGCTTCTCCTCCTCTTCTTCCTAACAACAAAAAGCAGAGAATGACTCTCATTCACTACAACTTAGATACCACCTAATAAGCTTCATATAATAGAAGTGCCTGTTGCTTGGATGAGTTCCAGTCACTGCAACCATAAATCAAGCATAAAGTGTTTGGAGATATTCAACCACCCACTTGAGTGCTTGCCCCTTGCTTTTTGTGGCCAAAAGCATCAAGAAATACCAGCTGGGTCTATGAGGTGCTAAATGCTTAGAGAGAGGCTAGTGGTCACCATTGCCTTGAAGGAAGCAGAGCACTCCTGCAGAAATCCTCCTTGGATCCTAAGAACTGTGCCAATTATCAGTCAGCCACACAAATCCCTTCTTCCAGAGCAAAAGGTGCACAAGCACATAGCAGAAGCACATAGCAGAATTCCAAATGTTTTGGAATTTCCTAGGTTCTCTGGTTTGTCTTGGCACTGAAATGACCTTGGTTACTCTGACGGTCACTCTAATAAAGGAAGAGGACAGGGGGAGTGTGACTCTCTTGATTCTCCTGGAGTGTTCAATGCCACTGATCATGGTATTCTTTAGGACTAACTGCCTGGATTAGGCATCGGCCATCGGCTCCCCACGTGGTACAAATGCTAAAAAAAAGATCTCAACCCACTTCCCGTTTCACAATGGCAACCTGGAAGTGGATCACTATCCTTTTTTAATCATTTCTTACACATGGGGAACCCTGCAGAGGGGTCCGCAGGGCTCCCCAACCCTCCTAGACACTGGGGCAGGCAGTGGTAAGTCCCCCCAGTCCCATCATGTGCCCAGAAGCGACACGATCATAGTGATAGTGTCGCTGCCATTCACCCACCCCTGCAAAAACTTACAGCAGTTCCCAAACTCCCAGAGAGTTTGAGAACTACTGAACTAGGGCATTTCAGCTAAACGACCCAATGCTAGCCTATTTTTACACGAAACACAGATTGAAAGCATTTCTTTTTGGAGCAAATGTGGCCCAAGGAACCTACTGGTCTTCACGGCTACGGTGTTTCTCCTGCTTGCCTACACTTGGCATTAAAGCTTCCAGTTCTTTTAGGGCATCAGCAGCTACTTTCACATCATCTTCATCCAGCATTGTCTATGAAAGCAAAAAGAGAGGTACTGAAACAAAGCTTGCCCTGGTCTAGTGCAAAAGCCAGACCACATCCCACTTAGGCTACAATACTTACATGGGAGTAAGACCCATTTAACATAGTGGGACTTACTTCTAAGAAAGCCTGTAGGATTGTGTTGTCAGCCTAGAAACAATAGGGCCAAGTAGTTCTGAATTCCACTGCTTGCTCTCAACTGCCAACTCCACTCCTCAGTAGCTGCCTTTTAACCCAGCTCCATACAAATCTCCAGCCAGCCAGCCTTTGCCCCTACAACCAACATTCTTATGCACAACTTCTTATACCTTGTTCTTGACAGACTATCCACCCTTCTTGGTGTTGCCTGCCCAACTTCTCCTGCTCTAGATTACACTGCCTCAGCATCCCTCCCCTGCCATCATCTCCATTCAAATCAGAACTCAGAAAGCTGCCAACAATACACACACACACACACACACACACACACACAAATACCTACCCTGACAATGGGATTGTCTGGCCTACAGAGGGCTGGAAATAACTCCTTTAACTTCTCTTTCTCAGTTTTTGGTTTAACTGCATCTGGTTTGATAGGAAAAAAATGTAACATGTTTAAACATATTTATTTACTATTTTAAGAACATAAGAAAAGCCTTGCAGAACATAAGAAAAGGCCAAGGGCCCTTCTAGTCCACCTTCCTGTATCTCATAATGGCCCAACCGATGCCTCAGGGAGCACACAAGATAATCAGATACTTGTACCTCGCTGCCACTCCCCTGCATCTGGCATTCTACAGTAGCCTATTATCCTTGCACCACCCCCAAGGAAGACACCAGACTGAGGTTGGGGTTTAACATTATTAAACACAAGTGACCAGTTTTTAAGTCATGAAACCTACTGGTCCCTCCCTCACCAGTCTGGGGTAGGCAAAAAAACTGCCATCCATGGCCAATTTGGATGACAGAAAAAAATTCCAACCCAGCCCTCATGATGAGCAACCAGGTAATCTCAAAATTTTACTTCAGAAATTTTACTTTAAGACTTCTCAGATTTTCACTTCTTGTCTTGGCTGTTTGTGCTTTACTCAGATGCTGCAGAGCTTTACATAATCAAATAACAATTCAAGTAAATAACATATAGGAGATGTTATAGTCGTATAGCCGTAAGATACAAAAAGGCTACAACCCACCACAAGGAAGGCATATTGGCCATCCACCCCTTAGAACACGCAGCATTTTAAGACTTTATTCAGCCCCTATAGACTCTATAATATTGTTATCAAGGTACAGCAAAACGTATTTGTCTGCAATTCCTATTGTAGGAAAAGAACAAGGGATTATTTCTTATGTCAATTTTGGTGGATTACTGTGTCACACCCATTCTAGAAAGGCAAAAAGCCACTGCCAACCTGCATCTAGAAGATACCTTTCAGTTGGGGGCAGATAAATGCTGGAAGGACGTCTGGGGGCAGAAGGAGCTGTCCATTGGGGCCCTCTATGGAATCCTGGCAGTACTTGTTTTCAACCCAGTGTTTGCTTGCTCCCTCCTGCCCCAAGGCATATAGATCCAAACTGAAAATTTCCAATTTCTGTCCCAAACTTGCAGACATCCCTATTTAACAAATCTATAGATGTGCTTGAAGGATTCCAATGACCAATACAGGACCAAAACACTTACTTTTGCTAGTAGAAGGTTTCACAGGAGGTCGCATTGTCTGTATGAGACGCAGCAAGTTGCTGATAAGGGAATCCTGAAAATATAAGTATTTTTTAAAGAACTGAACAGTCCATGTTATATAACTAACTTCCCTTTCAACCACCACTCAACCATCACTCCCAACAGTCCCTACAACCTGCCACATTCAAAGGTTTTTTTTAGCAGTCACTTACTGTAAACTCGGCACCATTCTTCACCAAAGCTGACTTGAATGCATCAAAGGTTGTGTTTCTTTCTGCGAGGCTGATCACAAATTCAGCTGTGAACGGAAAGGGGAAGGTGAAATAACAAGGGAAACCTTATGCACAAATACTCCAGCGATCTGTTCAGGCTAACTCTGCTTTGGAACAGGCAAGAGTAACCTAAAATCTCATTTGATGGGACTCCAAGGCTACCCTGACTGAAACGCCCACCAGCTGCTACAGGGAAGGACCATCACAAATCAACCAGCACAATTCAGACTACAGTGTGCTAAGTGACAGCAGATACAATGGAGACACCTACAGATGAAACAGGAACACAAGCCAGTCACCTTACTGATGTACTATGGGACAGGGGGAGAAAGTGAACTATTTCAGGTCATTAGAAAAGGGGAAAAATTACAATGAACCCACAAGCAAAATCCATTAGGGTTATGTTAAAATCAGGTTTGGGGGGCCTATATGTCAGCCCTTTACCCCGCCCTTGTTGTGGCAACCCCTTGCTGCATACTCAGGATAAATTAACACAGATAGAATAATTCTATAATTATCTTATAACCTGCTTTAAACTATCCAAGTTTGCTAAGTATACTCATACTTAGAGTGAGGAAAGACCAATGCTATATGCTATATAAATACTATATGAATGAATGAATATGGATGCTATACAAAGTATGTACTTGTATAGCTGCGGTGATAGTTACTCCAGCCCTGACTTATTTTGTTCATAGAGTACCTGAGAATCCAGAGGAAGCAGAGAACCTTGCATCCTTGGGGAAAAGACATCAACAGGACCACAACTAAAGTACCAGGATATGAATCACAAAGAGGAGCCATACCTTGGTGTAGACTGCCTGCTTCCCACACAAGGCCCTGAAATCATCTAAAAGGATTTTGAGACTCAGGACAGGGAAAGCCTTTGTCTACCTAAGGTTGCAATCCTATACACCAGTGGTATTCAAACTTTTTAGACCAGGACCCACTTTTTAGAATGGTACTCATATCGGGACCCACAGGAAGTAATGTCATTAACTTGGAAGTGATGTTTCGGTAGGAAGTGACATCATCAAGCAGGAAGTGCTGTCATTGGACATAATCAAATGACACTCCTGAAATGTAAATTGGCATTCTTGGACTGCAGCAATTGTACAACCATGAAATATCTCTGACAGAAAGCAAGATTACGACAAAATATTATGTAAAAGCACTGAACTAAAAACAAAATTTAAAAAACCCTCACTTGAAAATTCAAACTGTTAACACTCACAAAAGGAATGTAACAAAAGTAAGGTCTGCAGTTTCCAAGATGGCTGCTCCCAGCTTTCCGCGACCCACCTGACATCAGGTCCCGACCCACCAAGTTTGAAAAGCACCGCTATACACATTTGCCTGGGAACAAGTCCCACTGAAAAAAATGGCATTTGCTTCTAGGTTGACATGCACTGTCAGACCTTGGAGACCTATTACTACTGGGCTACACACTGGTCCGTCTCTGCATGTGTTCTCTCAGGATCCCATAGTGCAGTGTTTCTCCACCATTGGTACTAGTGTCACTGGGGGGCACTTGAGGTGGTGTCCAGTGGTACACATAGGACACACATACTCCTGGCAGCAAGACCAGCAATGCAATGCGACAAGCAGTGGCAGGAAGCTTGGCAGAGCTCCAGCAAATACTTTTTGTGTGCTCAAAAAAAAAGCCCTCGAGTCCACCCTGAGCCTCTCACCAATGTTTGCTGCATCACATCTGGCCTCCTAATACAGGAGTAACTGGTGATGGCATCAGCAACGCCAACAAACATTGAGAAATGCTGCCATAATGTACACACCCCTGATCTTGGAGCCCAGCTCGCACTAATGAGAGACCAAGACCTCCAATGATGCTGAACACTGTGGCCTCGTAAGAATGTATAAAAGCGCCCTGCTGGATTCGACAGGGGCCCATCCAGTCCAGCTCTCAGGGAACACCCAAGGCAACAAGATACTTGCATATCGCTGCCCTGCATCTGGCATTCCGAGGTAGCCCATTTACCCCGCAATGAAGACACTGGACTGCGGCTTGGGTTTAACTTGGGCCACTTTATTACAGACCAGTGAACAATTTTTAAAACCTACTGAACACGCCGCCCTCCTCCGCCAGCCTCACTCGAGCAGCTGTTCCACCGTCCACTCACGTGCCCCACCCCACATCAAAGCCCCCCAAAGACTCCGCGCAAAGGAAACGACCAGGAGGGGGAGGGAGAGAGAAGAGATCTGGGCAAGACCAACCCCAGCGCCCGGAAGAGCCCCTGCAGGTCTTCTGGGGGGCGCACTCCCCCCCCCCGCCGGGCGGAGCGGAGCCCAGGCAGGCACCCACCGAGGTCCTTGTCGTTGATCCCCAGGTGGTTGTCGAGCTCAGTGCAGACCTTGGAGACGAGCGACAAATACTCGAGCTTGGCAAGCTCCTGCTCGGGGTCCGCCATGGCGCCCCCCAGGCAG
The DNA here is from genome assembly GCA_029204185.1 of Lerista edwardsae. Taxonomy (NCBI): domain Eukaryota; kingdom Metazoa; phylum Chordata; class Lepidosauria; order Squamata; family Scincidae; genus Lerista; species Lerista edwardsae. Next base: position 3,326,312 of record JAJKFI010000047.1, read on the forward strand.
GCAGGCAGGCCTTCCCGGCGCCTCCTCACCCCTCTCAAACAGAGCACTTCCGGGATCTCCTTCGGTGCTCTACCCACTAAGTCCTCATTTCCGGTTTCCGTTTCAACGCCGCCATTCGCGGGGCAAGAGCAACGAGTGTACAGTCCCAACGGTAGACCTTAATTATTATTATTATTTTAAAAAGCCCGCCTTGATTAATATGTAGAAGTGTTTGAAAACGATGTTATTTATTACACTCAGTATTATTAACCGATTGTGTTCAGTAAGAGTTGGGCTGTATCCTTTCTTATTCACCGGAAACAAGCACCTCTACTAATATAACCATAGCCCTTTAAAATAAGAGAAGAGGAAACTTTGTCCTGATAATGAATAAGTTTTATAAGAAGAACTACTTTTAATGTCATTTTTCCTGTCCCGCACAGAACAAAAGTGACGTGTGCTCATAGGAGACAATGGGAAATGCAGGATTTTAACGTGGTTATGTCATCCTTATAATAAGGATGCCTTCTAACTCGATAACTCCATGGTTCCCTCGTTTTCCTTCTCATTCGTTGCCTCTTCCATTCCCACCCCCAAAGAAAACGGTTGTTTTCCTCCCTGCCTATTTTTTTCGCCGCCATGCCCCCCCACGTTCAGTTTGGAACCGGTAGTGCCTCTGCAGTTTCACAAAATCATGTTCCCCAGCCCCTCAAGAAAAGAGCGAGGTCCTACGTCAGAGATGCCCCGCCCACTTTTGGAATCCTTGCTGTAAGGGCCACTTTCTGCATCGCCGCAAAGCTTTGTTCTTCCGCTGCTTAGAATTCCAGCAGTACAGTGTGTGTCCTCCAAGCTGCGGTAGAGAACTAAAATCATACCATTTGTAGAACATGTGGCAGAGGTAGCAACAAGGAGAAAAGGGAATAATAAGTTACCAGAGATTTCTTTGCCACGCAGCGGGAGAGAATTTAGAAAACTTCATTTCCCAGCATCCCTTGCAACAACAGCGTTGTCAGCGCTTCCAGAGCCGTCCTCGCATAGCCATTGGTCGGTGGATGAGTGACCCGTGAAAGAGAAAGAAAAATGGCGGAGCCTCCGAACGTCTCCCCGGAGGACCCCTGGGGAGGAAAAGTGAGTGAGACCTGGAGGGAAAAAGCAAGGCAAGGAATGGAATCAAGGGTAAGGCACGCAACCCACCATAAGAATGTGGAAGGGGTTCCATCAGCCTAGTGTTCCCTGAATTTGTGAAGTACTGAAGAGAGCGCCCCTGAGCGTGTGAAAAATGCGGTTCTCTCTCGAGCTGGTCTAGGTAGCCGTTTCTTAAATTGATCCCTTGGTCAGGGAATAGGAAGAGGTGACACGAGAGATATTTAATCCTCTCTGGAGCAGCTTGTGACAAATAGCAATTCTGATTTTAGCTTTAAAATGTAGCGGTACCAAAAGTAATGAGTGATCACCCTAATTGGCTTAAAGTTGTGAAAGAGCATTTGCTCTTCCTAGAGGTGGAATCCGTTTTTTGCTGTCACAATTCTTGCACCTTTGACGGTTGTATGCAAAGGAAAAAAATACTGACAGAGACAGCTTCCTCTGCCATGAAGATGTAGTGATGGACTAAATTCCTGTTTGCCATGGAGCTATTACACAAGAAGTCAGCAAAGAAGAAGCACCCAACAGCAGCAATCTGTTTCCTACCTCTAAAATTGCATACAACAATGACAAATGTGACCCACTTTTTTTACAGATGGTGTGAGCTGGCCTTTGCTAGGCAGGTGCAACTTTTTTACTGGAGACTGTTGTACCTTCCTTCTACCGTGATAGAGATTGGCAGCTGCATATTGTTGGTCTGCTTAGCTCTGTACTGTCTCTGCCATCTCTGGCAGAGGCTTTTCTCAGTCCTACTACCTAAGTTTCTTTTAGAGGGAAATGTTGGAATACCTTCCCTAAATCCTAACATGATGGAATATGCTTTGATTGGGTGATAGAGGAGGGGTATTGTTTGTCTCACCCCCAGAGGTTGAACTTTATAACTTTCAGTGTTACAACATTCCATTGCTTCCTCTCTTGTTCCCTAAGTGCAGTAAATTACAGTGTGTAAGCACGGCAGTGAACCCTTTTAGGATCTCTCATTATTCTCTCATGATTGGTTTGGTATTCAGTTAAAAGAGTACCCTACTCTTTCCTGTAATAATGGAATAGCCAGTTGCATCTTTCTGTAGAGAATTATTTAAGGAAGAAAATGGGAGATCTTGGCTTACTGTACTGCAAAAGTTCTATCATAGTTTTGTCTTTAAAACCATTCCATTGGCCAGCAGCCCATGACAGAAATAGCTTTATTGCTTTATGGGTGGTTGATTTACTTACAGTTTTATCCCATGTGAGATCCTGGTATGTTTGCTGAACCTCTTTGTGGTTCCTCTTTGTGTACAGAGGTATCACAGTTCAGTTTTAAAGATTGAACTGAACTAGATTCTTGGGAAGGCTCATTCAGGACCACCTGTAAGCCAATTGTGTCTAAATCCTGCAGAAAGTAATATTGTCTTATTCTTCCTCTGTTTTGTGGCACAAAAAATCAGGCGGAATCAACTTTTAGTGACAACGGGCTAGACCCTGGTAAGTGGCTCCTTTTTGGCTCCTAGTGGCTCTAATGGCTCTTTTTCATTAGCGTCTTGATAGCTTACCCTGCTTGATTCATTGCTGCTCCCCTCCCTCCCTTGATCCTTATGTTTTAGCACTTGCTATTTCTTCCATAAAGGATTTGTGTTATGAATTCACAAATTCAGGCCAGCCTTGGTAGTGAACCATATTGGTTATCAGCACCAACTCTTCCTCCCCCCACAGCTTTGGCATGCATAGCGAACTTGGGAAGGGGCAGGATTTCTGAAAATGAATCCCAAGTATCATGTGAGTCATGAGTTCCTCTTCCCTGTGTCCTGACTTTTGAAAGGGGCGGTGTCTTTGGCTTCCAGCTGAGTTTTGGAGAGTGAAGTGCAGCATGTAGTCAGTCAGAGAAGGAACAATTGATGGTGGGATAGGGGTTATGATTACCACATTTGTGGACACTTGTGCCATTCATTGCTGTGTAGAAACTCATGCCATATATAAGATTGATTACAACCCTTGCACTTTGCAGTGGTTAATTGAGACTTAACTATCAACTATGGGTTTCATAATTGAAATCAGTAGTGCTGATTGGAATTCCTGCTTCCTTTACAGAAAGTCCCCAACTTACAGATGTTGTGTTATGAACGGATGGATTTTGTTGGGGTTTTTGATGCAGGCACAGCTGCAAAGACATCAGTAAAGCAAACAGAGGCTGCTTTGAGACAACTTAAGTAGCTCAATAACTTTGAAAAGAGCAGACCCCTTGCTGTGGCAATGGGGAAAAGCAACAGCTCAATAACATTGATAATCTTGGTATTCTTGGGGGTGGGAGAGAGAAGATGAAGTGGTCACCATGGCAAGGCTAATTGGCCACATAGATATTGCAAGGCAGATAGTAGCATTAATATTGTATGAGAAAAAGTGGACCACAAATGCAGGCAACCCCAAAAATAAAACACAGTAACCTTTTACCACTACCAAGTAGAAAAGGAAGGGCTAAAGCTGACGTTGAGAAAGGCCCTCTGCAGCAGTCATCTACTCTCTTTAAAAACCAAACACAGAGAAATCTTACAATTTAATTATGATTAATGTTGCCCAAAATTAAGACCGAAGGAGCATATGACAGCATCCTTCTGTGCTATAATTGCTTTGGCCCAGTGAACTCCAAAGTCAGAGTTTTGTCCACTGGCTGCCCAAGTTATGGACAGTTACATTAGTGCTTTTGCACAGGTGTAGTATGTCCTTTGGTGATACTTTTGCACAGGTACATTTAAATTGTATCTGTTTTAATTTTGTTGTGTGTATTGTTTTTTAACATTGTTTTTAACTGCTTTTTAATGTTAATTTTATATTTTATCTTGTTATATTGTAATGCCGCCTTGAGCACCTCCGGGTGAAAAGGCGGGGTAAAAATCAAATAAATAATAATAATAAATAATACAATAGTCTGGGCTGGTAAGAACTGGTTGTTTCTACTTAAGTATGTTTCAGCTTATGTACAAGCCCCTGGAACATAACCTATACCTACTTAGGGGACTTTTTAAGCATGTTCAGAAAAGGGTAGAATCATCAGATCTCTTACCTATTAATCGCCTTGGTCGCAAATAAAAAAGGGGCAGCTAAAGGGAAAAATGACATTGTTTTGAGCATGCACCTCCAGATGTACTCTGGTGTTCTTTATCTTCCAGCATTGTTTGTGGAAAGTAGGAGAAAAGGAAGCATTGTGTCCAGAGCCAACAGCATCGGCTCTACCAGTGCCTCTTCTGTACCAAATACAGGTATGGTCCACTGGCTCTGCTCTCACCAGAACTGTCACTATTTTCACCCAACTGTGAGATGGACAAAGCACCTGCTGTGCATCTTCTGCGCAGCTGTGGGGAGAGAGGGTGCTGCCTTAAGTGTTTGGGGGGGGGGGCGGCAGAAACTGAAGGACTCTCCTGTGGGAAGCTGGTTTCAGCAACTGTGCCTGGTAAATAAATTGCTAGTGATGCTTGGAACCCACCCTCCTAGTTTTACATAGTGAAACTCTCAGCTAGATCTTGAATTTACAAGGCACCAACAGGCCTGAGGGCTCTTGCTGCTTTCTACCCTTCATTCCCAGTAGCTCTCAAAGAGATTTTATTTCTGTTTATCTGGATGAAAGTAAAGCTGATTGGTACTATCAGACCTTAAATAGTGGATCTGAACAATCCTTATCCTCTAATAACTCACGCATAATGCAACCTTGTGGGTATGGAGGCTGGGAGCTTTTGCAAAGATCCCTCAGGCCCCTTCCCTCTGCCTTATCCCCTTAGTTGACAAGGACTGTTCTCCTGCCACAGATGATGAAGACTCTGATTACCAGAAGGAAACCTATAAAGAAATATACAAGGACCGCCGCCGCCGTGCTCACACCCAGGCTGAGCAAAAGCGGAGGGATGCTATCAAGGTGAGAATTTGGGGTGGTCCACACATTTATGCTTGGCACCTCTTTGGACCCACATGCTTTACACAGCATGTTTGCTCCTGCCGTAAAGAACTTTATGTACAGAGGTCACATGGACTCACGTCGGTAGTGTTGCTTTGTGAGTTTGAATGCTGCTCTCTCTCTCTTCCACAGAAAGGCTATGATGATTTGCAGACAATTGTACCCACATGCCAGCAGCAGGATTTTTCAATAGGCTGTCAGAAGCTAAGCAAGGCAATTGTGCTACAGAAGAGTGAGTTGTGGTCAGAGGGCTCACTTGGGCTCCTTTGGCTTTTGATCTCCCCTCTGTCTTCAAGACCTAGGTTCAAATCCCTGCCCAACCATGAAGCTTATTGCTTGACCCTGGACCAGTCTCTAAATCACAGAATAACCTACTTCAAAGGGTTGTTGTAAAAGGAAGGGTGGAGCTGAGCTCCTTCCAGGAAAAGCAGTATATAAATGTAAAGTGGGGGGGGGGGGAAGGAAGTCTATCCGTTGCCATAAACCAGTGTTGTGAGGGAAGCTCAATTCATTCTATGCTGGGATCCTTTTGAATTGCTCCTATTCAGATAGTCTTACCTTACTGTTCTGCTAATACCTTAAGGTGGTTCAAATTCCATGTTGAAGGGGATTGCATCTTCAGTGCAACTTGACTGAGCTTTAGCAATCCCCCCAAAAAGTTCACTGCTGGATCTCAAGGCTTTCCCTGGCTCCCCTCTAAACTGTTATTATTTGTTCTGTAGCCATCGACTACATTCAGTTCTTGCATAAGGAAAAGAAGAAGCAGGAGGAAGAGGTCTCCACACTCCGGAAAGATGTGATGGCCTTGAAAATCATGAAAGTGTAAGTGATTATTTATGTAGTAAGAGTCCAAAATCTCATGTCCTTTAATTTAGACCAGCAAACACCTTCTTGTGTTTGAAAGGTGTAGCCTTTTTCTCTGCAACATGATTCATTTAAACCACCCCGAGTCATAGCAAATTTTTCCCAAGAGTTAGGCCGTATTCTTTCTCATAACCCCACCATTGTTATGCATTTCAGAAACTATGAGCAGATTGTCAAAGCTCACCAGGACAATCCTAATGAGGGGAAGAACCAGGTGTCTGACCAGGTTAAGTTCAACGTTTTCCAGGGTATCATGGACTCCCTATTCCAGTCCTTCAATGCCTCCATCTCAGTGACAAGCTTTCAGGAGCTCTCAGCATGTGTCTTCAGCTGGATAGAGGAGCACTGCAAGCCACAGGTAATTCAATTCCTTGGGAGATTATGGCTAGCAGCCAATGTAACAAAGGTGCACTTGCTTTGCTTATGCTGGCCTCTCAGGATTCAGCACAGTTCGTTATCAAAGGTGAACAGAAGCTGAGTATACAGATCATGGAGCCTGAACTAGATTACCTTACTTCCTTTTGAACACTGCTGTGCGTCATACCCTATATGTTCCATCTCTTTGCACAGCCAAAGTGGTTCCTGATTAGAAAGGGAGATAAAATAGGGCTCATTAGGAGCCCTATTTTGAGACATTGCTGAACTTTTTGAAGCATTTCTTTGCCATAAGGACATCTAGATAGTGGCTTACAATCCTTTTAGAATGCAGTGATACATAGTGTGTATTAGCACATCACAGATGAACAGGTCCTCAAATTACAAGTCCTCCCCTCCAGTGTTGTAAGGGAAAATGAAAGTTGTGTGCTTCTTTTTAAGAAGCTGGAAAGTTGCCACAGATCAGGTGCCTAGCCTTGGGTTTAATCCTAGCAAGTTCCTTTTTCTGTGCCTCGCTGTCTTCCTACAAAATATTCTTAGTCTCACATAATCTATGGAGAGTTGATTTGTGCTTTTTTTTTTCTCCCACAGACTCTCCGGGACATAGTTATTGGTGTCCTGCAACAGCTGACAAGCCAGCTCTACTAAGCATTGCTCACACTAGAGCAGTCTAGGAGGGCATATCACAGCTTGGAGCTATGTGCTCAAGAGGCCCTGTTCCTGCCTCTACTTCCTCTTCAAGCTTTTCTTGGGCTACTGATTGCATTACCTCTGGAACCTTCCTCCTAGCCTTCACTACCAAACTCCTTAAGTGAGCAGGAAAGAGATTAGCCACCTATTCAAGAGGATCAATAGCTGCAGTATCCCCTCTCTTCGAGCCTTGACCTTACTGTGCATTCTGCATATTGATCTTGCTTGTCTGATAGAAATTCATCTGCAACACACCAATCCTAGGGTTCTTAAATGAGTCTGGCTCTTGAGGACCCGGAAACATTGGGACTTGTGTTCCCTCCAGCTTTCCCTTCACTTAAAATGAGTAGTTGAACCTTTTACATTCTCAACAAAGGCACTGCACGTAAGTCTGGGCTTAAGGTTAAGAATAATCACACAAAGCAGGGCTTATCTGCATTACATTGTGCGCTCTCTCTCTCTCTCTCTCTCTCTCTCACACACACACACACACACACACACACACACACACACACACACACACACACACACACACACACAAAACTTCATGCTAGGCAAAGCTAAGTTCTATGACCTGAATAAATGGTACAGTAAACTAGCTTGCTTTGTATTATTGAAGGAGGCAATAAGCTATCCAACACTGAAGCCATGGCCTCCAAGATTTGCTGTACCCATCTCCTAGCTTTTGTAATTGACCTACTCAACAAGCACAGTTTGCCTTCAGTATCACAAAGAGGCTCAGGTGAGATTCTGCTCTAGAATATATGAATGGGTTTTTTTTAGCTCCTCAGAATCCTATGCTATAATAAAATAAAGCTTAAGCCAATCTTCCCATGTAGTTCTTTAGCTACAAAAAAGAATGTGGGTCCCCTTGTTTTTTAGATACTGCTTTCTGGATCTGCTGCTGGCTGGTGGAGAAGGACTCTAGCTTGGACAGACCTCACTTGTGAAAATGAAAAAAAAATATTTTTATATTATGACAAGCAATTCTAATAAATTTTGCTAAGTGGTTGAATTACTTTAGTGTTTCTGTCTGATTTTGGTTTGAACAACCAAACAGGGTCAGAGCTGAAGCTTTAAAATGAGCCTGTCCAACACTGAAATATGTGACCCTGCATGCCTTCAAGCCTAGTACATCAATTACTTCAGCATCTATCTCTCAGAGGGGTCCCGTCTCTTTAGTGAAATTGTAGAACTAGTCGATTACTGCATCCTAATAACCTCTTGACCCTCAAGTTGCTCTATACATATAATGGAATCCATATTTGCAGAAAAGCCAATGCATATTAACTCAGATGTAAGATTCACAGCAATCAACAAGTGTTTAGACTTGCAACTTTAGTGTTGAATTCTAGTTGCTCATAAGAAATTCCAAGAGTTTAAAATCTCAAACTCACTTCCCTGAGCATCTCAACCTCTCAGATATTTACCTTATCTCTTTCCCTCCAAAATTGTGCAGACTATCTCAGACAAAACTCCACCAAGGTCCACCTAAACTGGTTTCCGCATACTCTTTGGAGGGCCTCCTTCACCTGACCTTGCTGCCTTTTTCTTGGTGTGTCTTTAGAAGAAATTGCAATTCCTGGAATGAGTCTTGTCTCTACCTGATCTGGGTATCCAGGAAAAAACATTAAAGCTCATGTATACAAGTAGTGTTGGTTTTATGTGCACAACAACAGACCTTCTATGTAGGATGAAGGTCTGTTTCCCCCTCTTCCAAAAAAAAACAAAAAAAAAAACAGCACAACCATGACAGCAACTTAAATATTTATTTTGTGTCTCTCTCCCCACCCCTGTCCCTCCGAACAGTGCTTACCGGTAATCCTGTATAGTGGGGTAAACAGCCTTACAAGCCTAGGGAGAGGTACTGTAATAGTGCTGTGAGTAGGATCTGCTTATCCCCACTGAATGCAAAGTAATTCAACAATACACAGAGATTTAGAACTGAAACTTGTAGGCTAAACAGGTAAATGTTTCATAAGCCAGGCAAGCTCTTGGTTCAGGCAAGAGGTAACGTAACATTGAAGTCTTCATCAGTCTCAATGCCAACTTCCTCCTGTACAAAGGACAACAGGAGTTCCTTAAGATGCAGGATAGGAACATAAGACCATCTCACATTTCATCTCTGGGCTGTAATTGGATTATTACATTGTGGGAACTGAAGAGCCTGAAGCAAGAAGAGCCTGCTTAACTCATACTGTGCAACTGGATTTATACTCACAAAGAACTGCTTCTTGCTCTTGGGGTAGCCTTCTAAGATTGCATCAAGTAGCTCTGTTGCCTATTGAAACAGAATCAAAACATGTTTAGCTGCCTGGCACCTTTAGCTAAGAAAATATGCCATGTTAGCCGCAAGGTGGTAATAAACAAAAAGATAGCCCTGCTGATTTACAGAAAAAATATCTGACATAAGAAGTGATTGAACCTTTTCCTACCTGACTGAATCAGAAGATAGGTCTGGGCTACTGAAATCGTGCAGGAAGCTATGCCCCATTTTTCAAACTTTGGAAGTATGTCCCATCAGAATAATCAATAATGTAGAGCACAATGAAAAATACACAGGAGCCAACTTGAGCTCAGATACTTAACTCTAAATCTTGATTTAGGGTACAATCCTAAACTGAGTTAGGCTGGCATAAGCTAAGCCAGCAAAGTTGGGCCAGCACAAGGGACACTGTAAAGTATGTTTGGATCATTCTCAGAGTCAGAGGCCAGCACACAGATGTGAGCCATCCTCCCTGACTCCGAGAGTAGTCCAAACACGCTTTATGGTGGCCCTTGTGCTGGCCAAACTTCGCTGGCTTATCTTATGCTGGCCTAACTCCAGTTTAGGATTGTGCTCCCAGTTATATAGTGGCCCAATTTGGACATCATGTGAAACCATGGTTTAATCCTGATTCGGCATGACTATTCTAAACATTAAACTTGCAAGCTTCTCCCTTCATGTACTTGGAGAGGAAGGTTTCAACATCCTGTCATGATTGAGAAGATGTTAAATACTATCACAGGTGTCCAAAACCAGCAAATCCTAGATTGTCCTAGCCAGTTTTGGAACTCGCCAGAATTTGCTGGATTCAGACATTATAGCAAATCTTGGCTTGTAAGTAAAAGAGAAAGTAAAAGAGAAGAGGAAGTATACAACTTTGAGGTTGGGAACATCACACAAAAATAAGATTAAGCCTGTTTCACCTGACATGTTTCACCTGACAGCTGAACCAGGCCAGTGTGTATTTTGCTCACCTCTAAACCTCAGAGGAAGCTTGAGAGTTTAAATTCCAGGATATTTTTAAAAAAACCCACAACATTCAACTTGTTGCTTTGTTCAGCAGGCAAGGATGACTAAACTAGGAGGCAGAACATGTAATGCAAAATATGAAGGGTAGAAAAGCAAGAGATTATGTTAGACAATGTTTGCAGCTAAGCCTCCAAGGAGAAAATAGGGAAACAAACCAACCAAAGAAGAGATATTACTATTTTAATGGGTGACAAAAGGGGGGGAATGGAGCATAAAAACATGAATTTTATTATCTGTAAAATCTACCCTCCCATATGTAAGGGTCAACAGAGAACAAATTAACATGTTAACAGTTAATATGATGAATTAGAGTCAGGAGGAGAATGCATTTCACACTTCTGTGCTGATAATTCTGGTTCTGAATAGACACATTTCTCTTTTTCCTGGAGCTTTGGTGTTTGAAAATAAGAATGCTCCTTGGAAACACAGGCCATCAGGCCACAGCCACAATACCACACCAAGGGCCCAATCCTATCCAACTTTCCAGCACCAATACAGCTGTATTAACAGGGCATGTGCTGCATTCTGCAGTGGAGGGGCAGGCATGGCAGCCTCATCAAGGTACGGGAACATTTGCTCCCTTACCTTGGGGCTGCATTGCAGTTGCATTGGTGCTGGCTGTACCTCTGGAATTGTGCTATAGCTTGACTGCTCCCCTGGACAATTGTTCCCCGCCCCCCGCCATGGCATGACTAGATATGTTGGGTTTTGCTCTGTTTTTGAATGTTCTGTGTGCATTTGTGTTTGATGTTAATGTTTTAATGCTTTTGTTTTCTATGTTTTTACTTATTGTTTGTTAACTGTACTTTTATTATGTAGCTCTGTAAGCCATCCTGCATGGGAAAGGCAGGATATACATTCTTCAAATAAATAAAATTGGATAGGATTGGGCTCTAAGCCAGAACGGGAATGTGGTAAGAAGGCCAGCCGGCACAAGAATGAGTACGACCTTGATGACCTGTCCAGGCTGGACTTATGATCACCTGCTGAAGCTCAATGTCACACGGCCAGAGGAGAGAACCACACTGTGAAGGCTACATCTGGGACTGAAGATTTGGTGAATCGCAGAATACTGTGTATTTGTTAAAACCCCATTTTAAAATGGTGGTTTAGACTAGCTTGCCTATGTAAGCCACCTTGGGCATTTGCTTTGGCATAGGAGAGGTATAAATTCTTCAAAATAAAAATAAATCAGCTATTCAGGGATAAACTGCTCCCCAAATGATCTAATACATATCCAACCAATCAGGGGAATCAAATTATAATACTCAAAACCCTGCAGCCAAAATAACTGTACATACAAAGCAGATTTACTTATAGACATAAGGCACTAGAAATGCTTTTTTAATTTATTCAGAGCCTAGTGCAACATCAGATACTATAAGGTGAATTTCAGTATGTGTTTTATTCTACTACATGTTTCCCAGATGGTGAGTTCGGACCCAACAGCAAGTCCCATCCTGATTGTTGGTGGGTTGTGAAACTGACAAGTTGATAGCCACCAAGGAAAATGTATTGAGCCCTATGGAAAGTGAGACTAAGCTGTATATGCAAGTTTATTCTCTAGTAGGCAACTGTGGGCGCAATCCAACACTATGCCAGCCTAGTAAGGCCGACATAGCAAGGTCATATTCCAAGGCCCATTAGGAGGCAGCAGCAGCAATGTGCAGGACAAGGGGAGGTTTTCCCCTTGCACCCGCATAAACCCCAGTCGCCCCTATGGGCCTGCTCAGATATGCGCCTGCTGTTTTGCAGGCGCAGAGGAATGTGGACAGGAGCGGCCCAAATTGGGGCCGCCATGGCCGGGAACGGGGTTTAGGATTTGACACTACTGCTGTCCTCCATCACAACCCCTGTCTCCGCCCACTGCACCACCCAGTTATGCCCCCAGAATGTCCCTGGAACGCTCTGGCGGAGGCCCTGCTCTGACCAAGTGATGCTGGCACTCGACTGGCGCATGGCTGACGTTACCAATGGTTGCAGTGGTGCCCGAGTGCTGACACTGCACTCTTGTGCCGGCCGAGCACCATAGCGCCGACGCGGACGCGATTTACGGCACATTTGCGACAGCATTGACCGGCGCAAGAGTACAGCACCAGCACTAAGGGGGATTGTGCTGCCCATCTCAGTCCACTTCAAAGGGCAGGTCAAGAGGAACACAGCTCCATCAGAACAGTCCTGTTCTGATGAACGCAGGTTCCAAAAAACTCTCAAGAAGGTGGCCTTCCCCCAAGCTGACAAGGGAAATGTATTGAGTCTTATCGAAAGTGAAACTGAGCCACATGTGCACATTTACTCATGAGTAAGCAAATGCAACTTGGCTCCTATCAAAGGCCTGGTGAAAGGGAATGCAAGGCCATCAGAGTGGTCCCAATCCGATAAATGTGGAGCTAAACAAACACTCGAGGAAGCAGTCTCCCTCCCCAGAGTAAAATGGGTAAAAACAGGCTTGAGCAGCTGGTAAGATGAAACTTTTTTTTGTTCCATAAAGCTAGGTGGGTCCCAATAGACGGTCATGTTAAAAAGTGGGTCCCAATGTTAAAAAGTTTGGGAACCACTCTTTTACTATTCATTGTTGGCATTTTTATTCACATCTGGATAAAACAGCTCCAATAATGGTACAAAATGGGGCTATGCACACCATTCTTTCCACTCTTAGAAGGCTAAGAAGCTGCCTTACCATTCTCTTCCGGCGGCGCCATTCCCTGCAATACAGCTTCTTCTCATTGTACACCTGCCACCAGAAAGAGCAAGTTCTTACACTTCGAACCCTCCAAAAGAATATCTAGCAATGCAGACAGCTATGATGTGGGGGCCAGGACAGTAGCATGTTAAACAGTGTGTTCACAAAATACCAGTTTAGGAAATGTTCTCAGAAATGGGGAGGAGTCGTACTTTACCAGGTGTGAATGGTCCCTTCTGTAACATAGGTGTTAACAGAAAAGGAATTAATCTGGTGCAATCTTAAGAAAATTCTCCATAGGAAAGGCTCCAGAGAACATATGAACATACACTGGTTGTCTTGAATCAAGCGCCTGTTGATTCAACAGGCAGCTTCCATGAACTCTAGAACTTATCCCCACTTTGATCAAATTAACTGCAAATCAGAATAGGACAGAGTATGGTACAAACTAACTATATGGTTCTTTCCTGACTCCACAAAGAGTTATAAGTATAATGTGATTTGGAGTCTCAAGCATCAGCTATTATTTGGTGCTTGAGGTTACCATTGAAAATTTCATCACTACTAGGATCCCTAGACATGGCTATACAGTAGAGAATGGCAAGACACCCAGAAGAGGCAAACTGTACATGTCTGGACCCATGCCAGTCTCTGTGGCGTGACCCTCCCTTGGCAGTTCTGTTACCTTTTCTTTCTCTTCAGGGGTCACATGATTGGCAGCAGATTTAATTCGTTCCAGTTTCTCTGTATAATTGGCACAATCTTTTTTTAATTCTTCAATCTCCTTATCCATCTCTGGGGTTGTCAAAGAGCCTTTCAGTTCTTTCAGTTCTGGAACGGAATTCCTAGTTACAACAGCTGAGACAGCAGCAGTCAGTGGGAAGCATCACAGGTACTCCGTGCACTGCTAACTCAGATACAAACACTCCACAAACGTTCCGTACTGTTTATGTACTCAGTCACACGTGCATTAATTCTACACAAGGCTAGCTGAGTAGACTCACTTAACCTGCCTGAACACACCTGCCTCCATATGACGGCAGTTCTGTTGGAGGGTCTGCACTTTGCAGGACAGTTCTGAAATCTCATTGTCCAGGACTTTGAGCTCTGAGTCACTGACACTGCCAAAGCGGTCCTGAATGACAAAAGACACAGGGAAATGTTATTCATCTCTAAGATATAAATACGGTTGCTGCTGCCACATCACAAAAATCTACTCTTCGTACAGTACATGTTAGGTTCATGCAACAATGTCTTTTTCCTTAGTTAATGCTAACTTACTTCACGTACAAGATTTCAATTAGCTAAATTGTCATGTTATAAATTTATGGGTAGTTTATTCACACTGGTAACTGAAGCAGGGATTTACTCCTCACAGAAACTGAAGGGCATTTCCCTTACCTGGTCTGGAAAATAGATTTTTTGTTTCCCATAAACCTTCTCTTTGATCTTCCCTTGCTGAGCCAAATGCTCTAGAGCCTTCACTACAGCCTAAAGAGAAACAAGAGAAGGAGCAAAGCGAGACAACTATTCACAACAGATTTGTAAAATTACGTTGATAGACAATATTTGTATAGACAATGAAGCATCCTTGTCAAAAACAAAAACTGGGAATTAAACTTCCCCTCTAAAATGCTTGTATGTCAAACTGGGCTTAACAACTGAGTTCTAAAGCCTGTCACAATACAGTACAACTCTTGACAGTCACCTTGCTATCTACCATTACTTACAGAAATTCAAGTAGTTGTGGGAGTGGAGAGAGTTGCAGATGCCAATACCTGGAAACATTGTGTGAGTTTTGTTGCAGCCCTATCTCCTATCATGTAACCTCATGCAGAAGGTTGCATGAAAGTGTGGTCAGAAATTGCTGCAGCAGGCAGATGGGACCAGGCTGAAATAATCCTCTCTCAAAAGTAACGACTAGTATATTCAAGCCAGCTAGTTGCCTCAGAGATGGTTCATGCCACTGGGTGTGCAATATTGTGAAGGACACAGTATTTACCACTACTTCAAAACAAAACAAGAGAGCCAGGATGTGGTTCAGGAGCTGGACTTAGACCTGAAAGATCCAAGTTCAAATCCTCTATACATGAAGCTTCCTGGGTGACCTTGAGCCAGTCACTATCTCCCAGGGTTGTTGTGAGAATAAAGGGAGGGAAAGAAGGAACTATGTGCACCACCCTGAACTCCTTGGGGGAAGGATGGTTTAAAAATGTGAAAAATAAACATAAATTCATTCTATTTTCCATTATTGGTTTTTCAGAATTCTATAGCTGTGTATACTCCTTAATCCTGACAATCTTCTAAATCTGAATTGTGAGGATTAAGGAGTCAGGATTAAGGAGTCATCTACTTATCCTTTGCCATGTAACTGCTATATACTTTTTGTCTGAAACCAGTATATAAATATTCTAAATAAATAATCCACAACTGCTCCACAGAACTTGGGACATCTGACTGATATGCAGAATATACCCAGCTTTTGAATGGTGATTATTTTGACCAAGAGTCTTTCGGGTCACTGTCCTGTTTTCTGTTGTGGAATATTATAGTCCCCACACTTTCACCACTTTTCTCACCGTTTTGCCCAGGCCATGCTCTCGCTGCAAGTTGCTAAAAGCATCCTGAGCACTATGGGGTCTGTTTTGTTCCTGAAGATAACGCAGCAGAATGGCAGCTGCACCTTCTCCAGATCCTTGGATAGAGAAAGAAGAGTGAGTACCAGAAACAGGAGATTAAGGCTGCAATCCTATGAACACTTTTCTGGGTGTAAGCCCCAATGAACACAATGGGATTTACTTCTGAGTAGATATACACAGTAATGCACTGCAAGACACTACATGAACCAAACCATCAGAAAATAGAAATGGCTCTCAACAAATAGCAGAAGATAGAAAATAGAAATGGCTCTCAACATACAGAAGATAACATATATGAGGGGGGAAATGTATTGGAAACCTTTGCTCTTCAAGCAAGGTGATCAAAAACCTTGGTTAGCTGCTTGCTTTGGCCAGTCAACAGCAGGGTGACCAGATACAATGTAGGACAGCATGCTTATACTTTTAACCATTCAGAGGTGGATCTACAGGGAGGACAAAGCTCTAAGTGTTGCAAGAAGCCTTACCCTGTCATGTAAATCCCTCCTCTCCCTTGCTGCTGTAGCCGGTAAGCAACGCCAAGATGTTGCTTTTCCCTGTGAGGATTGGCTAAAACGGTGCAGGGGAGGAGTGATTTCCACTGCAAGGTAAGGCTTCTTGCAAAACTTAGAGCTCTGACCTCCCTTAGATCTGCCTCTGTAACCATTGTATAGAAGAGGGAATTTTGGCAGGTGCAGCTCAACACAGAAGGGTTTAAAAAGCTGCACCTGCCAAAACACTAAAGATACAGGCACTGTGTGCATCTGATCACCTGGCCAACAGCCACACAACTGCTTTTCAATCTCATTACCCTCCTATGCTACAGGAACATTCGTTGGGACTGAATAAAGGCACGCCCACTTTGTTCTAAAAAAAAAAATCTAGCCTTTGCCAACCCACGGCTCGGATTCCTCATGGAGAAAGTTCAAGAGCCTCAGTTTTCATACCCCGGTATACATTCTTTATCTAATTGACAAACATCGGTTTTCCGTAACACTGAGTCTTTTAGCACCTTAACGACTAACCAGTTTATTTCAGAATATGCTTCCGTGGACTAGAGTCATCAGAAACAGAGGCTAAGGGCTGGGGGTATGTGAGGAGGTGTTGCGAAAAAACGAGAAACGGGGGAGGGGGCGGGGAGGACCCCCGAACCCCGACCTGACGACGGAATCGTCTCCTTTCGGCCTTACCTGCGCTCCCCTCCCGGCCTTTTCCTCCTCCGCTCATCCTGACCACCACGAAGCCCCCAGTCACAAGACAAGCGCAAGGGGAAGCTTCTCACACACCCTACACGGGCACCAAAACAAAAAAGCACCTCAAAACTGATTACACCCCACTCGACAGAGAGTCGCTACCCAGCTTCCGGGTGACACTTCGATGCCATTCTTTCTCTCCCCACCCCCCGAAGGAAGTGACAGTTACCTTTCGGAAACCATAGAGTTAGAAAGGATTTGCGCGCAGGCGCAATGGGAAGCGGCGCTGTCTCGCGGTCAGACCCCTGCGAAGGTTGTTCCCTGGTTGTTCCTTTTCATATCTTTCTAGCTCAAGGCTTGTTTGCAGTATAGTGCAAGCGCACGCATGTATGCATACGCGTGGTGTCTCCGCCTTGCCGGTGCAGGAGGTGGAAATCGGAGATAAAAACTTTCTGGATTACACCACTAGAACCTGGGTGGAGATATCTTTTTTGAATGCTTCCCGTGTAACAAACGCCCTAGAATTGGTGCTCGTTTTCTACCTGCAGGAAGGATTTTTTTTTTTTAAAAGGTAAGATAGAATTAAAAATAATGTGAATTTATTTTTTAATTTATTTTATTTAGGGCAAGAGGTCTGGTCGAGAGGGCAGAGCCACCATTAAGCCGGAAGAAAAGATCTGAAGGTCGCCAGTTTGAGAACACCGGAAGCTTCCGTGAACCTGACGGATAAGCTCTGAGCAAGGAGGTTAGATGGACATCTAACCTCCTTGGCTCTGAGCTGTCTCCAGCTGCCTGTGAGAGGAGTCCTGCTTTGCTCTCACCTGCTGGTGAGAGCGAAGAATCCATCTGTCAGCCATTTATCGGCCAGCAAGTAAAGCCGGGACTGTGAAAGTTTCATCTGATTGTTGTTTTTCTTCTTGAAAGATTAGAACCTCTTTATTATTTGTAATAAAAACCCTCTGAATTTAGAAAAAAGACTGCCTATGTCAGCCACCTTGAATTAAAGTCAAAGAGCACTCCAATGATCAAGAAAGGCAGTATATAAATACTAGTATTATTATTTCCCCTCATCTGCATACTGCTGTACAGTCGAGGCCATTGCCTAGTTTCAGGAGGCCAAAAGCCTTTCCGTTCATTTCCCACAGGCTTATCTGCTGGGGCATTTGTAGGCTACATCCCAACTAGTTGTCAGGAACCAAACAGTCCCTTTTCACACTACTGTCCTCAGTTATAGGTCTGATGGTCCTTAACTGAAGAAGGCTTTTGCCTTCCCTCCTCAGTTACATTTCCTGCCTGGGCATCAGAAATGGTAACTGCAATCTTATGAGGACATCCTTACTGCCGCTGCTGCTACACTCTCCCTTGGCTCACCAGGCATAAATGGTCAGGAAAAGACCAGCAACTACCCCCCCCCCCCGCCTTTTCATAAGTGCTATTTTACAATGTCCAGATGGCCCAGTGCTATATGGTGGCAAGGATAAGAACTGTAAAATGGTGCCAGCAGGAAGAATAGATGGTCCACTGCTGCCCACATTCTTCTTTGAGAAGAAAGTTCAAACATCAGAATGCTGCCTCTGAATACTGGTCGTTGGGAAAGAAGAAAACAGCAGGGGAAGGCTCTGCCCTGCTGGACTGATTCCCCAGAAGTGGCTAGTTGGCTAATGTGGCCAAAAGAACGTAGGCTTTTATGGACATTTGTTCTGATCCAGCATACTGTATGTAGCTTTTCTTATGTTCACTGTGGTTCTCTGCGTTGCCAAAAGTTAAGAGATACAAACCAAGAGGATAAAGACCACATGTGCCTTTGGGCTTTCCTGGGCTTTAGAGTAGGTAAAATAATTTTTATGCTCTGCCCTTGTAGTACTATCTTAATTTTGACTATAAAAACCCGTACCACAGTTATTTTAAAAGGAATGTATACCCATTTAAAAGTAAACAAAAAACATCCAAATACTGTAACCCCAAGCAATGGTATGATTAAACACTGTAGCTGGCTAAGGGCACAATCCTATACTGTGCCAGCCTTGTAAGGCCAACATAGAAGGGCAATATCCTAAGGCCCATGAGGAGGCAGCAGCCGCAGAGTGCAGGCCAAGGGGAGGTTTTTCCCTTACACCCACATAAGCCTCAATCACCCCTATGGGCCTGCTTGGATCTGCGCCTGCTGTTTTGCAGGCGCAGAGGACCGTGGACATGAGCGGCCCGAATCGGGGCCGCCCAGGCTGGGGACAGTGTTTAGGATTTGGCACTATGGCCGTCCTGCGTCACAACTGCGTCATAACCGCAGTCTCTGCCCAGTGCACCGCCTAGTGACACCCCCCGGAACGCCTCTGGAACGCCCTCGCAGAGGCCCTGTGCCAACCGAGCAGTGCTGCCGCTCGCCTGGTGCATGGCCGGTGCCACCACAGCGCCCGAGCATTGGCGCTGCAGTGAGCACTGGCTGAGCACCTTAGCGCTGATGCAGATGCGCTTTATGGCACATTCGCGACAGCGGCCAGCCGGCACAAGAGCGCAGCGCCAGTGCTAAGGGGGGGTATAGGATTGTGCTGACAGAGTACAATCCAAATACAGTATATCCTGCAGTAGAGGATGGCAACTTTCCTACACCAGTTGGGCACAGGAATACAATGCAATCTCCTCTCCAAATACTTCTTTAACTTTCCATGAAATAATGGCCCTGGAGACTGATCCACTTCTTCTTTTAGCAGGCCACCAGTGCTCATTCTCTCCTTGCCCCCAATATTCATTTTATCAAGGGGAAACAATCCTGGACAACTTCACCACTACGCTATTACCACTCAAATGAAGAATTTTTCCCCAGCTAAATTTGTGCAATAGCTTCAGCACTACAACTGGAATTTGATTGGTATAGCATCATCAGTTAGCAACAGCTCCCTACAGCAAAAACACTTCCACTAGCCTGCAAGCCCATCCCTGCACTTTCCTCAATACCCATCTCTGCAAGTCAGTTTCCTGCATCTTCTGTCACTGTAACTCTTGCATACCAATCAGAGTATCAGTTTCCAGGACATAAACTGTTTTGGGTCTGTGTTTTGTGCAGCAACTAGTACAGTATATAGTGGTCACTACATACTACATGTTACTAGAGAAGTAACAGTTGATGATAAAGACTCTTAGCACAGTGATTCCCAACCTGGGGGCCCATGCCCACCCACCCCCCGGGAAACCAGAACCATTGTATACCCCTTTAAGGGGAGTGGTTGAAGCAGTGACAGCAGCAACAGCCTCACAGGGATTGCGTTGCTGCTGCAAAGCGCTCTATTAAGGTACCTGGGGGTGGTGGTAGCATGGCCATCCTGAGGGGGTGGGGCGGCAATCCCCTCTGCGGGCCACCCCACTGCCCTATACAGCTACCTGCAGCAATCTGACCCATGTCTGGGCTTGCGCAAATCTTGAAGTGAGTGTAATCATTGCAGAGAGCTATTTGGGGCAGCAGCGCAGCCCGCAGAGGAGCTTGCCGCCCCCTGCCCCCTCTGGATGGCCGTGCTACCCCCCACGTACCTTAACAGAACTCTTTGTGGCAGCAGCGGTCCCAGCCTTGTGAGGCTGTCCCTGTCACCGCCCTCCCCCACAAGGACTTACAGGGTTCCCTACCTTCATGTAAAGGTTGGGAACCACTGCTCTAAGGGCTCAGACTAGAAGCAACATAACAAATAGGGCTCAAGTCACTTAAAGTAAAATCACTGAAGCTGCAGTCCTATCCACACTTACCTGGGAGTAAGCCCCATGAACTATAATGGGACTTGCTTCTGAATAGACATGCATATAATAGGATTTGGCTGTAATTCACACAGACAACCAAAAGCATCCCAAAGGACTTTGCCCTCATGTGGGTATACACTAGTGCATTAGCACTATATTTGCCATTTCTTCTCCCTAAGCATCTCTTATCTCCAATTCACCTTGCTGAGAGATGGTATGGGGGAACATTGTAATTTTATACAACAGTAGTGGTGAGAGCACAAAACCTCAGGCAAGCAGGCCATTGTATTACAATGTGGATCAACATCAAAATTCTACAGAGAAGTATCTCAGTATTACAAGCACAGCAATGAAGAAATAAAACCATGAAACTGGATTTGTCTCAAATTCTTTATTTTGCACCAGTTTGGGCAGGAAAAAACACCTGACAAGAACAAAAAATCCCAAATATCTTACTCTTGATACAGTGAACATGTAGTTGATTTATTGCACTAAACGTTTGTTCTAATCCATGTAACATAAAATCGGATGAAATAAATCTCCCACCCAAAAAAGTTACCAGCGTCTTATTTAAAAAATCTTTGCAAGGTGACAAATTACTCTATAAACTTCTACAATGTTGGCTGATTGTAAACACTAAAAAAAGGCAGTTAAACACCATGATATTGCCACACAAATGGTACCAAACTCAAGCTGTTTCAAATTTACAAAGCACCACTCTTCTCTTGAGGTTTGTCTGCAAGAATGTGCTCCTGGGCATATAGCATCTACATCACCACATTACTGGTTGGCCAAGAAAACAATAGGCAGTGTATCGCAAAGGTCTTCAAATGCTAAGTTGAAAAAGTCCGTAAGCTTCTAAATTATGGAGCCTAAAAATGGCATTTATTGAGTTGGAACTAGAGGAATCTAGAGCATAGCTCCCTAATTAGATATGCCAGTATTCAAAATGGTTCAGTTCAGCAGATTCACAAATTGTTTACAGGAAGTCAGAAACAATCTAAAGAAAAGTTTAAAATGTAAAACCACAGCATTCACACAAGTCTCTCTTTAGGTCCAATGGTGTTATACTGAGCACAATAACTTCTAGGGTCCAGTCTTTCAACAGGTTTGTATACAGACTGGAAAAGTTTGGATATGGAACCCTGTACAAGGATAAATAGCTGTAGGCCCTATAGCACAGGACACAACTCCTTAATGTTTACTTTCCTGTGAAGGCTTCAATTCTTTGTAGGTCTCAGCTGTTGGTTAAGACCATAGTCCAGGAAACACCTGCATGCTGGTTTTATTCAAACAAGGAGAAACAGAAAGTGTTGGTGGCATTGAGAGGAACAGGTCCAGTGCCAAAGCATTCTTAACATCCGGATACCATGTGCAAATGTTTTTCTTGAGGAACATGGTGGTGTTGTCCCAGCAAGGCAGGCCAGATATATTTGGGTGACCTATTGTATCACCCAGCTCTTTTGAATTTGGTTATCAAATAAATCTCAGTAGTTAAAAACGCATGGCTACCATACTAAGGGTGCAATTGTAACCTGGAATTAGGCCAACACAAATGACTTGTGCCAGCCCAGGAATGTTGCAAAAGTGCCATAAAGAGCATTTGTACCACTCTCTGAATCAGGGAGGCTGGCACAGGACTTGCACTGGCCTCCCTGACTCCACGAGTAGTTCAAACGAGCTTTACAGTGCTGGACTTATTCCAAGTTAGGATTGCGCCCTAAGAAGACTAGAAATGACGTATCATCACTCCTACTCTATCCTTGGACTTTCTTCTGAAAGGAAAATTCTTAAGCACTGAACTCTATCTTTATGCATTCTTGGAAAACTATGTTATCTTGGGAGAGCAAGCCGAGACTGGGGCTCTGGCTTTGCTGCCAGCTTCCATCTGTAATTTTCAGTTACATGCTTAACCTTTTCAGAGCTCTTAAAAAGGAAGGGGGAATTGCACGTGAGAAAATTCAATACCCATGAATTCAGAAATCAGTGAAAAATAATTAAACTGGACAGGTCAGATTTATACAGTCCCCTTGTTAGTTATAAATCCCCAAAGGATCACCCACTCCCATTTGGAGAGCAAAACCTTCTTTACTGAGGAAGCATATTCATGACTCATGCATAGGTATTGACTTTAGTGAGTGCTAGAGGGAGCCCAAGGGCTGAATAGCTCTCCAGCTTTGATCCAATTCTTTCATGTTTTTTCTACCTCAAATGTTACAGGAATGGGGATGGGATGATGTTATTTCAGCACTCGCCTCTTCTTTCAAATAGTTATTAGTGGGGCATGCATCTATGTGTGACTATGCATCCATGAAAGGAGAGAGCAAATATTTTAACTAACCAAAAGTATTATTGCCGTTACATTGCATGAGCAAAGCCCAACTTCAGGGTTTTAAGAGGTATGAATTTTAGGTCATTAAGTTGAAATCTTTATTGGAGATAGAGAGGGAATTTCCAATACTCTGGTGTGCTAGGGGCAAATATATTAACATGTATACACATCAGAGGACTGGATCTGGTGACTTAAATTGTAAATTAGCAGCTGGGTAATATGGCCAGCCACCTCCTATTACTCAAGATCTGGCTTTTAAGTAAAAGACAAATCCCACTGCCTGAATTCTGCTGCATTAATAAGGAACGAGGATCTTTCTTCTAGGCCTTTTAACAAGGGCAGCCGCAGCAACAGGAGATTTGGGCTTTGAACAAGAAATCCAACAAGCAGCAAGCTAGAGATGTGCAGGGCACAGCAGGTTCAGTAGCCCATCTTCAAGTTGTGCCCTGGGATGAGTTTATTTTAAATGAAGACTGTCTTCCAGGTTCATCCAGCCATGCCACTCAGAGAATGACAATGTGCACAGGGCTTTTCCATCTCTGCTCCTCGAGAAGCCACAGACATCTAAGGGAAGACAATTTGTTTATTGGCCACGGGAAACAGAAGGGTCCATCTGATTTAGCTCTGACTGATCCAATAGTTCAAAGTCATCTCCCTCAGCATCGGTGTCCAGCTCTGAGCTGGATGTCCGGAGAAAGGCCCTGGCACTTTGCTGCTGCCTTATGCCATGCATGGAGCCTGGCTGGGAAGCCCCAGACAAGGCAAGTTGGATCATGCCTCTGGTCACAAAGCTGGCTAGGTCATCGGTGAGGTTGTGCGTAGATAGCAGCTCCTCTGGGCGAAGTTCCGAGGTTACTTCCTGGCTGTGAGAGAGACGAAGGTCCTCCTGGGCCTGTGCACGGTACATAAGGCTTGGGATACCTATGCTGGTGTCATCTTCATCATCTATGCCCGTCACTTCAGGGTTGATGGAAGGAAAATCTGGGAGATCCCGGGCAAAGGATTCCTCTGGATCACTGTGGCCATCAAGGTCTAAGGAGAGAAAGATAGTTTGGCAGTTAAAACCATAATCTGGCTATTTGCTAGTCACCAAGCAGGTCTAACTTCCTGTTGGGGTAAGACAATTGTTCCTTTTAAGCCATACTATCTCCTGTAGGAAACCATGATCTGGGCAATAAAATTTGACAGTAGAAAAGGAAGTAGTACTGTATAACTTCTGAACCCAAATACTTGAGAGTTGTCTCTCTCCATTAGGAAAAGGCAAATCAAAACTTTGGTCCTGCAGCACACACAGAGCTGAGGCTAATAGACCTACCCCACCAATAGAACTATCCCACCAAGATGAACTCTGCCAACCTTGACCAAGAAGTTTTAAACTCATCCCTTAGAAAGAGGCCTTTCTCAGAACTGTCATATAAAGCCCCCATCTGGAGGTGCTGAGGATTGAACTGGAGACTGCCAAGAAACAAAGAACAAGTCCTGCTATCTAAGTTTACCTCAGTACTCAATAGTTCCCCACCCGAGTTGCTAATAGGGCCCAATTCTATGCAACGTTCCAGTGCTGATGCAGTTGTGCCAATGTGGTGTGCACTGCATCCTGCGGTGGGAGGGCTGTCATGGAGGCTTTCTCAAACTAAGGAAACATTTGTTCCTTTCCCTCAGAACTTTATTGCGACTGCATCAGTGCCAGAATGTTGGATAGGATCGAGCCCTTAATCATAAAGTTGCAAATGCTTTAAAGGCAAAGAATCTAGATGCTCTTATTTTATTTGAAGTATTTCTATCCTATACTTTCTATATCAACAGAACCATCTGACAGTTAAACTGAAAGCAATTCTTAAAATGTGATTATGTATAAATTTAATTGCAGCAGGTACATCCTGCCCCCATCTCCACCTGCCCCAATTAACTGCTCCAACCCTCACCTTCTGATCCCTCTGTCAAGGGGGTTTGGCCTCGTGACAGATTGAAAGTCCCATTGTCAGTATAGGACACTTCTGCATCCGAATGCTCTGAGTCGGAGATAGCCAGCTCTTTGGCAACCACCGCATCATCCAGCTTAGAAGAAAAAAGACAACAACATTCTTAGTAAGGAGGTTATTTTGAGTTACTAGACTAGGGAGAACATACACATTGGGGCTTAAGAAAGGGAACACTGTCACTCTCTCTCCAAATTTTACTGGGGAAATCAGAAGCAAGGTCTGATCAAATTGGATCTAATATGTAGCATTTGAAAAGCAAATCAAAATGATATCATACAAACAGATTTCATAATAAATTTTAAGATGAACAGAGTTAGCAGGAGATACTACATCCTTCAAATAGGAAAATCCCACCAAAACACTGACAGTTCTATGCTTTAGCAAGACTCCCGTTGCAGCTCTCTCTTTACCTTGGGACAGAAAGCAGCCAGCTCCTCTTCACTGTCACTCCCATCAGCAGTAGCAGGATGCTGGCTCAGTGCCTGGTAGCGCACTGCAGTAAAATCAGAGCCATACTAGCAGTTATTTAGCAGAAGGAGACAATTCAGCATGTGTACTAGGCAGGTTGGACCAGAGTAAGATTGAGGAAAGATTTTGGTATTATCAACCAGAGGCTGCAGAGGGCAAGGATACACACATCAAGAGCAGGAATGCCAGTTGATCACTGTGCCCAGTTAGCATTGCAGCAAGTCTGATTCCATGTAGAAAATGGCATTTCTCATAAATCGTCTGCTTTAGCTACCTCAGAATATTCCTATCTAATCACAATTTCTTGAACTTTTCTTGAATACAAAGCTGTCTATTAACAAGAAAAGTTCATTTCAAGACATTGTGATCAGGATAGAAGAAGCAGCAGCCACTAGCTTATTAATTTATATCATTTATACCAGCAAGGTGTTGAGTTCCTGAGGGTACCACCAGGTGAGGGGTAGCTGACAAGAGTCCAAGTATGCAAATAAGCCTCCCACCCCAATTTGTGGGAGTTAATACTAGGTCAGACTCACATTGCCTCTCCTTATGCTTGGACATCATGTAGCCACGGACACTGAAGTCTAACCGCTGCAGAGCTGGCTCCAGCTTGGTGTACAGGCGCTGGCCAAGGTGGTGGTACACAGCAAGTGGCCACAGCAGTAGAAAAAGCACTGGAGAAAGAGGATTATTAAAGAATTGTGCTTAATGAACACTCCTAGGAGGTTTTTGGCAGCAAGGAGGGAAATCTTTAGGATGGGACAAAAAGAACACGCAGCATACAATGCAACCAAAGCAAGGTGGAACTGGTCATGGCTGAAACCTAGCCATCAAGTCACAGCTCATCATAACCATTCAGCAAATGCTGTGCCCTTTCAAGGGAAAGATTTCAATTGCTCACCTATTCCCCAACATGCAAGTACTCACTTGTAAGATAGGCAAGACAGACACCTGGAATATACTGGCCCATGACAGCCAAAAATGTGAGGACACCACAAGCTAGAAGGCAGAACTGAAGAAACAAAACCCAAAGTTAGATTTTTGGGTATGGAAGGTAGCAATCTGGTTCTTATTACTCAGAACGATATAGACATACCATTAGCAAGCTAATATCTGGGAAATCAAACTCAACAGAGAGATTTTGCTTGACAAGACTTGCATAAGCAGGAGTGTGTGCATGGGGGGGATGGGGGAAAGACCAATTAATCAAATTCCTGGATACTGCAAACAGAACCAGAGCAAAACCTTTCACGTTCGGGTGGAAGCAACTGGAGAATACTGAAAGTTCCACTGAATAAGATGGCTGCAGCAGCATCTGTCTGCCTATCTCCATTCCTTATTCCATGTTCCAACCTTCCAGGTCTCCAGTGTCCCTCCTCTCAGCAGTGGGAAAACACATGTACACATGCTTTGTGGGCAGATATATTGATTTAGTTTGCATCTCCTGCTTGTACATAAAAGGTAATTCAGAAGTGGAGCAGATTTCACCTTGCCCGGATTTTGTCTTTTGAAGCCCAACAGATTCCTCATGAAGGTGTCTCCTGTGACCCATCCTTCTGCCAAATAGTGGCAGAGTTCAGGCACACTCAGCAGTCGGGGGTGGACATAGCCCCAGCTGGAGAGAGATGAAAAAAACAATATTTTACCTTACTAATAAAATACCAATATTAATCCTCCTCCTTCTTGAAAAAGGCTGTCCTCTCATTCCCCACACCAATGAGGCAAATCAACTTTGGTGCTTTACAGAGGGGAAATAAAAGCCAGGAAGCAATTTTTTCTGTTTAGTTTGGGTCCAAAGCAGAAGTGCAACTTGAACACAAGGTAACAGCGTCCAAAGGTTCTACTTATGAAATCATCCTCTAGGACAGCACCTTGCACTTGCCTCTGAATTTTGATCACATACTTCCTTAATCTGGATGGTCATTTTAACACAAAGAACCTATTTTAGGCCAAGAATAGTTTTGCACAGTTCTGTGGCTTCAACAGAAAAAAAAATGTTCTCCATTGGAACACAAGGAAATGACTTTCCCTAGGACTATACAAAAACAAGAAAGGCTGAGTTAATGTAAAACGTAAGAGCCCTGCTGGATCAGGGTAAGGGCCTATCCAGTCCAGCTTCCCATATCTCCCAGTGGCCCATGAGATGCTGCTGGGACCATGTGCAGGACCAGGTGCGCAGCTTGGGAGGACTGCCTGGATAGTCATGGCAGCTGTGGCTAGTGGTGCCTATGGCCAGCTTTGGCTGGTGTATCAGCTGTGGTCATACCCAAGTCAGTTGGATCTTACCATGGTGGTCTACGTCCTACAACCCAATCATAACAGGCCAGCTGGCCTGCATTCCATCCTATGCAGGTTAGGCAGTGGTTGATCCGGACCCACTTGGTGGGTTGCGGAAAGCTGGAAGCAGCCACCTTGGAAACTGCAGACGTTACTCTTGCTATATTTATTTTGTAAGTGTTGACAGTTTGAATTTTCAAGTGAGGTTTTTTTTAAAAAAATATTGTTTTAGTTCAGTGCTTTCACATAATATTTTGTCTTAATTTTTCTTTCCGTCAAAGATGTTTCATAGTTGTGCATTGACTTCAGTCCAAGAATGCCAGTTTGCATTCTAGGAGTATCATTTGATTACATCACACTGATGGCACTTTCTGCTTGATGATGGCACTTCTGGCTATGACATCACTTCCAGGTGACTTCCAGTGGGTCCCAACATGAGAACCATTCTAAAAAGTGGGTCCCGGTCTAAAAGGTTTCAGGACCACTGTTTTAGATTACGTCATTTGATGTAGATATAATTTAAAACATATAATTACATGTTTTGTAATATCTATTATAAATTCTATATGCATTTTAATGTTTAACTTGTATTGAGAGCCACTTCAGGTTACCCATTAGGGACAAGAAAAGCTTCAAATAATCAATCCAATTTCAGAGATGTCTGCTGTGGAGAAGTTTTACTCTTAAAGCAAGCACTGAACTATGGTCTTTCTTAAGGCACATAATATAATCAATCCTCTTTATCTGCAACCTCATTTATCTGCAAGGGGCAGAATTGCCAATTCCCTCATTATCCACTATGCAGAGACCTTCCAAAAGCTGCAGGGACCTTCCAAATGGCACCTGCGACCAGCCCTGGCCCCTTTAAAATGGCTGGCAGAAGCATCTGCCGACCATGGGTCCATGGTGGTTGCAGGTGCCATTCTGAAGATCCCTGCAGCTTCTGGAAGATCTCTGCAGCATTCAAAGATCTTTTGGCACTTCCTGCTGCACTCTGCTGGCTTCCTGAGGGTCTCTGCAGGATTCTTCTGAGGGCAGATAAGGTATCCCTTACACCTAATCTCACTGATCTCATAGGATCAATGATTTGTTATCTGTGAATTCACTATCTGTGAAGATTTCCAGGAACCTAACCCTAAGGGATAATGAGGATTGACTATACGTGAATCATGTGAGCAACAATATTCAGAAGCAAAGGATCTCTCCAGTTTACCCACTGAAATGGAGTTCTGAATTGACAAAAAAGTATTACAGCCAAGTTACATCAACACTGGTAACATGGGATAAAGAAAAGGGGACTGAATGAGTATTTCATACCTCTCACTGTCCGATTCATCAGGTCTTGCTACTAGAATGAAAAGACACAGCAGGGCAAAGAAAACACCCAGTTACTTAATTTTTATTTATTTGAAAAATTTATACCCTGCCTTTCCCATACTGAAGCAAACGCTCAAGATGGATCAATTAATTTATTTCAATTAAAACATACAATGACTGCATTTTTATTACTGGCATCTAAAGACACTCTGAGCATAGAGTTTTATCCCAACCTGTGCCCTAGATATTTGATTACAAACTAACCTCCCAATATAACACATGTTATAATCTAGATTCACTAATCAGCCTAACATGGGGGATCTGGCAGTTAATAGTGCAACTTCTCAAAATGAGCGACAAGCCTCCGCAGGGAGATGTGAACAAACAGCATGAGAATTTCCTCTTCCCAATAGTTTTCTCTTCCCATTCAGCCCCAATCCAAGCTTGCTTGCTTTCAACAATGGACTACCATGGTGGCTAAATAGCCTCAGCCTAACAACTGACAGAAGTGAAGGAAAATAGAGCAATCTGAGAGCTGGAAACACTTCTGGGCATCTTTGAAGCATGTCCAGGGCCAACAAGATCCTGCTTTCCTCTATTTCAGAATTTCTCAATATGCGCTCACAACACTCTAGTTCAGTGGCGTCTCTACAGGGAGGGCAGAGCTCTAAGTGTTGCAAGAAGCCTTACCCTGTCATGTAAATCCCTCCTCTCCCTTGCTTACTGGCTACAGCAGCAAGGGAGAGGAGGGATTTACATGACAGGGTAAGGCTTCTTGCAACACTTAGAGCTCTGCCCTCCCTGTAGCCAGTAAGCAACACCAAGATGTTGCTTTTCCCTGTGAGGATTGGCTAAAATGGTGCAGGAAAGGAGTGATTTCCACTGCAAGGTAAAGCTTCTTGCAAAACTTAGAGCTCTGCCCTCCCTGTAGAGACGCCACTGCTCTAGTTACAGCATCATTTTGGATGGCAAATGGGAGTTAGTGGGAATCCTATTTTCAAAACAAATATCAAGCTGGTTTATAACATAGAGAAAATCTATTTGTTCCCAGATTACATTTAGATTTTCTTAAATTAGAAGTTCCATGTGGCAAATTATTTTCCATCTGTTTATGGTATTTAATTTATGGTGTTTGTTTAACATCTACCATAGTGCAAGTAATTTAAAAACTGCTGCTATAACATCCGGTGTCCATCAGCATTTCTGGATCATAAGCTATTATAAAATTCAAACAAAGAGGCTTCTGATCACATCTGTCTAGGAAATCATAGCTTTGTTCATTTGACATTTTTGCTTACAGACTAAAAGATTATAATTTAAGATGTATGTAAAGATGCTTGTCAGTTCAATGCTCATTCTACTGATGGACTAACCTGGGCTTCACCTGGTGCCATGCAAAGATTTTTCTGAAGCCAGTGCACAAAGTTTCAGATTACAGTACTTAAAATATATCTGTGATTAATGTCTGTGATTAATCTGGGTACACATAAAATCCTACACAATGGGTAGGTATGCCTACTAGAAGTGAGAGTGTTGATATCCAGATTGCAAATTTATGGTTTTCAAACTATCTGTCTTGCCAGTGGACTGCTCTTTCCTCCTCCTTGTCAACTGAACAACCTTTTTAGCCCCCTCTACTCCTAAATGTCTTCCAATCAAAAAGACTCCAGCTCATAGGATCCCTCGCCAATCACCATTTTCAAATAGGAAGACAGAACTTACCTTTTATTTCAGGCCAGATTTTATTCTTCCACTGATCTAAACACACTATTAGGATCAGGGTAAAAGCAACCAAGAATATCAGGTGGAGAGATGTCAGAGCAAAAAACCTGAAGGAAAATAAAGTGCATTAGTACAAGAATGTTTCTGGATGAATGTTACATGAAAAGCAAAGACATGTTACTTAGGACAGCAGCAGCCCAGGACAAATAATGAATCTTAATAATAATAATAATAATAATAATAATAATAATAATAATAATAATAATAATAATAATAATAATAATA